>JAXQQM020093059.1:0-10837 GCA_034641835.2 Pinus albicaulis | reverse complement strand
TTTTATATATATATATATATATATATATATATATATATATATATATATATATATTTCTTCCTTCTTCTTTTAAAACAATGTTGCTACCCACAAACCTTTATGAGAGCCCAACTCGAATTATGTGGAATTTGAAATATTAGCATGCATAGGACATATGATAGCTACATATGCATGTATCACGTGTGCACTAGTATACATCTAGTATGGAAACTAAGTAAGTTAGAGTAACGGCGAATAATAAGTAATGCATATCTCTCTGAGATATGATGGAACATCAAACTGAAGTGACAGCATGAACCACTCTTATATGAGTATGCGTGGTAGAGCAATATTCAAAATATAAATAAATCTTAAAATAATTAGTAAAGTCAATATCTCCATAAACAGTCAATAAGTCAATATCCCCATAATATATATAATATCTACAATAATGACTATAATATTTTAATAAATCTAAGATATTTATTAAAATATAATATTTTAAGATATTTTAATAAATCTAGATTATTTATTAAAATATAATATTTTTAAAGATATTTTCAAGATATTTATTAAAAGAGAAGATCATATTCTAATAAATATCGAGAATGGAGTTTGTGTATAAAGGGAAGAAGGGTAAACTTGATGGGCGGGGAAGTAGTGAGGGGAGAACGCGGCCGGATCTTGTCGGATGGTTCTAGCCCGTGGTTTCATTATACGTAGTTTGAGAGTGCGAAGGTTATGGAATGCTCTCGATTGTTCTCGGAGTTTTGGGCACGGGGGCCAGAAGACTCGTCTTCTGGATCTGGGGACCGGAGAGGTTGACCTCAGATAGGCTGGGAGGAAAACGGCAGTTTGGTAACGGAAGCTGGAGCTATGGCGGATCAGGAACATCTTCAAACACGGTTCCAGGTAAGTACTAATTAGTCAATTGATATATATTCTGTTCAAAAATCCCACTCTGAATTCTGTGGTATGAGTTTAGTGAATGTTTGTTAATTTCGAAAATTAAGAGCTTTACACTTATGTATTTTGAGATTGATGGTTAAATTCTGAAAGTTAAAGTTTAAGGTTCTTACACATGGTATCGGAGCACAGTTTCAGACTTTGTGGATCTTAGGGTATTTTAATCATTCTATGGGTTTTCAAGCTTGTATTGCCTATTTATGTGATATATAGACTATATAGATATTAGATATTCTTGCCCTTTATCTGCAGCTTGGTAATTAATAAATGAAGCAGGTTTGACGTATATAACAAAGATGTTTTGAATTAGAAACGAACCCAGGAATATCTGTGAAGTGATACACAATTGAACCCCAGTCCAAACCTTCCAATAGCAAAAGGCTTTTCAAGTTTACTGTCTTGCCCAATGCGTGAGATGGCATAAAGATCTTGAGCTGTAAAAACAGAATTGTTGTAACAGTATAACGCAGGCCCTTGCCAATCTGCCATTTGTGGAGAAAGAAGGGATGAAGTCCCATACTGAGTTTTATCCAAGAGAAAACAAACTTCTGAAGCTCCAACATCATCTGCATTCTGTACAGGTTCAAATAAAATTCCAGGACCATCAGCATACATTTCAACTATATGCTTCAGCCTAGTTGTTAAGGCTTCGTACTGGCCAAAAGCTTCTGCTGCCCCATGCAATCCCAATTTTACTTACTGAGTCTACACTTTCAGCAAGTAACAATCTACGAAAAGAGCAAACACCAAGTCTCTCTACAACATCATTTGATATGTTGGCATGTACAAATTTGGGAACCTTCTTGTTTGCTGTCAAAGCTGATGAAGGTATGTCCTTTGACTTACTCTAGTCACTAGAGTTGGATAACCAAGGAGCATCATTGTAGGCAAGCTCTGCTGCCGGCATAAGAACAGATGAACCATCAGGGATATACCATGCTATTTGATTGTCATGGAAAAGATAATCAGCCAAATATTGCACAATGAGGACTGCTGCTCTTAGTTCATGCATGTCCAATGGGGACCCAGCCTTGTTTACAGCCATTTTGGATAGAACCATAGCAAAATCTCTGGGACGTAAGGACCCTCGTACACCTAGTTCAAGAAATAGCTCTTTAAAAACTGCTAAATCAACAGGAATAATGCGCACATATGGAGCTAAGTGAAGAGGCCCATTTAAAACCACCTCGTCCACTTTTGCAAACCCATCTCCCACCCTCACCCAACGGCTACCTTCTAAAATGGCTTTTACAATATCCATTTCATCTATACCAACCATAGCAGTCAAAACTGAGTATATTCTTGGCATAGACAAAGCTAGTGCCTGCCGAAACACCTGGTCTGCAACAAATTCTTGATTTCTCCCAAGCTCAAGCAGTTGAGCTGCACTGGTGCTTTCCCCTGGTGAATTAGTCCATCCAAAATGATGTGAAAGGGCATGAGAACGGCATTTTCCATCAAGTATACGCATCCTGCCAGACACAAACCATACATCTGCCACCAAACGAACAAGTTTAGGTGGGGCCACTGTTGTAGAAACTGAAGGCCATGGCAAAAGAGGATATGGAGGTTTAATCATAACCGGGCCTGGCAGTAGTCTTCATAGGTAAAAATCAGACCCTTTCGATGAGGAGATTTTATAGAGTTAGGATAAACGGTTTCGTGGGAGGTTTGGCCAAAGAAAGCAACGAGCTCTCTTTTCCGAGTATCGTCGGTGGTGCCGAAGCCGGAAAAAGCATTGGCAGCCGCAATGAAGGCAGAGTAGGTGAAGAATCAATTAGCCTTGCAACCCGCTTCATTTCTTTGCCTCAATTAATCATTGAAATTACTTTTGTAATGATAGATGCAACAACCTGTCCAGCGGGAGTGAGTGAGGAAGGCGTGGGAGTCAATCCTCCGCATTGGCTCTGGCAATAATTGGCGTCCGTGTTACCACACCATCCCCATTTGCTGCAGCACCAAACCATGACGGGTACCATTTTCATTCGCTGTCAAGCAATAACAGCATCGATTGGCTGGGAAATGACGCTGCACGGGCGCCGGTGCAGTCCCCGCGATGGCCTTTTGTGGTCAGGAAGGGACGGGTGACGGACGTCGGCTGAGAGGAAGATATGTTGGAACTGCAATACCGAAACTCCAATCCAAATCAACATCTGTAATATATCTGAGAAAACTACGAGTTATTCTAGATTTGGTTCGTGGCCCTCACGGCACTGGACCAAATCAAAAGTGCTTCCTCCTTGTCGCGAAGAGAGAGCGGGAATTGCGAGGCGTTCTGAAACAACTGTGTGCATTTTTCCAAGAGGGGTACTCTTTCTGGGCCATTGGATTTCCTTTCGGCCTGCTGTTTTAGCTTGCTCGCTTCGGAAAGAATGAATTCATGGCGACTGCTGCTGTCACCCTTTCGGTTCCGGCTACGACCCATAATCAGTTTTCTAGTTTCAGTGCAGAGATCTTCCAATTTCCCAAGTTCTTCCAGCTTACGGTTATGCTACTTTTTCAAAACCTTAAACCTCCAGAACTTCAAATTCACATCACTTATATGAGACAATATACATTTAAGGTCTGCCTGCTGTATCCATCCCTTAGTCTTCTTTGTACCTTTCAAAAGTTACACGCCGCACGGAACATGCAGAGCATGAGAAATGTGTATATTGGCATCTGGAAATTAATTTGAGTGGTATTCGAATGCGGTAGATTATGTTGACAAAAGCATTTGGTAAAGAATAGTGTTGGTGATTTCCATTGCAGCAGAGGCGGTGACGGCCAGTATCCCACGACATCACCTGACGGCTCGAAACAAGCTGTTTCGCGTTTGCCTGTTGGCGTTAATATATAGATGTATATTTAGTCTTTGAAGCCGTCCAAATGCCAACGCGACCTTCTGAAAAGATAAGATCTGTACATCGAAATTATTCATTGAGAATTCGAGTCGGTTCGGTTAATAGTCAACGGTATTTCAGAGAAGTCGTAGTTGGTATCTCTTAAATAGAGAATAATAAGTGAAGAAGTGTAATGGGAGTGTTACGTAGAACGGTGTTTATGCTAGAGATGGGCAGCGAAGTCGACACCGCGCCCTAGGCATAGGAGATCCAGAGCTCCAAAGAAAATAGTTAAGTGAGCCACCTGAGATAGTGTTTATGATTAAAAAAAAACAAAACAAAACAAAACAAAACAAAACAAATAAATAAATTATTATAATAATAATAATAATAATAAAAAATCTTATTATAATAAAAATTGTACATAAATTTTATTTTATAAGAAAAAAGGGAGAGTAAAGTATATGTCACAGTGTCACGACTATTGGGGCATGCTGACATGATGATGCCGACTTGAAACTTGGAGAGAAATATTTAAATTTATATTAACATTAAATATATTTTCACATGAATTGACAATCACGTTCCCAACGGGATTTAGGCCACATTAAATAATAATTTCTTTATCCAATATGAACTTTCCTTTGGGGCATGATGGACTTCTTTTTGGAGTAGTTGGGTTTCCTGGGGAAAATTCATCCCAAAGCTGCCCTAAATTTCAACAAGTGGCAGTGAAAAAAAAAAAAGAAGAAGAAAGAATAGAAATTACTGATTTGATTTAAATGGGTACTCTTATTATAAACAAAACTGCTTTCCTAATCTCACAGAGTTCGACTTCCTCCTTGTGATTTGAGTCCTGATCTTACATGTAGGATGCCCAATGAAGTTGACTTGACACTGAACCACCAAAACCACTCATACTAAAGTTGAACCCCAAATACATATTTATTGGACACTTAATATCAAAAATCCAAGGGTGGCTTATTAAGTCTTCAACAAACTTTCAAAAGCCTCAAAATTTTTCTTGAGCAGGTGATCTTGGATTGACCAGATAGAGTTTTCAAGATCTTTTATTTACGTTGATCATTTGATACCGTTTTACCCTATCATATAAAACTGGATTTTGGCATCATGCTTAAGCTTTTCCTAAGATAGTATTCTATTCTAGAAAAAGTCATCATCCCAGTAAAAATGCAATGAGCATATTTGAGTTCAGTATTCACACGATGGCCAGGATTTCAAAAAAAAACACGATTGTCAAACAATTCTATAGGATGAAGTGTTGAGTACTAAACAAATTTTGAACTTAAGTTAGTTTAATGAGAGGGATTTAAGTTAGGGTGACATTTATTGTAGTGATCATAAGGAATTCATGGATTACCTTAATGCATGTCCCACAAATAGCAAGGAGTTAAAGAATTTTGTGTTGGAGAAGTTCCGTAAGGGTGTATGGAAAAGAGTTGGATAGAAAGAAATATTATGTTCAGGAATTCAACCCCACTATGATCTTCAACAAAAGAGTACATTGGAGCTAGCTTTCCATGGAGAGCAAAGATTCTTATTGTTCAATTAAGAACTAACTCACATCAACTGCGGTGGGAAACAAGACGATGGAAGAAACCTAAAGAAGCTTGGTAAGAAAGAGTGTGTACTTCTTACACTTCTGAGGCAGTAGGATCAGAAAAGCATTTCATTTGAAATGTGATGCTTTGGAAACATGTTATAAGTTACATTATTCCCAGTGTTTATTTTAGCAGATGTAAAAGGTAAACTTGACATGGATAAAAGTGTTTTTAAATTGATATGAATAAACTCTATATCCATGTTATCATCCCCAAAGAACTTAAAAAGCACCCTAACTATGCTATGTACCTAGGTGGCTTGGTAGCAGGGATATTACCATATGAACATTTCATCCTTGCATTTACAGTTTTTTTTGTATATAGTAAAAAAGTCTTTATCGTCATACCTTATTAAGATCAAGTATAGTAGAAATAGATGTTTCCATGAGAAAAGAGGCCACACCTAGTAGACAAGGAAGGAATCTAGTGTAGATACATCTTAGTATGGATGATTGCTCATATAGTTTGGGAGGTTTTTGAATATTGGGAATTTTACCTTTAAGAAGGACATAAGACACATGATGGGGCATTATGAATACAACTCAACCTGGATGGATGTTCAATAACGAAGGAGATTCATATTTGGGGGTTCACAGAGGTGGAATCCAGGGAATTAAGAATATGGCTTAGGAGCTAAACCTTTACAAGGGTTATAAGGCAAATTAACAAAGCCCTACTCAATGCAAGCATTGTTTGTCAAAAAGAAACATTCTAATAATGATTTAGATAATGTCTTTTGATTGTATGGTAAAACTTAAGAGAGGGTATTGGAAGATAAGATTTACTTGATATAATGAAGTCACATTCATACAAGTGACTTATTACCCACCAAAAGTTAGTAACCCGTAGGAGAAACTTTTCTTGTCTATGGACAACCAACCAGCCAGTAGCCCTATATGATGAGCACATAACATAATGACACTATATAAGATGATTCATGGTGATTATTTAGGTACACATAAAGATTAGTTGGCAAAGTTGCTCCAAAGAAGTTAACTCTTGAAGGAAGGAAGAACGGTAATGAAAGCATGACTAGGGACTTTATGACAAGAACGTTAGATGTAAAGTAAGATACAACTCACATAAGAAGTTAGTTTGAAATAAATTGATGGAAGAAAGAAAACACTATCTATTCCAGAAATGTTGGGAGAAACCACGAGTAATCAAATAAAGGTGCAATGCATAGAGCTCCTCAAATGAGAAAAGAAAGTAGAAATGAAGCATTATTTGTGAATACAAGGATGAGGATGAAGCTATTGAAAGAGTGCTTTCCAGGAACTCCCAGAAGTTTGTAAATGACTTCTGACCTATCCCTGGTGCTATATAATCTATTTAGCAATACTTAATGCATAAATTCAAATATTTTATTTGAAAGGAGTTCATGTTTGGACTAAAGATTATCTGTTTTAAGTCAACTTGATAAAAGGCTAAGCTGGTTTGAGGTAAATTGATGGATGAAACATATGTTAATAGGGTAAGAAACCACCTTATAAGGTAGTAAACACACTATTAGAACAAGTCGATATAGTTACCAAGAGAGTACATCGGAAAATTTCAAAGTTTGATCTCCATTGTTACCCTATTATAATCAATATAGTTCCTAGGGAGGATAGGAAAAGAACGAAATTGCAAACTTCTAATAAGGATAATAAATGTTAGTTATCCTAATGAACTTAGAATATTGAGATCGACAAAATAGCACCAAAGGTGAGTGAGTGGAAGTTTCACAAAGCAAAATAAGAAGTCAATGAAATTAGATTAAAGAGTGAATCTACAATAAAGTTGATCAAATATAGGATAATTTATGTGCATGGCGACATCTATAATAGTTTCCCCCTCTAATGGGAGAGCCACATTATAAAATTTTCCTTAAGTGTCTAACTATACCGATGGATTGTGGACATCTAGGAGTATGATTAGGAAATTCTATTCCGTAATGCCTTAAAACCCAAAATGATAAGTAGATTATTTTGATATTCAAGTTAGTGAATTTCTTTATAGGGTCTTACCCAAGTCGGGGAATAGTAACGACATTTCCAGGTGTAATGATTTTATGCATTGAAGGAAAGAAAACCATGATGACTAGAGGTGAGAAAACAAAGTCAATTTGATAATGTGTTCTTTTTCAAATTGAAGTAGACGTGGAATATTAGGAATATCCGGTATAAGGAAATAAAAGGGATGTTTTCTATCAAGAAGAATTTTCTTAAGGCGATAAGCAACAGGATTGGTAAAGGTCAAAGCAATGACCTATAAGGAGTTGTGAACACACCTAATTTGTTAAGAGTAGCAAGTGATAAACTAGGAAAATGGTTAAAGATAAATATTAAGGATAATAATTATACATTGTTAGAAAAGAAGATACATTTGGTGATAAGATGAAACCTAAGGACTAATGAGAAAATGATTAATGTGAAGAATAAGGAGAGGGTATAGCAGTGATGTGTTATGTATTTTGATTAAATGAGTCAACATAATAGAAATGAAACAATGGTTTAAGGAATGATGGTAAAGCTAGTAATATCCTAGCTAGAGTTAAGACTCTAAAGGGCGAGACTTGAAAGTAAAGAGACTACATCAGAACTGTAACATACTAATAATGTGACTATGCATATCTTGTAAATTGTGAATTTATTATTAAAGGAGGAAATTATATGTTGTCAACAATTGACATCTTGTTGAAAACATGACATTCTTAGTAGACCAAGTATAATGCAAAGTGAATAATGCATTTTCAAACAGTGACAAATTCCTTCTATGAAAATAAACCTCTCACTAAGAGATCTTTAGAGTAGTCAACTAACTCTTCCTCCATCTCCAGCATAACCCTAATGATTAACCTTGTAAAACCCTACTCCTTGACTTCTAGATTTTAGGTTGAAGATGAACTAAAATAACATGATAAAGAAGTTAATGATATTATTATCTCTTGGGATCCAGATTACAGATCAAAAATAATTAGACATAGAAGACAAATAAGTAACAAGAATTAAGAGATTGACTGGATCGATAAGTAGTTTTGTGTTTTAGAGTTCTTAGTCATCCTGTATCAAGAAATTAGATCATGCTTCGACTAAACATTAAGAGTTTTGTGCTCTTGTTTCAATTCATTTCGTTTCTATATATATGCAAAGGTTGGAGCATCCCTCCATTTAGATTTAGAGTCTCAACCTGTGACTTTTATAAGGTTAATCGGGTAATATAGTATAGAAAATAGTAGCTACACCCTTATTTGTATATCCATGTTCGATTATTCTATATGACACTTATAACTATGGGTAATCTTATCTTGTTTTGGATAGATACTTAAGATTGTCATTTTGTACTATGACATGTGAGAATATGTTAAATTGCTTAAACATTGCTGGTACATGGATACCATTATGAAGAAAGTTTTGGCTTAAACGTTGTTGGTACAGGAATACTAATATAAATTATGAATTATGTTGTGGATATAGTATCTATAATTTTCATATCAACGTAAATGATGAGATAGAAATAAAAGAGTGATTGCACTTGACTATTCAGAGTAAAAATGAATTTACAACATATTTGGAATGTGTAGAAATTGTTATATGGGTAACAATTTGTTTTGAAAATATTGATACATATGAGGACAAGTGTTTTAACCAAGTATGATATATGAATTCAAGGATCAATATCACAGATATCAACATGTTTGGAAAGTGTAGAAATTGTTATATGGGTAACAATTTGTTTTGAACATATTGATACATATGTTATAATTTGTGGACAAGTGTTTTAAATTGCAGATAATATCGTTACCAAACCGACCGCGTGATGACAAAACTCCAAGAACAATTGAGATGCATTGAGATTCCCTTATAGGGTGTTGACCCTAGTCCTACTGGGAGGGGTGGAGGTGTTGCCCACCGTTTATCCTCCAATACCTGAAGTCATGGGAGAACTGTGCGAGTCACGCTCCCCTAGACGTGTGATGATGACTGCCGGATGCCTACAAAAATCATGTCGACGTAATCGACACTGCTACCTTCAAGGTCTATGGATGGATCAGTGAAACTGATGCCATGGCATATTCTTGTAGAGGATGGATAGGATGGGAGCGGAAGAGATTATGAAGGATAGGATGATTCTAGAATAGCTTGGGGATACTGTTGAGGCAAAACGTGACTACTAAATTGGTGAACCAATAAATGATCAAAACATAAATGTTAAAAGTGTTCTCACATATTTAACTATGATACACCAACCTTATATGATTATATTAATCACTAATATAATTAATGATATACGACATAAAATTTAACTTCGGGACGAAGTTTTCTGAAGGAGGGGTGTATGTAACGACCCAACTCGAATTATATGGAATTTAGAAATATTAGCATGCACATGAGACCTGCATATGATAGCTACATATGCATGTATCACGTGTACTGCACTAGTATACATACCTGCTAGTATGGAAACTAAGTAAGTTAGAGTAACGAACTGAATATCGTAATGCATTTATCTCACCGAGATATGATGGAACATCAAGCTAGAGACTGAACGCATGAACCACTCTTATATGAGTATGCGTGGTAGAGCATTATTCAAAATAAATAAATAAATCTTAAAATAATTAAGTAAAGTCAATATCTCCATAAATGACTTGGTCAATAAGTCAATATCCCCATAAATGCCTATAATATCTACATTAATGACTATAATATTTTAATAAATCTAAGATATTTATTAAAATATAATATTTTAAGATATTTTAATAAATCTAAGATATTTATTAAAATATAATATTTTTTAAGATATTTTTCAAAGATATTTATTAAAAGATCATATTCTAATAAATATCAGGAATGGAGTTTGTGTATAAAAAGGGAAGAAGGGTAAACTTGATGGGCAGGGGTAGTGAGGGGGAACACTGACCCGGATGCTGTCAGAGGAGTTCTAACTGCGTGGTTCATGAGCAGTGAGTTTGAGAATTCTAACTGAGTTATGGAATGCTCTCGATTGTTCTCGGAGTTTTGGGCACGGGGGCCAGAAGACTCGTCTGGATCCACAAGGCGGAGGAGTTGACCTGAGATAGGTAGGAGGAATACTAGTAGTTTATTGGCAGAAAGCTGGAGCTTCTTAGCGAGATCGGGAACATCTTCAAACACGGTTCAGGTAGGTATAATTAGTCAATTGATATATTACGTTCAAGAGCCCACTCTGAATTACGTGATGGTTTGAGTAGATGTTTGTTAATTTGAAAATTAAAACTTTTACACTTATGTATTTTTAGGATTGATGGTTTAAATTAGAAAGTTAAGAGTTTAGGTTCTTACAAAGCACTTGGTTTAAAAAAATGTGCAATTACAGATTTTCTTGTAATTCCTTAATTTTGGGTGATCACACAGATCCCGAAGAGCGATGGCTCTGATACCAATGGAGTGTAAAAACTCTGGTAAACTTTATAAGTATATATTA
>JAXQQM020070149.1:0-11214 GCA_034641835.2 Pinus albicaulis | reverse complement strand
TTGGATTCTGTTATCCATGTTTCCCCATCATTTAAATTTTTGGCCTAACGCTCCTCATGAACCCTTTGAATCAGCCATCTCGGCCATAAACCCTCATATGCTGTCTACCGTTACCCTTTCCGCCCGAAAAATACACTCTTCAAAGGTTAAAAACCTGCATTCAAAAACATATCGGGCCTAGCCCTTTAGCCTTAGCCACTCTTATTTTGTCTTCCATGTGACCCGGGCGCAAAACCATCTGCCTGAGTGGAAAGGGCTAATCATTCAAGGTTTCGGGCCACGTCTTAGCCGTCCGGTCTCAACCAAATCTACGGCCCGAAACCGATTCATTAATGGTGGCCCCCTCGCCCGAAAACCGGCGGTTAATTCCGCACCGTCTTTACTAGGCTGGTGGTTTTTGATCGAATGGCAGTGATTCCATCGATCGCATGACGCGTGTCCTCAATGTACGATTTCCAAACCACCCATTTTGCACATTAAATATTGGTCAAAGGTCGGGCAGCGGAATCCATAACAGCCGTCGGATCTGTCAGCCTTAATCCAACGGTGGTCATCCTCCCAAGGTGCCCGCGACTTAACTTAGCCTAATCGCACTCCTGGCCCACCACACATTGTCCGTTGATGATGTTTTAACCGTTGATCTTGTTCATCGATCGTGTGGCTCATAATTATCTGCATTTTCCCCCATTTTACTAGGTCTATAGCCACATCATTCTTCCACCTGTCCTTCGTCCATCCTTGTTATTCATCCCACGTGTCCACAACATCCTACTTATCCCCGTCGTATATTCTATTTATTCATTTTATTTTAGCGTTTGTATGTTATAAACTTCTATCTATTCGTCTTTCGCTATCCCACTGTGTTTCCACCACCACCCTGTGCATTTCTGCCATGCTACCACGCCACTTTGTCGCACAGTCACCTCTTCTAGAATTGCCACCTCCATGCGTTGTTTCCTTTAACGGGTTTGTGGTTTTGCAGGTTTTCCGTGGTAGAAAAAATCATCATCATTCACTGCTTTGTTCGCAGAAGTCAAGAACACCGCCATTAACAGTCTCCGAGGGAGAAATTTAAGATGGGAACTGGAGGTAGTTGCTGTGATGTGACTCTATTTGATGTGAATAGAAAGAAAATCCATCGAACCCTCCAGAGAAAACCAAAAGGCAGATCTGTGACGGAGAAAACATTAATGGTGCAGCCTGCAAAAATCAGTGATAGATCGAGAAATGCGATGCCCTGCATTAAAGATCTGGGATTTCAATTCAAAGATAAAGGGCCGAGAGTACTATGCACAACTACAACCTATCTCAAGGTTTTACGGCAGCAGATTTTTTCCCTTTCAGTAAAGAGCAGAACATTGTATATTTTATTATTTGTGTCTTGTTCATGAGGAGATTTTTATCCTCAGCATTTATTTCTGAAGGTAGATTACAAAGTACAGTTAATTATATTTAGTCATTCACAGTGTGGGCACAAATTTTTTCCGCCATTTTTATTCAAATCAGATCATTAAATGTGTATCACCTACCTCCTTTCTCTAGAGTTTTCTGCTTCTCCTATAAAAACTATGAAAAAACACATTGTAAGGGTTTTGGATTTCTATCAGCAAACTATGCAGTGAGAAGCTCTTATATACATCTTGTAAAGTTTCTGTATGAAGGCTGAGAGCCCGTATGGTCTCAGTGAGGAGGAGTTATAACTGTAATGAGGATTTTGGTCTTTGGTATCCCACACTATGTAATATTTTCTTATGTGTTAATATAATATCTCATTTCATTGCATTTATCTTCTTGTATCATGTTCTAGAATGCGAGTGGCTCACTGATCTTAAGTAAGGATTCATCCTAGTTGGTGCCCATACTTGGATTAGTCAAGCGCTTTAAATAGGCCTAGTCATGATATACTGTTCTATGTTCATTTCATCCATATTTTCTGCTATATTAGTTACTTGAGGAGGGTGCTTTTAAAATTCCATTGTCATGTATGGATTCTTAGTTGGATAAGCCCATATGTGGTTTTGTTGTGTATCTGGGTATCAGCCTCATGCTAACTAGTATCTTCTTCATGTTTCTTCACTGCATCCACTTTCTGATATTTGAATTCTGTGGCATATTATTTGAACTGGCCCTCTTTGCAGTAAGATGTCTCTTAACTGTCCAATGCTTTTGTATTGGAGTTTTGCATGCTGTTCCTACATTATTCTTATCTCTGTATCAGCTTCTGAGAGAGTTTGGTTCCATTTCAATTAATTTCCTTGCTTTACAAGAGATAGCAGGAGAGCATTTGGATCGACACCCAAGCTATATTTCATGCTCCCTTGCTATGATAAGATGTCCTAGACACTGGTCTATGGAAAATATAGGCTGTCTATAGGGGTGACAAAATTGTCTACAACATCTTTCTGGCGCCGTTTCCGGGGAGCGAATTCAAGAATATCAGTTTCCCTCGGCCTCGACAAATTGTTTTCACTCTCTAATCAGGTGAGCGCAGAGAGTTGAAGAGTTGCGTATCTCTCACCTTGGAGACTCCACTGTTCTCTATTTGATAAATCTATTGGTAGTTTTGGCTCCTCGAAGGCCACATTTGAGGTCAGATTCCTCTAAGTTAAAGGCATCCTCTGTATATGACCCAGAGAATATTATTCATAGAAGAATTTGGAAAGAAATACGATCAGCCCATGTTGAAGACCCTGAATATTCACAAGAAGATTATCCATCCTCTTCTTCTCAAGAAATTCCAGTAGAAAATCCTGACTTTACTGAAGAAAATCCCGAATATTACTCAGATAGCCCACCCAGGGGAAGTGCTAGAACCAAAGAAAACCTTCATCCTACCCCTGAGGCTGAAGAAGTTAAAGAAGTCACAGAAGTAGCTACTGTTAACCGTGAACTATTCCCATCTACACCCCAGGCTTCTGTGCAATTTATTCCCATTGTTATACATACTCCACTTCCTCCTCCTCCCCTTCCTCCATTTGCAAATCAAACTGTTGCACAGCCCCCACCTCCTCCAATGGCTAATGTACCACATTTTCTTCTGAACAAATATGCTCCACTGGCCTTACCACAAGTGCTAAATGATATGCCACAGGATTATTTGAAGATTCTGCCTAGATTTAATGGAGAAAATGATATTGATGCTCAGAAACATCTTGATACTTTCTGCTCATTTGCAGAAAATTTAAATGTAGAACACCTAGATGTGGTCTTAAGATTATTTGTGCAATCTTTGGATGGTGAGGCCAGAAAATGGTTCAAGACTTTAGGAAACCGTTTAGTAACCACCTGGGATGACATGGAGAATACTTCTCTCAGGAAATGGGGAGAAAATAAAGACCGTGGACAGTGTCTTATTGAATTCAATACTCTTAAGAAGAAACATAATGAAGGGGTGTTGGAGTTTATTAAGAGATTTAATAAGTTATATCTAAATCTCCCTGCTGATATGAAGCCACATCAGAATGCTGCCAAAGTTGTTTTCATAGCAGCATTTGACTCAGATTTTGGATTCTCTCTAAGGGAAAGAAAACCTGCTACCTTAGATGATGCTAAGTCAGATGCTCTTGAATTGGAAGCGAACTTTGCTTCCTCTGGAAAATTAAAAGGGAAGGCTGAACAAGATACTAGGAGGAGAGGAAAAGAAGAGGTTTCCTCCTCTAACCAGGATAAGGATTCAGATAAAATGGAGGAAATAAGCAAAATGATAAAGAAGATGGTCAAGCTTGAGTTGGAGGCTAAGAATGCAGCTCCCAAGAATTTTTATAATGCTCCAAACAGAGGATACAATCCCTAGTATAAGAGACCACCATTGAAAATATTGCCAAGGGAAGCAAAGGAGCAGCAAGATCAGGTACCACATCCCTTGTACCTGGAAGGCCCAGCAGATGACTCCACTGAAGATGCTGCTTATGAACTAGAAGATTCAAATCTTGCTTTCTCAAACCATGATGAAATGGAATGCCCATTTCAATAAGAAGAAGAAGAAGCAGAGATTGATCATTATTGTAAGCAATTTTTTGATTTCATGCAAGCACAATTCAATGTAAAATATGATCTCAGGTCTTCAAGAAAGAGGACCCGAACTCAAGATCAAGAAGAGGAGCCACCTCAGAAGGAGGTAGCTGCTCAAAAGGAATCAACAACAAAGAGAAACACAGAAAAAGGTAAGAGTCCTCTAAATACTCCCTTGCAGCCTAATGATTAGATTCCTTCTTCTTCAAAAGTAGTCAGTCCTCCTAATGATGAATCTGTGTCAAAAGAAATTAAATTTTCAGCTGAAAATAAAGACTCAAAAGAAGTTGTGATAGAAAATCCCCTCCTGCTTTTAGTTTGCAAAAATAACTTGAGAAAATCAAAATTCCAGTCCCCTTGACCGAGCTGCTAAAACAACCTGCATATCAGTCTCAAGTTACTTCTTTTATGCTCCCTCCTGAAATATCAATTGTGCCTGATAGTTTAAACCTTCAAGAAGAAAAACCCATGGTAGTCTTTGGCCCACATGTTGAGGAAGTAGATCCTTCTACTTCTCCTTTTTATGTGTCCCTAGTTATTCATGACCTACTGCTACACAATCTTATGTTAGATTCTGGGGCTTCCCTTAATCTTATGCCTCTATCTATCATGGAACAACTAGGACTACAAATCACACGCCCATATAAAGACCTTTATTCATTTGATTCCAAAAGAGTCAAATTCTTGGGGATGATTAAAGATTTAGTGGTCAATTTGGCCCAAATTCCAGCAAAGAGTGTGGTCATGGACATTGTGGTGGCTAATATTCCAGCCCGCTTTGGCATGTTGCTGTCAAGGTCCTGGGGTACAAAAATTGGTGGGTCAATTAAGCTAGATTTAACATATGCTACCATCCCAGTTTTTGGTGGACAGGAGAGGAGGCTATACAGAGAGACTAAATTTGTAAAGTTAGTTACTAAGACTGATAACTCTGAAAATTCACCAGTCTATAGTAGAGAAGGAGATTTTTCATGCTTTATGTTAGAAGAAGATCAAAATTATGTGCATGAATCATCCTTCAAAATTAAGGATGAGCAGCCTTTAGAAAATTATGAAGCTGAAATCTGGACTTTACACTTTGATGGGGCAAATTCAAAAGAAGGCAATGGAGCTGGAGTGTTACTAATCTCTCCCACAGGCAAATGGGTCCCACTGTCCTTTAAATTGGAATATGAGGCTACCAATAATGTAGCTGAATATGAAGCACTTTTGTTGGGATTACAGACAGCCAAGAATATGGGCATAAAAAGTTTAAAAGTCATGGGAGACTCTGAGCTGGTGGTGAGACAGGTCTGAAATCAATGCCAAACTAAGCATCCTCAGCTCAGGGCATATAGAAATGAAGTTTGGGACATGGTGGAGATTTTCTTCTCAGCATTCAACATACAGTTCATGCCCCGGGAGCAGAACAGAATGGCAGATTCTCTTGCTGTGGCAGCAAGCACATTTCGTCCTCCACAAAATCCTTCATTGAGGTATGAAATTGAAGTACGATACAGACCATCAATCCCAGATAATATTAAAAACTGGAAGGTTTTTGAAGATGATGAACAAATGAAGAGATTTTTGGAGACAGTAGGAGAATTCTCCAATATGGAGATTGATGATAATGAAGAAGAGGAAGTTGAGAATGTTATAGAAAACAAATGGGAAGAAAAAATAGCAAGCAATAAAGTGCTGCAGCTGAAAGGAAATATCATACCTAGAGGGCTGGTACCTCTAGAAAGATTGTTTGATAAAAACGATGTTCCATTGCAGCACAGTAAAACAGTAGAAGAAGAACAAGTGGAAGAATTAAATCTGGGTACTTATGCTGACCCCAAAATTGTCAAATTATCCAAAAAGGTCCCAGAAGAATATAAAGAGAAATATCTGAAATTATTTCAGTTATATAAGGATGTATTTGCATGTTCCTATCAGGACCTTAAAACTTTTGATGTTGATATAATGCAGCATAAAATTCCTTTGAGAGAGGATGCAAAGCCTTATAAGCAGAAGCTTAGACAGATAAACCCTCTACTACTTCCCTCTATTGAAAAAGAAATCAAGAAGCTGCTGAAGGCCAAAATAATTGTGCCATTGAGATACTCAGAATGGGTAGCAAACCTTGTTCCTGTTCGAAAGAAAAATGGAGAAATAAGGTTGTGTGCAGATTTCAGAAACTTAAATAGAGCATCTTTAAAATATAATTATCCATTGCCTAAGATGGACCACATTCTGCAGAAAGTGGTTGGAGCCTCCATAATGTCAATGATGGATGGGTTTTCTGGTTATAATCAAGTAGTTGTGTTCCCAGAGGATTAGAAGAAGATTGCATTTACAACACCATGGGGAACATTTATGTATGCCAGGATGCCATTTGGATTAATTAATGCAGGAGCTACTTTTCAGAGGGCAATGGACATAGCTTTTGTTGGAGAGCAGGACAGGTTTCTGGTGGTATATCTGAATGATATCACAGTATTTTCAAAGGATGATACTAAGCACATTTAGCACTTGCAGAGAACCTTTGAAAAATGCAGAAGGTATGGTCTCTCCCTCAATCCTCAAAAATCTTTATTTGCATTAGATGAGGGAAAACTCTTAGGGCACATTGTAACTAAAGATGGTGTGAAAATAGACCCTAAAAGAGTTGAAGTTATAAACAGTATTCCTCTACCCAGGAATAAGAAGGAAGTGCAGGTGTTTCTAGGCCGAATCAATTTCCTAAGAAGGTTTATTCCTAACTATGCTGAGATAGTTAGGCATATAACTGATATTCTTAAAAAGAACAGTGAGGTAAAATGGTCCCAAGAATCTAGAGATGCATTCACAAGGATAAAACGGGCATTTGCTGAAGCCCCTGTGCTAGCTGGACCAGATTACAACAAGCCATTTATGATTTTTTCATTTGCTTCACCTCATACAGTAGCTAGAGTCTTGTTGCAGAAAAATGAAGACGGATTTGAGCAACCAATAGCCTTTTTTAGTCAGGTATTGCATGATGCAGAATTGAAATACAACATATTGGAGAAACAGGCATATGCCCTGGTGAAGTCTCTTAAAGCTTTTAGAATGTATATTTTGCAATCTCACATCACTTCATATGTCCCTACAACAGCTGTCAAAGACATTCTTGTTCAGGGGGATAGCGAAGGTAAAAGAGGAAGATGGATTGCAAAAATTTAGGAGTATGATTTGGACATAAGGCCCACTAAGTTGGTTAAAGGACAAGGGCTAGCCAAAATTCCTCTGAGTAAAATCATCAGGCTCTAGGCATAAATTTATCCATGATAGCAAATGAAGAATCTGAAAAAGGAGAAGAACAACATGGACTAGAGTTGGCCACTCAAAAGATACACATAAAATACCTCACTAGCCCTTGGTACAAGGAAATAGTTGAATATCTTTTAACACTCAGCTGTCCTCCAAGTTGTGATAAGATAAAATACAGGGCTTTGAGGCTGAAATCACAAAAGTATATAGTTTCCAATGGTTAGTTATATTGGAGAGATCCTTCAGGCATACTGTTATTGTGCCTCACAGAGAATGAAGTGGAAAATATAATGATAGAATTTCATGAAGGAATTTGTGGAGGACATTATAGCTGGAGAGCCACAGCCCATAAAATACTGAGAGCTGGTTTTTATTGGCCTAAATTATTTGGAGATGTTTTTAATTGGGTTAGAGCATGTGACAAATGTCAAAAATTTGCTGAGAGACAAAAGCTGCCAGCGTTACCCCTAATTCCAGTTCATATAGATGAACCATTTCAGCAATGGGGATTAGATTTTATTGGAGAAATACATCCCCCTTCAAGTGGCCAACATAAATGGATATTGACTGCAATAGACTACTTTACAAAGTGGGTGGAAGCCATACCTGCGAGAAATGCTACATATGCTATAATCATCAAATTCATGGAAGAGAACATCATATCCAAGTTTGGTTGTCCAGCTAGGAATGTAACTGATAATGCACAGGCCTTCAAGTCCAATAAATTTGTAAATTTCTGCCAGCAGTATAATATTGCATTAAATCACTCCACAGCTTACTATCCACAGGGGAATGGCCTGGTAGAATCATCTAATAAAACTCTGGTGAGGGCCTTGAAGAAAACAATTAATGAGAATCAAAATAATTGGGATTCCCAATTGAAATTTTCTCTGTGGGCGAACATAATAACTAGCAAGAGAGCAACAGGGAAATCCCCTTATGAACTAGTATACGGATGAGCAGCGGTGTTTCTGGTGCAGCTGGCATTACCATTGGCATGCTTTATGCAGGAAAATCAGAAGAAACCAGATGACATGGTCAGAAGGATAAACCAATTGGTGGAATTAGAGGAAACACGAGACCAGGTGAACCAAAGGTTAGCAGAATATCAGGACAAGATGAAAAACATCTTTGATCAGCATGCAAAAGACAGGAAATTTCAAATTGGTGATCTGGTTCTCAGATGGGATATCCGGAGGGCTGAAAATGGAAAACATGCTAAATTTGACCCCCTCTGGTTTGGTCCATTTAAGATTATGGAGCTAAAAGAAAATAATACATTCATTTTAGAAAATTTGCAGGGTGATCTGCTCGGTTCCCCTGTAAATGGTCAATTTCTCAAGCCATATTTTCAATTTTGATTCAGGCAGAGACTGCCCGTTGTACTTTATTGTATATAAATTTTGTTCTAATTTTGGTTTGTGAGCATACTGGTGAACCGCAAAGAAAAATGCAGAAAGGATTGGAGAAAAAATTTCACATATAAAATGATCAGGGGTCTGCAGGTTCTCGACGTGTCCCAGAATGAACATGTCGTCCCCAGCTGGAGCCGATGTTATCCATGTTTCCCCATCATTTAAATTTTTGGCTTAACGCTCCTCATGAACCCTTTGAATCAGCCATCTCGGCCATAAACCCTCATATGTTGTCTACCGTTACCCTTTCCGCCCGAAAAATACACTCTTCAAAGGTTAAAAACCCGCATTCAAAAAAATATCGGGCCTAGCCCTTTAACCTTAGCCACTCTTATTTTGTCTTCCATGTGACCCGGGCGCAAAACCATATGCCTGAGTGGAAAGGGCTAATCATTCAAGGTTTCGGGCCATGTCTTAGCCGTCCGGTCTCAACCAGATCTACGGCCCACAACCGATTCATTAATGGTGGCCCCCGCGCCCGAAAACCGGAGGTTAATTCTGCACCGTCTTCACCGGGCTGGCGGTTTTTGGTCGAATGGCAGTGATTCCATAGATCGCATGACGCGTGTCCTCAATGTACGATTGCCAAACCACCCATTTCGCGCATTAAAGATTTGTCAAAGGTCGGGCAGCGGAATCCATAGCAGCCGTCGGCTCTGTCAGCCTTAATCCAACGGTGGTCATCCTCCCAAGGTGCCCGCGACTCAACTCAGCCTAATCGCACTCTTGGCCCACCACACATTGTCCGTTGATGCTGTTTTAACTATTGATCTCATTCATCGATTGTGTGGCTCATCATTATCTGCATTTTCCCCCGTTTGACTAGGTCTATAGCCACGTCATTCTTCCACCTGTCCTTCGTCCATCCTTGTTATTCACCCCACGTGTCCACAACATCCTACTTATCCCCGTCATATATTCTATTTATTCATTTTATTTTAGTGTTTGTATGTTATAAACTTCTATCTATTCGTCTTTCGCTATCCCACTGTGTTTCCACCACCACCCTGTGCATTTCTGCCATGCTACCATGCCACTTTGTCGCACAGTCACCTCTTCTAGCATTGCCGCCTCCATGCATTGTTTCCTTTAACGGGTTTGTGGTTTTGCAGGTTTTCCACGGTAGAAAAAATCATCATGATTCACTGCTTTGTTCGCAGAAGTCAAGAACACTGCCATTAACAGTCTCCGAGGGAGAAATTTAAGATGGGAACTGGAGGTAGTTGCTGTGATGTGACTCTATTTGATGCGAATAGAAAGAAAATCCCTCGAACCCTCCAGAGAAAACCAAAAGGCAGATCTGTGACGGAGAAAACATTAATGGTGCAGCCTGCAAAAATCAGTGATAGATTGAGAAATGCGATGCCCTGCATTAAAGATCTGGGATTTCAATTCAAAGATAGAGGGCTGAGAGTACTATGCACAACTACAAGCTATCTTAAGGTTTTACAGCAGCAGATTTTTTCCCTTTCAGTAAAGAGCAGAACATTGTATATTTTATTATTTGTGTCTTATTCATGAGGAGATTTTTATCCTCAGCATTTATTTCTGAAGGTAGATTACAAAGTACAATTAATTACATTTAGTCATTCACAGTGTGGGCGCGAATGTTTTCCGCCATTTTTATTCAAATCAGATCATTAAACGTGTATCACCTACCTCCTTTCTCTAGAGTTTTCTGCTTCTCCTATAAAAACTATGAAAAAACACATTGTAAGGGTTTCGGATTTCTATCAGCAAACTATGCAGTGAGAAGCTCTTGTATACATCTTGTAAAGTTTCTGTATGAAGGCTCAGAGCCCGTAGGGTCTCAGTGAGGAGGAGTTATAACTGTAATGAGGATTCTGGTCTTTGGTATCCCACAGTATGTAATATTTTCTTATGTGTTAATATAATATCTCATTTCATTGCATTTATCTTCTTGTATCATCTTCTAGAATGCGAGTGGCTCACTGATCTTAATTAAGGATTCATCCTAGTTGGTTCCCATACTTGGATTAGTCAAGCACTTTAAATAGGCCTAGTCATGATATACTTGTTCTATGTTCATTTCATCCATATTTTCTGCTATATTAGTTACTTGAGGAGGGTGCTTTTAAAATGCCATTGTCATGTATGGATTCTTAGTTGGATAAGCCCATATGTGGTTTTGTTGTGTATCTGGGTATCAGCCTCATGCTAACTAGTATCTTCTTCATGTTTCTTCACCGCATCCACTTTCTGATATTTGATTTCTGTGGCATATTATTTGAACTGGCCCTCTTTGCAGTAAGCTGTCTCTTAACTGTCTGATGCTTTTGTATTGGAGTTTTGCATGTTGTTCCTACACTATTCTTATCTTTGTATCAGCTTCTGAGAGAGTTTGGTTCCATTTCAATTAATTTCCTTGTTTTACAAGAGATAGTAGGAGAGCTTTTGGATTGACAACCCAAGCTATATTATGAGCTCCTTGCTATGATAAGATGTCCTAGGCACTGGTCTATGGCAACTCTAGGCTATCTCTAGGGGTGACAAAATTGTCTACAACAGATTC
>JAXQQM020088257.1:0-33414 GCA_034641835.2 Pinus albicaulis | reverse complement strand
TTACTTTGGTTAGAACCAACCATTGTAATTTCCTTTTCTTGTAGCAATGTAATATTGGGTTTACAAGTTTGTATTCAAGTTGGCTCAAATCACGCACTGTTTGACATGGACTATGAAAACATTCTCCCCAAGTGCTTTCTAGACAATCATTGCATTGGCTTTGAAAATATGATTCATAGTAGACTGGATCCATGCCATATGTGCTTAGTCCATAAACAAACCACCAGTCACATGTCTAGGGGCATGCATAGTGGGACTGATTTATACAAGTGGGTCCAAATCTGAGCTTGGTATGGTGAGTCTCACTGCGCCCATCTTTATTCAACAGATCCCACCAAAGTTGCTTATATCCTGCAAAATTGTACACAGTGTCAGGAAAAATCAAGTCAGGATTGTTACCTGGCCATGTCTGGTACCTTCCTCCAGTATATTCTCCAGGCCACCTTGTGCGGTTGATTGTATAAGATTTATAGTAGATTCTTGTTCTGTCACTTCCACCAATACAAATGACTAACAGATCACAAAAATCTTGTGAGAGGGATCTTTCTGCTTCATAAGAGGCAGTCATACTTGTGGAATATATCATGTCATGTATCCACTTATTTCCTTTGGGGTAGACTCGCCTTTCAGGTACAAGATGCATAATATCAGTATGGCTTTGCATATTTGCATCAAGTACTTTTGTATTTCTGAGCTGCCATGTCAGCCTCCATTTCTCTTTGTACACCGCCCATGATTCATCATCTGAAACAGACCTGAGTGTCTCTTTTTGCTGTGCATGATCCCATTCTGTAATAATAACCATAACATGGTTATGATCTTCTTCTTGTTCCTGTTCTTGATGCTGGATGAATTCTCTGTTGAGAAAATCTGGCAGAGAATTATCAATTCCCTTAATATGCTCAACCTTAAAATCGAAATTAGCAAACAAAGCTTGCCATCTTGCAAACTTAGCATCTTTAGGGTTCTTGATAGTTTTACTCAAAACTTTGTCTAAGGCCTTTGCATCAGTTCTGAGCAGAAAAAATTTGTTAGCTAGATGAATAGAGAACTTGCTGACACAGTTCCAAGCAGCCTTTACTTCTTGTTCTATTGTGGAGTAATTTTTTTCAGCTTTACTCCAAGTTCCAGAAGCATACTGCACAACCTTTTCTTCATCTTTCATACTTTTGTCAGTAGGTCTCTGTTTGAGCACACCTCCCCAACCAATATTACTGGCATCTGATTCTATAATCTTGAAATATCCATCTTCTGCAACATGAAGAATGGGGAGCTTTCTTACCTTCGCCTTAATTTGTTTGACTGATTCTGTATGAGCTTTTGTCCAAGGCTTAGGATTTTTTCTGAGTCTCTGGTTTAGGAGAGACCTATCAATTGCACAATTTGGATAAAAATTGCTTACATAATTTAAGAAACCCAAAAATATTTGCAGTTGGGTTTTATCCAGAATAATGTCTGGAAATTTATCTGCAAATTCAATAGCATGATTTTGTAAAGCAATTAATCCATTTTCTATGGTATGCCCCAGAAATTTGATCTTAGTCTTACATAATTCCATCTTCTTCTTACTTAAGACTAAGCCATTTTTCTTCACTAATCTCATAAAAATATTTAGATGTCTAAAATGGTCTTGAAGATTTTTAGAGAAGATTAGGAGATCATCGATGTATGCTAGAAGCCATTCTGCATAGGGTTTGAAAATAGAGTCCATTACCTTCTGAAACTTAGAAGGTGCGTGCTTCAATCCGAATGGCATCACATTCCATTCATAGTGGCCTCCAGGAATGTTGAATGCAGTTTTCCACTTGTCTTTCTCGGCTATAGCCACTTGCCAGAAACCATACTTCAGATCAAACTTAGAAAATATCTTGGCTCCTGCTATCCTTCCCAACAGATCTCCTTTGTGTGGGATAGGATAAGTATCATCTGCAAGAACAAAATTAAGAGGTTTATAGTTAATGACTAACCTGGGGATGCCTCTTATCTGTTGAATTATTTTATTCACATAGAAGCCATAGCAGTTCCAAGGACTGCTTGACTCCCTAATCAGCTTTCTCTGCAACAGCTAATTTATTTATTTTTCACAGAGCTCTCGATATTATTTGTTCATGGGAATTGCTCTAGATTTGCATGGTCTGCCCGTATATCCTTCTTTGTAGGGAAACTCAATACTATGCTGTTTGTGGTGCCAAAATGTATTTGGCTCCTCTGCACAGCATTGTTCTTCAAACTACTTCTGTAGTTCAGCAATTTGTTTTTGAACTACTGCAGAACTTAACTGATCTTCAATTCTAATCAGGTTCTTGTGGTCTTTCAGTTCTGCAATACTGTCTTCTACTTTTTTGAGTTCCTGCATGGCTTGTACCATGGTGGATATTCTCTTCTTGGAAACATAAGGCAGCTCAATTCTTTTTCCTTTTCCATCAGAAGTAGGCATTGTGATGAAATATCCTGCCTTATTATTTTTGGTTCTCCATGAACCATGAGGCTCTACAGCTGCAAGGAAAACATTTCCTAAGATGCAGTCAACAAGAATATCAGCCACAACAAATTGTGCTTTTAAACAATGGGAATCAAAACAAACCATGGCTTTAGGAATCTCATATTCAAGTGTTTTGTCCCCTAATCCCACAATTTTTCTTTCTGCTTTAGCCAAAAACTTTGAGGGGACAACCTTCTTATCAAGGATATTTACATCTGCGCCTGAATCAATTAATGCAGTTACATTATAGGTCTTACCATGCACCAAAATATTTACCTTGACATGATGGTGTTGGTATTGGATAGTGAGAACCTGCATTTCTCTGAATCCAAAAACAAGATCAGCTTTTCCTTCAGCAATTTCAACCTTTGGTTGTTCAGGAGCAGAATATGAGGGAGTGCCATGAATAATATAATTAGTATTTCTGCCTGAAACAGGATGATTTTATTCCTGTTTACCTTTTTCTAATTCAGATACTTTGAATTTGAGGGCATAAATGTCCCCTTTCAGCAAGTGTATCTCCTTACTCACCTCCCCCAAAGTGAGTGCACGAACTTTTCTTTGCTGTTGTTGACGGAGATAACTACGTGTGTTTTGCTCATAAGAAGTATCCAAGAATAAGGACTTCTTAGAGGGTTTTGCAGAGGAGGAAGAACCAAAAGAAGACTGCAGAAAAGCATCAAGCAAGCGGTTCTTCAAATCACCATCGTCCATGGCTCGGATATGGGAGAAAATCTTCATATCATCCTCAGCGGTTTGAGCCATGAGAACTTTAACTTTTCCCGTAAACTCATCTGCAAACTGATCATCAGAAGAAAAACCAGAATCTGATGAAGAACAATGTTCACATTGACAATTGTCAGAATCAGGACATTCACAATAAGCATGAACTTCTTCAATATCAGATTCAGAAGAAGAATATTCAGAATTAGAGACAGAAGAGGAGTCTTCTTGGGCTTGTTGGATTAACAAGCGGGGGCAGTCTTCTGTCTTGTGATAACTAGAGCCACATTGTCTACATTTATCTTCAATGTTTACTTGCTGTTTACCTTTATATTTTTGTTGGGATTTTTGTCCCAATCCTTTTTTGGATTCTTTAGCATCAGGACATAGATTTGCAGTATGTCCTGTCTTTCCACAAATCCAGCAAGTTATCTGCTGCATCCTTTTCAACTTAACATCTTTAGGATGAATATCGTGTGGCTCGTAATAATGAGTCTTTGGGACATATTTGGATGAGTGTCCCTTAGCAGGCTTTCTGTAGATCTTGCGAGGCCTTTGAAGTGCAGACAATCTTTTGCTATGTCTGTGATAAGTATAAGGCTGATAACTTCTTGAAGTCTTTTTGGCCCTTTTCTTGGTCTTGCGCCTTTTCACTAATGGATCATCAATTATGATCCCATACCTGCTGCAAAAAGATTTAGTACCAGGCAATCTATTCAGTTTATCAATAGATTTATTCATTTTAGAACTGGTACAAAGAGTAACCAATACTCTGGTTATTATGCTGTACATCTGACCCCATAAATATGTTTCCAGTGGCAACTAGAAAGCATCTTGTAATTTGAGAATATCTACCAGCTTGGAAGGCAATGCTGCAAGGTAGAATTGCTTCCAGAGAATGTTCTTGGGGTCTTTAACCAGGAAGATTCTTTGCATCCAATCTCTATGGAAATCTTCATACTGGTTAATATTTCGACATTTCAGGTTCATCAAAATCATTTCATTTTGATCTGAAATGTTTGGGTCATCTCCATAGAATGTCTGCTGAATTAATGCTGTGAGAGCACGAATCATGTTATTCATGGCTTTTCCATCTTCATGAAAATGAACATCTCCATTTTCATCTTTTAACACCTCAGCTTCCATAGAAGATATGAGAGCAGGGGAAGACTCTAGCTCCCACCATCTGGCTAGAGTTCCTGTAAAACATGGAATGAGGGATTTACATGCCTCAACTTCAGATTTTCCATCTATGCACATCAACTTATACTCTGTGATCATCTGATCAATGACTTGTTTGATCTGGGCAGAGGATAAGTTATCTATGTTCCATTCTTTATGACTCTGAGGATAAACAGTTTCTCTTACAGGGATTTTTCCCAGGCCATTTAAATCAGGAGGAGAGTACCTGGTATATTGGGCTTCAAGGGGCTCATATACAGGTAAGACATGATCTTCAGATTCTGATTCATGGAACAAAGAGGCAATAGTCACTTTAAACTTTGGAGAATCTGGAGCAGATTCTTTGGGAAATAAGCTGGGAAATCTATCAACATTTTTCTGGATTTGTACAACTTTCCCTTTGTGGAGAAATATTGAGGGGATTGGCTTGTCTGATTTCTTTTCTTTCTCTTTCTGGGTTTTTTCAGACAAGTCAGTCACAAGTTGCTGAGTAGACATAGATTGGTCTATAATACAACTTTCTACTTCACCAATCTTCTGTAATGACTTCAAAGAAAAATCTTTAACTACTGAACAATTGTACTGTACATAATTCAACGCCTTATTTACATCATTCAAAGAAACTTGTAAATGATCCATCTGATTCTTTACAACAGAAGCTTTAGCAACATTCTTCTCTAGTCCTGTGATGGCAGTATTAGTCCAGTTTATTTGTTCATTTACAGTCTGGACTCTCCTTTCAATTCTTACCAGGGTTTCTTTTTGCACTATGGGGTATGCATTAGCTGAATTTTGTCCTTCTCCTAGGACAATCCCTTTGAAAGGGGGATAGCTGGTGGATGTTTCTATGTTACTACCATCAATTTCTGTCCATGAATGACCCGTAGAAGATGTGGGTTCATTCATCAACACAACTTCTGACTCTTTGACCTTCTTCCATGAATAGAAAGAAATCCAAATCTTCCTTTCTTCCATATATTGTTTCCATTCTAAGGCTAAAGTTTTCTTTTGTTCTGGACTATGACTGACAGCAAATTCATCTGCTTCTGGGTGAGTAAACATATCCCAATTTATCATCTGCTTCATCCATTGAGCAGGGATTCTGTGTTTCTCACAACCATCCATAAGTGTATAAAATTTACGGATGTTTTCATAGTCCGTGTCAAACAGTCCGTGATTTGAGCCAACTTGAGTATCAACTTGTAAATCCAATATTAAATTGCTACAAGAAAAGGCAATTACAATGGTTGGTTCTAACCAAAGTAAAACATCAGATCATTTTAAATAAACCCATGATTGTCAGAAGAATTTATACTAAAGCTTGGGACAATGATCTGTATCCAAGACTCAGGTTTCCCAGAATTACTATTCTTGATCAGGCTGAAACCAGTACAAGCGGTTCTAGTGGGCTCCGCTAAAACAAAAGTATCCATAATGTAATGATACCCAGTCACGGGTTTACAGTGACAAGTCTTTTCCCGAGGGATTTTCACTTGTCCGAAAAGCATCCTCTTTGTATATAATTATTCTGTTTCCTCGTGGGCCTTGTACAGAAAAGGTATCCACAGTGTAATGTACACACACTTCACATGTTAGTATCGGATGGATGAATCTCGGTGCAGATGTCACTTCGGTGTTAAGAAAGCACGATTTATCTTCTACATCCTTTAGGAGACCACAGCGAACCCATACACGAACCTACTATCCGTTTCACACTTCTTTTGGCTCTCTCTGTGGCTTCCTTCGCCTTTTTGCGGCCTACTCCGTGTCCCTCGGTGATTTCGCGAACGTACGGCGAACTTTCGGCGATCAAAAGAAAACAATGCTACCTCGGTGGACATTCCATAAAGCTCGAGTTACGGTTCTTCTCATGCGGAACAAATACTTCTCTCTTTATTGATATTCAAAATGATTTTACAATCATATTTCAGATCTCTTTCCAGAGATTGACTGCAGTGGCATTTACCAGATTTGCTACTCAATAAATGAGTGAGCAATACTGGAGGCTTTCTGGCCAGTTGCAGACTCTGTCTCAAAGAAAAAACACACCAGTTTTACAAACAGACTCAATCTATGAACAGGCCACTTTAGGTTCTTGCCTATGCCGAGCACATAGACACGCAGGCTTCTCTGATCACCTAAGGACTTGAGTCTTAGCACCGTGATGCAAGCAGATCGCAAAACTTTGCGCAGATGCAGAGCAGGGAGCTTCGGCTCGACTTAGACTCAAACACAAATGACTCTAGACTCTAGACTCTCCGAATGTGAATGCCAAACAATGAGCCTGAACCCTCCTTATATAGGAAAAGAGGGGGGACAAGCATTCGTTTGGTCCATCGGATTGTTGACACGTGGAGGAGAATCATGGATTTCATGTAACACCGAAGTGACATCCACACCGAGATTCGTCCGTCTGACACTAACATGTGAAGTGTGTGTACATAACACAGTGGATACCTTATCTGTACAAGGCCCACGAGGAAACAGAATAATTATATATAGAGAGGATGTTTTTCGGACAAGTGAAAAGCCCTCGAGAAAAGACCTGTCACTGTAAACCTGTGACTGGGTATTATTACACTATGGATAATTTTTTTTTAGCAGATTCCACTAGAACCGCTTGTACTGGTTTCATCCTGATCAAGGATAGTAATATCGGGAAACCGGAGTCTTGGATACAGATCATCGTCCCAAGCTTTTGTGTAAATCTTCTGACAATCATGGGTTTATTTAAAATGATCTGATGTTTTACTTTGGTTAGAACCAACCATTGTAATTGCCTTTTCTTGTAGCAATTTAATATTGGATTTACAAGTTTATACTCAAGTTGGCTCAAATCACGGACTGTTTGACACGGACTATGAAAGCATTCTCCCCAAGTGCTTTCTAGACAATCATTGCATTGGCTTTGAAAATATGATTCATAGTAAACTGGATCCATGCCATATGCGCTTAGTCCGTAAACAAACCACCAGTCACATGTCCAGGGGCATGCATAGTGGGACTGATTTATCCAAGTAGGTCCAAATTTGAGCTTGGTGTGGTGAGTCTCACCGCGCCCATCTTTATTCAGCAGATCCCACCAAAGTTGCTTATATCCTGCAAAATTGTACACAGTGTCAGGAAAAATCAAGTCAGGATTGTTACCTGGCCATGTCTGGTACCTCCCTCCAGTGTATTCTCCAGGCCACCTTGTGCGGTTGATTGTATAAGATTTATAGTATATTCTTGTTCTGTCACTTCCACCAGTACAAATGACTGACAGATCACAAAAATCTTGTGAGAGGGATCTTTCTGCTTCATAGGAGGCTGTCATACTAGTGGAATATATCATTTCATGTATCCACTTGTTTCCTTTAGGATAGACCCTCCTTTCAGGTACGAGATGCATAATATCAGTATGGCTTTGCAGATTTGCATCAAGTACTTTTGTATTACGGAGTTGCCATGTAGGTCTCCATTTCTCTTTGTACACAACCCATGATTCATCATCTGAAATAGATCTAAGTGTCTCCTTTTGCTGTGCATGATCCCATTCTGTGATAATAACCATAACATGGTTATGATTTTCTTCTTGTTCCTGTTCTTGATGCTGGATGAATTCTCTGCTGAGAAAGTCTGGCAAAGAATTATCAATTCCCTTAATATGCTCGACCTTAAAGTCGAAATTGGCAAACAAAGCTTGCCATCTTGCAAATTTAGCATCTTCAGGGTTCTTGATAGTTTTACTCAAAACTTTGTCTAAGGCCTTAGCATCGGTCCTCAGCAGAAATAATTTATTAGCTAAATGAATAGAGAACTTACTGACACAGTTCCATGCAGCCTTTACCTCTTGTTCTATTGTGGAGTAATTTCTCTCGACTTTACTCCATGTTCTAGAAGCATACTGCACAAATTTTTCTTCATGCTTCATACTTTTGTCAGTAGGTCTCTGTTTGAGCACACCTCCCCAACCAATATTACTGGCATCTGATTCTACAATCTTGAAATATCCATCCTCTGCAACATGAAGAATGGGGAGTTTTCTTACCGTAGCCTTGATTTTTCTAATTGATTCTGTATGAGCTTTGGTCCAAGGCTTAGGATTTTTCCTGAGTCTTTGGTTTAGGAGAGACCTGTCAATTGCACAGTTTGGATAAAAATTGCTTACATAATTTAAGCAACCCAAAAATCTTTGCAGTTGGGTTTTATCCAGAATAATGTCTGGAAATTTATCTGCAAATTCAATAGCATGATTTTGTAAAGCAATTAATCCATTTTCTATGGTATGCCCCAGAAATTTGATCTTAGTCTTACATAATTCCATCTTCTTCTTACTTAAGACTAAGCCATTTTTCTTCACTAATCTCATAAAAATCTTTAGATGTCTAAAATGGTCTTGAAGATTTTTAGAGAAGATTAGGAGATCATCGATGTATGCTAGAAGCCATTCTTCATAGGGTTTGAAAATAGAGTCCATTACCTTCTGAAACTTAGAAGGTGTGTGCTTCAATCCGAATGGAATCACATTCCATTCATAGTGGCCTCCAGGAATGCTGAATGCAGTTTTCCACTTGTCTTTCTCGGCTATAGCCACTTGCCAGAAACCAGACTTCAGATCAAACTTAGAAAATATCTTGGCTCCTACTATCCTTCCCAGCAGATCTCCTTTGTGTGGGATAGGATAAGTATCATCTGCAAGAACAGAATTAAGAGGTTTATAGTTAATGACTAACCTGGGGATGCCTCTTATCTGTTCGCTTCTTTTATTCACATAGAAGCCATAGCAGTTCCAAGGACTGCTTGACTCCCTAATCAGTTGTCTTTGCAGTAGCTGATTTATTTCTTTTTCACAGAGCTCTCGGTATTCTTTGTTCATTGGAATTGCTCTGGATTTGCATGGTCTGCCCGTATATCCGTCTTTGTAGGGCAGCTCAATACTATGTTGTTTCCGGTGCCAAAATGCATTTGGCTCTTCTGCACAGCATTGTTCTTCAAACTGTTTCTGTAGTTTAGCAATTTGTTTCTGAACTACTGCAGAACTCAACTGGTCTTCAATTCTAATCAGGTTCTTGTGGTCTTTTAGTTCTGCAAGACTATCCTCTGCTTTTTTGAGTTCCTGCATGGCTTGTACCATAGTGGATATTCTCTGCTTCAAAACATAAGGCAGCTCAATTCTTTTTCCTTTTCCATCAGAAGTAGGCATTGTAATGAAATACCCTGCCTTATTATTTTTGGTTCTCCATGAACCATGAGGCTCTACTGCTGCAAGGAAAACATTTCCTAGGATGCAGTCAACAGGAATGTCAGCCACAGCAAACTGTGCTTTTAAACAGTGAGAATCAAAACAAACCATGGCTTTAGGAATCTCATATTCAAGGGTTTTGTCCCCCAACCCCACTATTTTTCTTTCTGCTTTAGCCCAAAACTTGGAGGGGACAACTTTCTTATCAAGGATGTTTAAATATGCACCTGAATCAATTAATGCAGTTACATTATAGGTCTTACCATGCACCAAAATATTCACCTTGACATGATGGTGCTGGTATTGAACAGTAAGAACCTGCATTTCTCTAAATCCAAAAACAGTATCAGCTTTTCCTTCAGCAATTTCAACCTTTGGTTGTTCAGGAGCAGAATATGAGGGAGTGCCATGAATAATATAATTAGTATTTCTGCCTGAAACAGGATGATTTTCTTCCTGTTTACCTTTTTCTAATCAGACACTTTGAATTTGAGGGCAGAAATTTCACCTTTCAGCAAGTGTATCTCCTTACTCACCTCCCCCAAAGTGAGTGCACGAACTTTGCTTTGCTGTTGTTGACGGAGATAACTGTGTGTGTTCTGCTCATAAGAAGTATCCAAGAATAAGGACTTCTTAGAGGGTTTTGCAGAGGAGGAAGAACCAGAAGAAGACTGCAGAAAAGCATCAAGCAGGCGGTTCTTCAAATCACCATCGTCCATGGCTCGGATATGGGAGAAAATCTTCATATCATCCTCAGCGGTTTGAGCCATGAGAAATTTAAATTTTCCAGTAAATTCATCTGCAAGCTGATCATCAGAAGAAAAACCAGAATCTGATGAAGAACAATGTTCACATTGACAATTGTCAGAATCAGGACATTCACAATAAGCATGAACTTCTTCAATATCAGATTCAGAAGAAGAATATTCAGAATTAGAGACAGAAGAAGAGTCTTCTTGGGCTTGTTGGATTAACAAGCAGGGGAAGTCTTCTGTCTTGTGATAACTAGAGCCACATTGTCTACATTTATCTTCAATATTTACTTGTTGTTTACCTTTATATTTCTGTTGGGATTTTTGTCCCAATCCTTTTTTGGATTCTTTAGCATCAGGACATAGATTTGCAGTATGTCCTGTCTTTCCACAAATCTAGCAAGTTATCTGCTGCATCCTTTTCAACTTAACATCTTTAGGATGAATATCGTGTGGCTCGTAACAATGAGTCTTTGGGACATATTTTGATGAGCGTCCCTTAGCAGGATTTCTGTAGATCTTGCGAGGCCTTTGAAGTGCAGACAATCTTTTGCTATGTCTGTGATAAGTATAAGGCTGATAACTTCTTGGTCTTGTGCCTTTTCACTAATGGATCATCAATTGTGATCCCATACCTGCTGCAAAAAGATTTAGTACCAGGCAATCTATTCAGTTTATCAATAGATTTATTTATTTTAGAACTGGTACAAAGAGTAATCAATACTCTGGTTATTATGCTGTACATTTGACCCCATAAATATGTTTCCAGTGGCAACTGGAAAGCATCTTGTAATTTGAGAATATCTACTAGCTTGGAAGGCAATGCTGCAAGGTAGACTTTCTTCCAGAGAATGTTCTTGCGGTCTTTAAATAGGAAGATTCTTTTCATCTAATATCTATGGAAATATTCATACTGGTTAATATTGCGACATTTCAGGTTCATCAGAATCATTTCATTTTGATCTGAAATTTTTGGGTCATCTCCACAGAATGTCTGCTGAATTAATGCATTGAGAGCACCAATCATGTTATTCATGGATTTGCCATCCTCACGAAAACGAACATCTCCATTTTCATCTTTTAACACCTCAGCTTCCATAGAAGATATGAGAGCAAGGGAAGACTCTAGCTCCCACCATCTGGCTAGAGTTCCTGTAAAACATGGAATGAGGGATTTACATGTCTCAACTTCAGATTTTCCATCTATGCACATTAAATTATACTCTGTGATCATCTGATCAATGACTTGTTTGATCTGGGCAGAGGATAAGTTATCTATGTTCCATTCTTTATGACTCTGAGGATAGAAAGTTTCTCTTACAGGGATTTTTCCCAGGCCATTTAAATCAAGAGGAGAGTACCTGGTATATTGGGCTTCAAGGGGCTCATATACAGGTAAGAAATGATCTTCATATTCTAATTCATGGAACAAAGAGGCAATAGTCACTTTAAACTTTGGAGACTCTGGAGCAGATTCTTTGGGAAATAAGTTGGGAAATCTATCAACATTTTTCTGGATTTGTACAGCTTTCCCTTTGTGGAGAAATCCTGAGGGGATTGGCTTGTCTGATTTCTTTTCTTTCTCTTTCTGGGTTTTTTCAGACAATTCAGTCACAATTTGCCGAGTAGACATAGATTGGTCTATAATACAACTTTCTACTTCACCAATATTCTGTAATGACTTCAAAGAAAAATCTTTAACTACTGAACAATTGTACAATACAGAATTTAATGCCTTATTTACATCATTCAAAGAAACTTGTAAATGATCCATCTGATTCTTTACAACAGAAGCTTTAGCAACATTCTTCTCTAGTCCTGTGATGGCAGTATTAGTCCAGTTTATTTGTTCATTTACAGTCTGGACTCTCCTTTCAATTCCTACCAGGTTTTCCTTTTGCACTATGGGGTATGCATTAGCTGAATTTTTTCCTTCTCCTAGGACAATCCCTTTGAAAGGGGGATAGCTGGTGGATGTTTCTATGTTACTACCATCAATATTTTTCCATGAATGACCCGTAGAAGATGTGGGTTCATTCATCAACACAACTTCTGACTCTTTGACCTTCTTCCATGAATAGAAAGAAATCCAAATCTTCCTTTCTTCCATATATTGTTTCCATTCTAAGGCTAAAGTTTTATTTTGTTCTGGACTATGACTGACACCAAATTCATCTGCTTCTGGGTGAGTAAACAGATCCCAATTTATCATCTGCTTCATCCATTGAGCAGGGATTCTGTGTTTCTCACAACCATCCATAAGTGTATAAAATTTCTGGATTTCTGGGACAGATGGTTTTTTGACATCTTCTGGCAGATCTTTAAATCTGCATTCTGGAATCAGGAAATCCTTTTGATTGTAATACCCTAAGCCATGATTATCTTTAGGGGATTGCATATTCATAAACATCTCAGTTAGTCTGGGATCTTCATCTTGCAGAGAAGGAACAAGATGCATCATAAGTACATGATCATCTTCATGTGGGAAAGGAATATCAGAACATTTTGGGTTTGGACAGGGTGTAACTGATGTAGAAGGAGGAGCATCACCCGTTCTGGGATTATGGTTCTGATGTCTTATGACCACTTCAGCAAGATGTTTAAGATTTACAGACTGATGACATTGAGGGCATTCAACTTGTAAAGGATTGAAATTGACTAACAAAGCAAACTCAAATAATGCTGTATGATGACAAGAAGTTTTTGCAGTATCTGTACAGTCAGGAGCAATGTACAATGGAGACTTTTTACATTCGGCTTCAATCCTACACCTGTCTATTGTAGATCTTCTTGGGAAAGACAAAGTGGCTGTGGATTGATTTTCTGTGATATTAGCAGAAGTGATTTTTTGTACAGAGAGAGGCTTTGGATTTGGCACAACCCAGTGTTCAGGAAAAGATAGATCCTCCCACTTTATAGCTTGATGTTCAACCTTTTGGTTTTTAGGATCTGTCATAACTACGACACTGATTTTTGACTCTCTGCTGGGGGCATGGAGGACTGCAGGAAATAGAGTGGTGGTATGGCGAAAACAACCTCTAAATTGTATGGCAATATTATTCCTCTTTTTCTTCATATCAAATCCAGTGGTTTGGATTTGCAATTGCAAAATATCGGCCAATGTTTCATCAAATACATATACAGAGAAGTTGGGATAACAGTCAAACCACACAGGACCATTTGATAATGGTGCAACTATTCCTCCAATTAAGGAATCTGTATACTTGTTATGTGTTAAGTCTCTGACAGTGGCTAACACATATGAATCAACTCCTTGATGGACAAGTGCTTGGATTCCTACTCTGATGCATCCGAGATGCAGGAATTGCGTGCCCAGCTTTCTAGCTTCTGCTTGAAGCTCCTTTGGATTTAATAATGGAATTAACTGTACACGATCAGAATTTTCTTCTATAGAACTAATGGATTCTTTTATTGTTATTCTAGTGGCAGCTTTTAAATGCCAAACACCAAGATCATTATAAACTTGTGAAGCAGAGATCTTGGGTAGAACCCATTTAGCCTGTGGCTCAGTTTCTTCATACAAATGATCTTACTCATTTGTGACTCGACTACTACTAGAAGCAAACATTTCTCTGAGAGGGTCTTGTTGAGCTAAATTGTCCATATCCCTTTATTAAATAATAACATATTAACTTATTAAAATATTCTTATTTTGATTTACAATTTATACAAACTTTTTAGGTTAATGAATAAAATTATAAATGCACAGGGTGAGGGTGAATGGAGGAAAACAAATTTGTGAAGGTGAATAGAGAAAAATAAATTAATAAGGCCATTAAGGCCAAAACCAGATCTAAAAAGCAATCAACGTGAGTTGGGTAAGATACATTTAAATCTTATCATTTATGTGAATGGTTATGAGAAGGCTAATATTTTCATTTCATATGAATAAGTTATGAATAAGCTTGAGGATTTGATTTCGAACTTGGATTTGTGGTTTTGTGTACACTGTATAAATTTTGGAGTTTGTAATTCTTTGTCTTTTTCTTGCTTCCGACTCTTGAAATTATTTTTTAAATTTTTTGTAAATAATAAATATCTTAGGTATGTATCATTGTATTGCAATAGTATTGAATGACTTAAAAATTAATTTGCAGTGGACGATTACAATATTACATGGAATTTTGTATTGATATCTCACTCATTTAAAAATAATTATAAAGATAATCAAATAATCTAATTAAATCTATTTCTAGTTCTAAGTTTAGTAAACTTAGTTTACATAATGATAAAATTAAATTTCTTTCTATTTCTAAGTTTAGTAAACTTAGTTTACATAATGATAAAAATTAAAAAATTAAAATAGACACAAATGTTGTAACTTTTTAACAAACAAAAAATCTCTTTAATAAACTATGACTTCCACATGCGAAAAATGAAGAATATAAAATATTAAAATCACTGCTGAGAGCAGATGTGTTCACAGTGCACACCATATACCCGCCTTCAAATAAAATTAAAAATTATAAAATTTAAAGTTTAAAGTTTAAATCCCTATCAAGTTATTTAATAACTAATACACATCAAATTCACATAGGAGCATTACAATTCAGTGAATTCAATTACGGTTCAAACTAACTATGTAAAATAAAAATATTGTTGCAGGGAAAGTCCATATAACAACAAACAATATTATGATTTGTCCATTGTAAAGTACATTTAAGAGTTGAATAGTGAAGACATTGTTTGCTACTCCAAATTGCATTCAAGCCCCTTTAAGCTGGTTTAAAATTAAAAATTAAAAACTAGAGTCACATCTCATGGGGTAAGTGGCAAGCCGTAAAGCCTAACCTCGCAATTTAAAAAAAATTACAGAAGTGCTTTGTAAAACTAAAAACTAAAATTTGTTTCATGGTATTAATTTACTATTTACTATTTAAAAATTAATTTGACACCGCGCAAGTTTCTCCACTAATTACATGGTTTTATTTATGATTTTTCTCCACTAATTACATGGTTTTATTTATCATTTATGATTTATCGTGCAATTTCTCTATTGTAATGTTAATTTTTGTGATTATCATAAAACTTAAAACTTAAAAGTAAAAGGTTTAAGTTTATTTAAAAAATTAAAAAATATTTAAATTAACTACCTCAATAATATGGCAACAAGAAGCGATCAATGTGCACTGTGCAACTAATAGCTATGTAGCTATGCAGAAAACAAAAGTGTGCAGTGTGCAAAAATTAAAATTAAAATTTAAAATCGACACTGAGAGAATTCAATGAAAAATTAAAATCGACACAGAGAAAAATTAAAATCGATGTTGAGAGAATTCAATGATTCATATATGCAGCTATGCTCTATACCTGAGCTACAAGAAAAAAATTAAAATAAAATCAACCCGTATACTTGAGCTACAACCTACGAACCAGAGAGGTATTCGAGAATTTGATAATTTATCCTTTACCTTTGATTTGAAGCTTCAAATTTCTTGAATTTCGAAAGATTCAAGATTGAAGCAACAACGCGTGAATACTCAAAACAAAAAAGCAACCTCCCGCAAAGTAGTGTCCCTCGACAACCTCCCTCAAAGCAACGTCGACAACACAGAACTTTTCATCCCTCCGCAGCCTCCCTCAAAGCACTGTCCACAACACAGAACTTTGCGTCCCTCAGCAGGCTCCCTCAAAGTAGCGTCCACAACACAGAACTGAGAAATCACTAATTAGTAATTAGTAATCACCGTGCTTGAAATCGTTGGCTCAGTGTTGATTATATAGGAAAGGAAGGAAAATAAATGGCGGGAATGGCAAAAACAGTGAGTTTCTCGCCAAAGTTTGGCACTTTTTCCCCCCAACAATGGGTACGCATAGATCGGGAACATGTGGGAGCTACCATCCATGGAGGAGCATCTAGACGCTTCTCAATGGATGGGAGATCCCACACGTTCCTGATGAAATATCCCAGGCGAAACCAGTGCCAGAAACCCCTCGTTTTAGATAGCAAAGCTCCCGAAAATCTCCAACGTTCCTGCATAAGCTCTTGTCTATTTTGGAGCATTTCATACCAACTCCCAAGCTCCTAGGAGCGCTGGATCTTGGGGTACTTTGCCTCCAAGGGATGGGAGCGGTACCCGTGCTACTTTGTGTAGTATCCTCCATTCCCTTCTCGTCTAAACACATATTCCTAAAGCTTTCCATATCACAATTGTTTCGATCTAGGAGAAGGGTAATATGTAGTTGCAAGTTTGAAATTATTAGAGTCTTGGTTCCATCTTTGGTGTTGCTCTGCTACCAACAAGATTATTCAGTACCCCAATAGAGTCACTACATGAACAAAAGCATTGCTTTGCTTCTAGCGAGCTTGTTCAATACCTAACGAAGTTGCTTGCTTCACCTCTCTATGCAGGAAGCCTTTCTCTTCTTTGACCCTTTTCTTTATTTTATAATTTTTTTCTCATTGACGTTTTATTGGTGTTTGTATCGCCTAGGTGGAAGAGAGATCCTGACTTATTGAGAGCAAGGGAGGTTTTTCCTTAGAGATAATTATATGTACCTTAGAACTTGATATGCTCGCTATTGATTTTCCCCTTTCCCTTCTCTACTTGATTGGATCAACATGAAAAACATCATTCAAGTACCATATCAAGTTAAGAAATGAATATCCTAAATTATATACAAGCCTCATGGTTCTACTTATAGATTTCCATTTGAATGAATCACATTTTCCATTCACACATCATTAACTTTAAAATATATATAGGCCCAAAAAAAGAAGAGTAAAATAAATTAGCCAAGAGTTGCTCATCATCACAATTTCCTTTTCAAAACTTCGCCACACTATTCTCTTGAGCTACACAAGGGAAAATTTTCATGCATGGTATTATTAAAAAAACACAAAAGAAAATACATGAAAACAAGAGTACAAGATTGAAAGAATAAAGGAAACGAAAGTATGAACTGAAAAGCAACATGCAGGGCCAAAGCGAGAAAAAAAAGAAAAGACTAAAAATAAATCAAATGCAGGGTGGATGTAGTGCAAAGAAAGGTAAAATGCAACTACTCCTACTCCTAATATAATCAACTAGAAGGTTAGGGCTAAGTGAAGTGAAATTTCCAATGTAACCATTCATGTTGCTTCCGACTAATAAATTGAAAGATGTGAACAATTGAAAACCATGTGAAACAATGTACAAAAATAAATATGCTTACATGAATTACCTATACACAAGAATTAAGGTCAAGGTTTTAAGTGTAAAGGTGTTCTTTAGAAGTTCTCTCTACCCAATTTGTAGACCTTCCAAAAATGCAAAGATGATGAACATGAATTCCTTGAAAACAACTCTTAAACATACATACATACATGCTAAGTTCAAGATAGCGTTGGAACTTGTCATTAGAAATTGAATTTGTGAGAGATGATTCCTCTAGCCAGTTAGAAATTGGACCGTGAAAAACACCATCTTCAAAAGGTTGAGATTAGTGCAAATATAGGGATTTAATCATCAAATCCATATTATGAGAAAGTGGGTGGGGATAACATAAATAGTTCTCGCTCAGACACCTTACCAAGACTGTGGAGACTTGACATAACCCTCAACAAACACTAAAGTGCCCTGAAAACTTGATAGATTTCTAAACAATAAAGAGATGGATCAAATACAAACCAACAACCGTCATCAAGTAAGTTGATGGAAAAATCATTGATAAGAGGACAATTGCTGAATTTATTGTATTGGTTGAATCTGAAAGCCGATATATGATATGTTCCATTATTTAGAGATAAGGAAGTGTCGATTCGAGAGATTCCACAAGCGCTTCGAATTGAAAAATCTTCTGCTTTGTGTGAAAATTCTTGGAAATGATCAGTTCCTATTTTCTAGTACAGGACATCTTCATTTTGTATTGGTCAATTCGAAAACCAATTAAGATACAAAGAATGGTAAAACCAGGTTGACTAGAGCTTAGAAAATTGAGTCAAATTGGATCCAACATTGATATCATATTGAAGGATTAGGTTCACCAAAAGATTCAAACATTGACTTGGACTTATGATGATCAACTATGCTAGTAAAATGATCAACACAAGAAAGGTAAGAAGTTGATCATTCACTGAAAGATTCAACATAGAACATTCTTGAAGTTGATGATATTTGTCTTGATAGGTAGAATGATAGGCTTCAAAGCCAAGTACATATAAGAAATATATGCAGTCGAACACTAGGTCTGATTCAAGGGATTCACATGAAGGATAATTAACCAAACAAAAAAAAATTATTTGATAAAAATATCTATCTTGAATATTAGGAAGATTAACTTGAAAATGCCAAGAATCCTATAAGGTGTGGATCCAATCCATTTCAGGGATCTCATTAGGGTTGTGAGAACCTGACATAACCATCAACAGAATCTGATGTGCCTCGACTCCTTGACAAGTCCTTGAAATTTTATGTGGTGGATCATCATACTTGGGCAATTTAGAAAGATCAACATATAAGTACATACCACTATCATTAGATGTGTTGATGAATTTTTTTTTGATGCCATTGATTTGATCAAATTTAAATTTTAGCATATGAGATTCTTGATGGACAGAGAATTTGGATACATCAATTGGATAACTCCCTTCAATATTTAAAGTTGGTGCATCTCCCTCCTGTCCAATGAGAGATTTATTATTAAACGAATCATGAACAATGGATCCAATCTCTTCATCATCTTATTGTGAAACCATACCATCCTGTACCAACTTGAAATAATGGTGAGAAGAATATAGATCTAAATGATTTAGAGAAAATGTTGGTATAACAGACTCATCAAACACAAACACATCCAAGTACAATGAATAATGTGTTAGAGGTAAAAAAATATGAGAAGACTCAGGAGGAGAGGCTTCTGTTGTAGCTGAATCTGATTCAAAATTTAAATCCTACATATTCATATCATCCTGGAATAATGATGGATCAACATACTAATTGTCAGGATAATGGTCAAAGAATGGCATACCAATGTGGTTCTAGGATTGACATTGCTCTTATTCAATATGATACATTAAAGCTTCAACAACTGGACCATTTAATTCTCCTGGTTTAATATCCGAATATGTATGGACCAGAGAAAATGAAAGATCATCCCATCCTACAACTAGAGATTGAAAACCACTCAAATAAGATTGTAGGTCTAAGTCTTCTGAGGATAATAAAAGATCATTTACTATGCTTGGGCACTTATCACTTCTTATATTGGAAGAAACATGAATAAAAAGGTGATGGTTGTCCAAGATTTCAACTTGAGTAGAGATATTTGTTGATTTCGGGTAGCATTAGATGTGCTCCAAGTCTCAAATTTTGCAGGGAGTCTTAGGCACATGCATTCCAAAGAACCCAAAAAGCGTTCAGGGAAATTCGACCTAGATAGTATTTTATGAACATAATTGATTAATTTTAATGGGACCCTAAGTTTAAACTTAAGAAATTAAAATACTTAAAGGGTATTAATAAAACATGGTGTGAATCTTCTAGAAAAATATGGAGATCAAGTCAATTTGATATTAGCTTTTGATTAATGATTTAATCTCGGTCGTTGAAGTCTCAACAAGAAGATTATAAGGACTTGATGGGGCATTTGGAAAATATGCTGACAAAGTCTAGAGATCGAATTTCTTTAGTGATCAGTACTCAGTGAGAAGATTGATCGAGTTGATTCTTGCAGAGAGGGGCAGAGATAATTTTCCGATTGGAGATCTTTATTGATCAGAAGAGTACAAGGTAGAGAGGGCAGAGAGAAGTCCGGAGAGGCAGAACATAGCCAACCATGCAGAGGCTGCGCAAAGCTTCAGAGGGAGTCCGTATTTCTGTTGGGGAACAATCAGGATCCAGTGCCAGAGCCACGATGTGAGTCTGGGAGACTAGAGGGTTGAAGTTTCCAGTAGGTAGAGAGATTAGAGGAGGTGTAGCGTAGTCCCAAAAGCAGTGACGCAGTGACTGCGTAGGTGTGACGCAATACTGCGCAGAGGCTCATCTCTAGTGCAGATCAGTGCCAGATCTTCTAGTGATGGGGTGAGATTATTTCACTAGCTCTTTGTTCAGTTATATCTCTGTATAGGATTTCCAGTTTGGGCATCCAAAGAATTGTACTCAGAAATCACTGCATAATAATACAAACCCTTAGCTGCTGCACCGATTTTCCTGCATTTGGTTTTTTCAGGGATTTAGTCCAAACATAACGGTGTCATGTGCCTATTATTTATTCTTGCTCAGATCTTGTTTCCACACTTATTTTTTCCGCAGTTTATTTAGTGAAGGTTGCAATGTGATGTATTTAGTGTTTGTCGTAGATAACTGCAAATAAATTGTTAAGTAAAAGATAAAAATTAGGTGAATATTTTCTAGTTGCTGCAATAGGATTTCAGATCTAGGAATTTTCACATGGTTTCAGAGCTTGTATAGTAGTGCAGGAGAGGCAAGAGAGAAGACAAGAAGGATCCAACGTTGAGCAGAAAGGAGGTCAAAGAGTTGTGTAAGCAGAATATCGATTTCCTAAGGGATTGCGCAGTCCAAACCAGGAGGGATAGATCTGCAAGGAAATATCTCTCTGAGTTAGTCGACAAAGAGGTAGGATTTTCCAGTTTGTAGTTTGTCAGAGGCAAAGGGAGAAACACAAAAAATTCAGCGCAAATTAGCTGCTGGTGGGACGCAGTTTTTGTGTAGTAGCAATGGATGGTGCATAAAGCATCATAAGAGAGAATAAGAAGACACCTTTGAGGGAATTCTGACCTCAGAGAATTTCGTGCCCAAGAAATTATGATTTCCCATGTAGAAGAAGTGAGATCGTCACTTATTTGGTTGACTCCAAGAAGGAGTTTGTAGAGCTAACTGTGTAGAGGATTAAAGGCAACAGTTCGACATCTTATTGGGTGAGATGGAAACCAATGGGTTGCGTGATCAAGATCGATTCGAGGGTGCCTCCAACTATGTAATTTGGAAGACAAGGATCTCCTTCTTTTTGGATGAGCATGCGCTTAAGGCCTTCATCGACATTGAAGTAGCTGAACCTATTGATGCAACAACGTTGAGAGCCTTCAAGAAGAACATGGAAAAATCCAAACAGTTTATCCTCGACGGAGTGAAGGATCACATTGTCTCACATATTTCCAGCAAAGGGACTACAAAGGGCATGTGGGATGCATTGGCCACGCTATATTAGGGGTTTTCCAAGTAGCGGAGGATGTTCTTGGGTCTACAAGGATGGAGAAGGGAGAACACATTGATCCATTCCTCTGAAAACTTCAGGATGTTCGAGATTAGCTGAAAACTATAGGAGCATTTCCACAGGCCACAAAGATGGTTAGATTGGCTTTGAATTCCGTGTCCAAATAATATCAAGTCTTTGTCCAAAGTATCCTGGGCAGAGAGAAGTTTCCAGACTGGGAAGGAATGTGGTCAGCTCCTCAACAGGAAGAGATGAGGATAGACTTACTCAAGTGTAAGCTTGATGGAAACAACAACATTGGGATGAAGCCCACAGAGGAGGATGAGAATGTATCCCTTGCATCAAAGGGGCAACAAGAGCATTGAAGGTAGAAGGACGTCTCAAAGATTAAATTCTTCCGGTGTGGCGAGATGGGACATTATGCTACACAATGTCCTCTCAAGAAGAATGAAAATGATGAGAGGCATGATCCACAGACTGCAACTACAAGGATCGAGGAGGAGGATTTCACAATGATTGCCCACATATCTCTAGGGGAGAATTGGGGTGATCTAGAGTTGTAGATCAAAATAACTGTAGTTGGGCAGGATCTTTGAGGAGTTCACCTCACTGATCATTACCTTGCTACCAGATTCCAAATCATAAGTAGTAGGATGGACGAGTATCAACTGGTGTAAAGGAGTGCAGAAGTGACAACACAATGGCTAGAGAGTGCCAGAGTCTGAGCAATGCAGAGCAGAGTTGGTAGAAGTGCAGGAAGGCACAACATAGAGTCAACAACAACACAACAGCTTCAAAGGCTCAGCGTAGAGATTAGCGGCAATCAGATCTTTAGTATGAGATGCATCATACTGAACAATTAGTTCATAAATTGGATGTTTTTCTGTTGCAATAAGAAATAGAGTTGTAGTGCAGTAGAAGTTGACAACAACACGCAGGGTTAGTAGCAGGAACAAAGTTTTGGTGGGCAGCAGTGTCAGACATCAACAATGCAGAGGGATATGTTACAGAGGTAGGGTGATATTTCAGTAGGATGTCTTACTAGAACACATTCCTAGCTAAGAGAGAGTGCTTATTTCTGGTAGCATCATATGTGCTCTAAGTCTCAAATTTCATAGGGAGGCTTAGGCACATGTAATCCAAAGAACCCATAAAGCGTTTTGGGAAATTTGACCTAGATTGTGTTTTATGAAAATAATTAATTATTTTTAATGGGACCCTAAGTTTAAACTTAGGAAATTAAAATAATTAAAGGGTATTAATAAAACAAGGTGTGAATCTTCTAGAAAAAGACGGAGATCGATTCAAGTTAATCTTAACCGTTGATTAACTATTTAACCTTGGTAGTTGAAGTCTCAATAAGAAGATTATAAGGACTTGATGGGGCATTTGGAAAATACACCGATAGAGTTTAGAGATAGAATTTCTTTAGTGAGCAGTGCTGAGGGAGAAGATCGATCGAGTTTATTCTTGCAGAGAGGGGCAAAGATGATTTTTTGGTTGGAGATATTTCCTGATCCAGAAAGTACGAGGCAGAGAGAGCAAAGAGAAATCCGAAGAGGCAACGTAGAGCCAACCATGCAAAGGCTGCAGAGAGCTTCCGAGGGAGTCTGTATTTCTATTGGGGAACAATCAGGATCTAGTGTTGGAGCCGAGGTGTGAGACTGGGAGGCCAGAGGGCTAAAGTTTGCAGTAGGAAGAGATATCAGAGGAGGTGCAACACAGTCCCAACAACAATGATGTAGTGACTGCATAGGTGTGATGCAGTACTGCGCAAAGGCTCATCTCCAGCACAGATCAATGCCTGATCTTCTAATGACGGGGTGAGATTATTTCACTAGCTCTTTGTTCAGTTAGATATATGTATAGGATTTCTAGTCTAGGCATCCAAAGAATTGTACTCAGAAATTACTGCATAATAATACAAACCCTCAGTTGATGCACTGGTTTTCCTGCATTGGGTTTTTCTGGGGACTTAGTCCATAAATAACGGTGCCATGTGCCTATTATTTCTTCTTGCTTCAATATTGTTTCCACACTTATTTTTTCCACAGTTTATTTAGTGAAGTTTGCAGTGTGATGTATTTAGTGTTTTCCATAGATAACTGCAAATAAATTGGTAAGTAAAAGATAACAATTAGGTGAATATTTTCTAGTTGTTGCAATAAGATTCTAGATCTAGGAATTTACACAATCTTTAGATTGTTTGACTGATTACCAAGATCAAAAGATGATTGATTATCATTTAGATACAAAGGAATCTGAAAGAGGGAATCAATGTAGAAAGTATATTCACCCTTTTTCTCCTCTACCTATGAGATATAGTTACTTTTTACCTGATCATCATGTGAACCAACAAATCAAGAATTAGAAGTATCCAAAGAAATTATTTGTGCGAAGGATTGATTAAGCGAATCCAGGTACGGGGAATCATCAGGTGTAAATGTTAGAGGATGCCATATATCACTCATAGAATCACTATTTTCAATTAAACCTGATTTAGGATTAAGATTATGTGCATTAATGTCATCTTGGAAATCCAAGGGATCAACTTTCAAACTAGCTTTCATGGGATTAAGATAACATTCAGAGTTTTCATCGATAAGACCTTGATCATGGTAAGGAAATATAGGTAAGATAAATGGATCAGAAATTCGATTCTCTGATTTCCCAATTCCAACATCAAAAGGAGGAGGAGAGGGGATAAAAGGAGTGTCAGATTCATCCTCTAAGACTAAAGATGTGTCTTGATGAAATTTGGAAAAGAACAATCAACCAAGGATTCAAATTCAGATTGCTTCAAGGCGGTTTAAGCTAGATGATTAAAATTTTCCTTAAAGAAATCCCAATCCATATCTTCTTCAATAAAATCATAACATAGGTGAATAATTATATCAAAAAAAGCCTCTATTGATTCATCATATTTCATTCTAAGTTGATTAATATGTTTATGAACATCTTAGTAATCATACTTTCCAAATGCTTGGTGAAGCTCCTTGAAGATTTATACAATTGAATGAATAGATGGTAAGGTATGACACCAAAGCTTAAATCGACCTTCAAGTGCGAGGGTGAATAATTTACAAGTGGTATCTTCAGAATTGATTCCATGAGATTCACAAAACTTGAGAAAATGAGATGTATGCTCAACTATGGATATTCCACCCTTACCATTGAACCTTAATTGTGACAACTTGTAAAAAAAGTCTGCGGGGATTGAAAGTTTGAGATTAGATCTATTAGAAAAACATCCTGAGAGTATGATTTGGGACCTAATGGGCTCAACTTTTCATCTGGCCCTCCTTCTAGCACCAACTATTGATGATGCTGGAAATTCATCAACCATGAGGGTCTCCCCGGTATGAAGTCCCATTTAGCCCTCACACCGTCTGGAGTAGGAGGCCCAGTCGGAAATACGACCGGTTGCTATTACTATTAGGAATATTCCTTGGTTGCAATTATTTACGTAAGAGATTATACAAACAATATTTGAAACAAGCAAGTTGAATCTGTGAGGCATACAATTGAAATGTATATAAGGTAGTTTCTTAGTAAGGAAAGAGGGAGTGAGCCTCTAGAAGAAAAGTAATAGTACCATCCTAAAAGAGACACATAAGAGCATAAGAGGATCGTTAGTTAACCTGCTAAGTAGTTCACTAGAAAAAAATGATCATAAAATCAAGTAACAATGCACATTTAACAAGATACATACCAAATCCAACAAAATAGTTCATTTTTATTAGTATGTTTTAACGTAAACATACACCGTAAACAATGAAACAATAGTCTCACAATCATTCACGACGTGTGGCACATGAAAGTGCATCGAATCTAAGAGATTCATATGTTAAGTGAAAGTACCAAGATATACAATTACAGTGTTGCCACACTAGCCCCAATAGTGGAACATTAAGTCACTACTTTCTCTTCCAAAGAAAGATCTTCTCTCTTATGCCAAGCTAGAGAAGCCAAGTTGAAAAGTTCAAGTCCCAAAAGTCCTTTTTCTTTAACTATGAGGGTGTATTTATAACTAATGAGGTGACTCTCCACCTCCCATGTAACTCTTGACCCCCTTCATGACTCTTGAGCTTCTATTATGACTTTTCAAATTGCTATGGGACCTTTGAACTTCTAATGACTCTAGAAATTTCTTCTGACTTTTAACATTCCATGTGGGATCCCTGCTCTTCCACACATCTTACATTTTAACATTCTTGAAAATAAAATAATTACATTCCAGAAATGATATGGAAAGATACATTGAAACATATGAATTTGTGATGACACATGGACAAGCCATGACTTGGAAGTGATAACATGGAACTTCATTGTGATGTGTCCAGGCCAGGAATTTCTCCTTACTATTATGAATTTGACTTATTGATGATGGATCTTTGATTTTCCTTCATCTTCACCCTCCAAAGTGTCTATATAAGTGTCAGAACCTTCCAAGTCAACATGAGGTGCCACCTTTATGTCACAGTCCAAGATGTCTTCATGATGGTTCTTCTGGTGCTTATTCTCCGCAAGTGCTCTCTTGTAGCCTCTTCTTGATGATCTCCCTTATATATTCATTATAAGTCTTGCATGTGTTTCATATTCATCCTCCCATAGCTTGGATGATATGGAGTCTTCCGTATGATTTTGATCTTCAATATTCCATCGTGATCTTGTGTCCCTTCATCTTCTTGCTTGATAGTCTCTTTGTCTCTTCAGCTTCACAAGTGTGTTTTTGCATGATTTCCTTGGCATCATCATCGAGCATCATCCTATCATGTCAAGATAAAGTACTTGCAGATGAAATTCACCAATGACAAGGGAACATCGGTCCAAAAATCTCCTAGTGTAACTTGTTTATGAAACCCACTAATTGATCTGGGTTAGAGTGCAGGACATAGGAGGATCAGGGATTGCGCAGTGTGTAGTTCTAGGAGGAAGTTATGAAGGTATAGTAACTATGATTGCACAATGCATAGTGGATGAGAGACCAGGAGACATAACTGCTCATCTAAGGGGGACAATGACACAATATGATAGTCTTGCTCACTTTGATTGTGTAATGCGCAGTTCAGGGAAGACTAAGCCACAAGATTATGCAGTTATGCAAGTCAGGGAGGTAGTAAGGACTACCTGTTGAATTAGACTGCATAGTGCGCTGTGGAAGACTGAATGTGAGAGAGAATTGCGCAGTTTCCAAGGACAGGAGGCAGAGACTGACCATTGTGACTGTGCAATGTGTAGTCCTTAGAGGCAGTGACTACGCAGTGTGCAATTTCAGGAGGGAGGGTGCTTCACTGTGAATTAAGACTGCACAATGCGTAGTTCCAAGAGGGATAAAATTTCAACAAGCTGCAAAGATAGTGAATGCTACGAAAAATACTAAGTCTGGGATGAATTAGACAAGAGACTACAAGACATGCAAACAAGTCCCAAAACCATGAGATCTCACACTTTGATAACATCAACACATGCCAAAGGAATGATCAGTAATCAAAATCAACAAGTATACCTTGAAACGATAACAAAACGACCCTTATTTCTAAGTGCGACAATTGAAACATCACTTTGCGACACTTAAAATACAAGTTACGATAAGAGTCTCGACTGCAACTAGAAAGTGAGCTAAGTTGTGGGAGAGTGTCTAGCCATTGTGTTCTTATGATATATGTGATAAGATAACGTAGAAAAGTTTTCTAGAGCTTCCTCTAGTGGTGCACTAAGGTGCGACACTTGGAATAGTGCAAATAGTTAAAAGTGACATTTGCGATAGTAGGAAAAAGTGAAAATGACACTTGCAAAAGCTAAAGAAATTGAAAGCAACACATGCTACAACAAAGAGAATTCAAAAGCGACAGTTTTTAATGTGAAAACAAGAAAAATTGACAATCACAAAAGAAAAAAAAACACATATGAAAGCAAAAGTGTGTAAAAGCGACATTTGAGAAAACTCACTGGAACGATGATACAATTGTGATTAAGAGTGAGAGAGATTGTCAATTGAGGTTGCACATTTATTGTTGACATGGATTGCATAGTTACTATTCTTATCGATTACAAAACACTCTCATCAGAAATTGCGCAATGCCTACCACTAAGCACTGTGCAATCAATATCTCTAAGAACTGCACAATCATTGTTTCCATAGGCTACACAAGCATTGTTTTTCTAGATTAGGAAAACAATAATTCCAAGGACTGCACAAGCATTGTCCTTAAGTACTGTGTAATTCTTGTTATTAGATGTAGACATTGATTGTTGATCTTGCATAGGAAAGGTGCGCTTATGGATACATAAAAATCTATGCATGTGTAAGCAAGCGGTTTCGACAATTAGAATCTCAGAAGAAGAGTATCATCCAATCACAAAGTGACCATGAAAAACTTGACTTGATGGACCATGAGATCATAAGTAGGCTCCAAAATTCAAGTGTGAGCAAAATTATGGAGGGTGTTTGTCACAACGAAAACAATTTATAACCATCCTTTTCTAGGGTACATGTGTTCATTCTTCCATCGTTGATAGATCTATGATTAAGCTTCCATGGCTTTCCTAACAATATATGGAAAACATCGATGGGCATAACATCACATAATATTTCATCTTTATATCTCCCAATTTGAAGCTCTACTTTACACTATACATTTGCTAATATTTGACGACTCTTTTGCAACCAAGAAACTTTATAAAGAGTAGGGGGTGTTGTCCTTTAAATCTAGTTTCTCTACCATCTATGTAGAAACAAAATTGTTTATACTACCACTATCAATGACAAGGTTAAAACACTTACCTTTTGATTGCATGTTGTCCTGAACATGATTTTTCATTGAGCTAGCTCCTTAGCCTCTTTTTCTGAATTAATTAAAATTCTTCTCATCAACAACAATTTTCTTACCTTAGGAACTTATACATTTTCTATTGCATTTGCATCTTCTTCTCTCGCTTTTGTAACATTCACACCTATATGACCTGTTGGATTATTTTATGGGAATTCCCAAGACATGTCTTAGTTTTCCTCATTTGTAACATATGGGTTGGAAGTATCAACCTCTACCTCTTCCTCTGGAGAAATATCTTCTTCCTCTATAATCACCTCCTCTCCGTGAAATTATACAAGAACTTACACTCTCTTCTCTTAGAGATTGAAATATCCCTCTACTCCCTACTTGTGCTTTTCCTCTTTCAAGGCTTCTTCCTTTGTTCTTTTGACTTTGCTTCTCGATGATCTTTTCTTCTTCCTTTAAATAAGACTTATAGACCTACTCTACTATCCCTAAGGATAAGAGACTGATCTCAACCCAAATTTCAAATTTGAGGCCATTAATGTATCTTGCAACTTTCTCAACATCCTCCTCTACATGACCAATTCTAATATTCAACCTATACAATTCTTCAATACATTCTTTAACTGTCACAAGTTTTTGTTTGAGGTTTTTCAATTGTCAAAAATGAATGAGCTAATAATCCTTGGGAATAAATTTACCTTTAAATTCCTAGTCTTTGATTATGCATTTTCTTTTCCTCTTTCTTTTTCCTATACTTCATCCTGCCACAGGGATACATGTAATTTTAGCTTTGTGGCTACAAACTTTACCATTTTCCTCTCATCAACATCTTCATAGTCAAATTACTTATCCATAACATTGATCCAATCCATCAATTCATCATCATTTAACTTACTTTCATTGATATGTACCTCCATATTTGGTCTAGTAGACATTTTGGCTATAATCTTCAACATTTTTCTTTTCGGATGCTTCTCCTTCTTCCTCACTGGAAGTTTTATTCCACTTCTTCTACCTCACTGACATATCCCATATTAGTTCCTCTCCTTTTGGGAGTTTCCATCACCTCTAATCTATGTTGAAGGCATCTTATCTATGCTTGCATGGATATGTTTTCTATAGGCCTTCCTCTTCCTACACCACAAACTACTCTTCTTTGTCCTTCTGCAATTTGTGAGAGAAAATATATGATCTAGTTTGATACCAAAGATCGATTCCAACTAGTCTTAATAATTGATTTTGTCTTAGAAATCTCAGATTGAATCTCCTTGATATTCCCCTTAGATCTCTTATCTCTCATTTTTGTATCTCCATGAATAATATCTGGTGCTTAATTTTAATATTAGTGCTAACAATTCTCTTAACCCATCTACAAATTCCTTTTCTAATCAAAGGTGGAAGTCCCAAAATTTGTTTTAAAATTAAAATAAGAACCCCAAATTTATCGCCCCTTCAACACTAGGGATTAAGGTAAAACCACCATATGCCCATGGTCAAAACCAGGGTCTTAACTCCAAATATCCTAAAGCATGTCACCTACACTAGTTGACACTTTCATGGTATAACCCAAAAGGCTCAAACCCAACTTTATTGGTATCTGGTACCCGAAGGGTCCATATGGTCCACACGATTCGAGGATGTAACACTTCCTCGAGGCTAGATGTACTTTCTTAGAAAAATGTTTCCTTGAGTAGTGTTTATATCTAGAGTTAAAAATGTAGTGGGGATAACCACTCTTCAAAGAGGTTAGATGCACATACTTTCCTAGATGTGTTTTGAGGTTGGTTATAGATTGAGGATATGCTGATCTGGGATCTAGATGATGCTTGGAGCAATGAACCCTTTGAAAGCCCGGATGGATTGAGATCTAATAATCGTGTGGCATCTTGGATGTGTGTCTTGTTGTTGCCCAAAGTGTACAACAGGGCCACAACACTCAACACAAAGGTTGTCACTCTAAACTTTGTCCACTCCATTATAGTTATCTCCTAGGCAAGCTAAGGGGGGTAGTCCCTAAAAGGTGAAAGATGGATGATAAAGGAAAACTTTTTGGGAACCAAAAAGTTCTAAGAGATGCACTGAGAGTTATCTATTAACTTGACTTTAAGTAAATGAAAGCGAGATTAATTTAGCAATGTTTATGTTAGTATGAATCTTAATCACAAGCGTACGAAAAAAGCTCACTTTAGGTGTGCATAACAAACAACCCTAACATCAAAGATGGCTGCCAATCTCTTTAGATCTGTAGTTAGTTGACCAAGAAAGTGCTACAAAATCTATATCTATGCAGTAAAAGACATTAAGCAATAAATAAAAGCAAGAGTTGCTCCATGCATCCAATAGACAAGACAAGAATATTTTTAAAGAATTTTTGTATTTTGGAAGAGAACATAGAAAGATGTTACCAGTACCCCTCAATGGGATGAGTTCTTGTAAGTCCTCAACGCTTCAGATCTAAGATATCTCTCTCTTGATGGTGTATAAAACCCAGACAAAAATGGAACTCAAAGGGAGCTCACAAGAAAAAATGGTAGAAAAATATAACAATGATGGAGGATCAAAGTCAGACTAAAAGTATAGATCCAGAGTGATCTTTAGGCAACAAAAGGTAGTGAATGAATGGAAAAACCCTTCTATTTATAACAAAATATTGAGTTGGTCTAGATATTGGTGCATAATTAAAATAATATTAACCAAATCAAGATCCAACTTTTATGGAATATTTTATTATATTTGTTGGAGGGAAAAAGAATTTGACTTTGGTCAAATCCCTTTATTTCTAAATAATAAATAAATAAATGATTTATTTATTATTTTAAGGATGTGGTTGAATAATAATCAAATAAATAATGATTTATTTAATTATTTATAAATTATTTAGTCAAATTTAACAAGGAATATTATTTAAATAAGGTTTAAATAATTATTCCTAGAAAATAATAAGATAAATAATTTTCCTGTTTTGGGTTAAATATGACCAGGAATATTAATTAAACTGTTGTTTAACTAATTCTTCGTTGAGGAAAATCAAACAAATGTGGATTTATTCAATATTTCCTCGTGGCGTTTCCTGTTTAGACCATAAACAACTTAATAAATAAGGATTACTAAGTTATTTTTCATAGTGAAAGAAATTTTACTTAGGGTAAAATTGGTCTTACATGGTGTACTTTGGTCCATCTAATAGTAACAGGTTAGATGACCAAAAAATGGTGTAATAGATTGCCCCCCAACATGCAAGTGTTAGGTGCTAATCATATGACCAAAGTACATTGTAAGAACTAAATCACTAGACACCGAAGGGGAAGTCAAAGAGAGAGAAATATAAGGTAGATAAAAGTGATAGAGGACTAGACCCTAAGGAGGTGAGACTTACAAGTGCGATAAGTCTCTTTTATGAGTGAGTACCTATGCTATAGGCAGCAGGGGAGGCATACCTATGCCCACCGAGAGAAAGTACAAATAATAATACGTCTAGTAAACAAGGGACTGAACTATTTAGTACATGTTGGAATAAACATGAGCTAGATAAAAACATGATAATGAATCCTACATACATATTGTGCCTAGGATAACAATAAGGACTTATAAAATAATATTTGAGTACATGAGATATAAGTATACATACTGTGCCTGGAATAACAACTAGGACTTATACAATAATATCTGAGTACATGAGATATAAATACAACCAATGTACCTCTGTAAACAGGAAAGGGCTCTGAAAATATAATTGATACATGAAAACTAAAAGGTGCTGCAAGCGGCTGAGGCTAACATCATGAAATCTATGGAGTTGCATCAAAGGTTGCGATGAAGAGGTCATCTAGGCATGTGGGGGGCTACCTAAAGGGCCACCCCATCATGAGGTTTGAAACATCTCACACACACCCGGGCATCACCGGTACAATCTACTGCATCAATGAACCATCAAGTATACAGATCTCGATCATGCTATAAGGAGTTGGAGTTGAGAAACAATCAAGTCAATGGGCTGTAAGGAGTCCCTTTTTCTGATCCGAGGCATCGAAAAAGAGTGGAAGCTAGAACCAAGGTAAATTTCCCTCTAGACCTGTCTTCTGGAATGAATGATTTGATGTCGACAGAAGGAGGTCCTGCCATAGGTGAGGCAATAAGAGATCCTCAACTAAGGCAAGAGAGAAAATAGTAGAGTGACTGACAGACTAACACCAGGGATGATGATTAAGTGGGGGTTATTGAGTAGCGGATGGACGACTTTCCTTGTTAGAGCATAAAGGGAATGGATGACTTGGTAGCGACTGACACAATATCATGAGGGATAAGGGACAGGAGGACTGAAGGCCATAATGTGCGAGAGAGGAATCAAGCAAAGAAGGATGGAAGACTATAGCGGGATATAAAGGGACTCGTGATAGACTTCATGAATGCGATGATGACTCAAATCAGATGCTCTAAACAAGGGCGACTTGATGATGTTGCCACACAGTAAAGGTCTGATGGGGACCATAAAGACATGAGTATAAGATGGTAACTCACGACGAAAATCGACATGAGCATGGACAAGTATGGAGGCGAAGTGGTGCCCCAAGTACTAGTGTTGCAAGTGAAGAGATTCAATTTTGAGAAGTGGTGAAGTGACCCTTCTTGGACAAAATGTGTCCGGGTGAAGTATTAAATCAAAAATTGATGAGCTGGCTACCTAAAATAAATAGAACATGCATTTCAGGAGGGAAATTCTAAGGGTAACATTTCTTAAGATAGAGTGCATTGTGAGGGTTAGGAAGGGGGTGTCCTTCGAAATCCTCTAAGAGGTATGCCCCCTTACCTAAATCCTTACTAATGATGTAAGGGCCTAGCCATAATGAGTCAAACTTCCCATGACCAAGGACATCATTAGCCTGGTCATACACCGGAACAAGATCACCTTCGTGAAAAGTACGAGGGTGGAATTTTCAGTCATATTGAGCTTTGGTGCGTTTCTTAACCGCTTCGATGGTTTGTAATGAAACACGACGGTCTTCGGAAGCGCACTCAAGCATGATAAGTCGTTGTTCTAAAGGTTGGGTGTCAGGGAGAAGTTCGACGGCTAGATGAAGTGAGGGGTGAGGGATT
>JAXQQM020085383.1:0-293469 GCA_034641835.2 Pinus albicaulis | reverse complement strand
AAGAAAATGGAATTTTGTAATACTCAAAACACTAGTTAGATTTAGCTTCAGCAAAACAAAATGTAATTTTGTAATACTCATAACACTGGATTTTAATAATTGTAAATTTAACAAAACAAAATGACATTTTGTGATAAAATGTGATATTTGAATTAATAAATAAAAACTCACTGGTCAGCCCAGCTCTACTAAAGAGAGTCTGAACCACCAGAGTCTGGCTCTGTAGAACCCTCTACATTCTCAATACAATTCAACCATTATACTGCATATGTGGTTTTAGGGAAGTTATAACTATACCCTAAGAAATAGAAATTAATTCCTAACCTAATGTCTCGTGAACCAACTCACACTAATATAGGATTCTCCATTATCTTCAACACTCCCCCTTAATAGAGAAGGGGTTCACAAATATGCCTAACATCTCCCTAAAAATTTGAAACTTAATTTTTCCGAGTGTCTTGGTGAAAATGTCTGCAACATTATCACAAGCTTTACAATATAGAAGATGGATTTATTTAGATTGAACTTTCTCCCTCACAAAGTGGAATTGTGTATCAATGTGTTTAGTGTTTTTGTGAAACCTGGATTATTAGCAAGTTTGATTGAGCTCTGGTTGTTACATCTGATTGTTGTTTGATTTTTATGTTCTTCCTTGACATCCTAGAGAAGTCTTCGCAATGAAACTACCTCACATGTTGCTGTGCACATAGCCTGATTCTTCTGCTGAAGACACGGAAACTATGTTTTGTTTCTTAATGCTCCATGTAATCACCCCGGATCCAATGCTGAAGGCATAACCTGCTATGGATCTTCAGTGGTCTACATTTCCAGCCCAATCAAAATCTGTAAATCCTGTCAATCTAACATCAAAAGAATCAGTATAAACAATACCATAATCTACAGTTCCTTGTAGATACCTTAAAACGCCTTTGGCTGCACTTGACAATCATACTAATATTTTTTTGTATAATATAGAATGGAATCGGAAATCAAGTGGAGCGGCCATGCAGGGTGAAATCCAACGTGGACCCAGCCTATAGCTCACTATCGGAAGATACGTTGGAGCTATTTCCACTGAAACCCGACGGTGGTGGATTGGGTCTTAATCGGTCAAGAAACGGTCGTGTTGCTCATAGCTGATGGGCAACCGACATTGGAAGGAATAGCTGATGCGCGACAATCTACGTTGGGCCCAACTCTCATAAATCAGTGAAATATTTATAGTCATAGTCTACTTGTTAGGGGAGTTGAGAGTTGTTGACAGCTGGGAGTTGTGTTTATGGGTTTTTTGGAATTTATTTTTGTTTTACGTAAAAGTTTCAATTGTCAATTTTATATAATTTATTTAGATATTTTTAACTATTATCATTATATAACAATTTATATTTGTGTGAATCATATTTATCATATGTAGATATCATAATTATTTTTGGTTTTTTTTATTTTTATTTGTGAAAATATATGATGCTAAAAGAAAATATCAATGCATTTTTTTTTTATGTATTAATATTGGAACTCTCTACATCTCAATGTATTTTTAGTTTTATTTTGTTTTAATATGATTGTTTAAATAGTAATATTATTAAAAATATATATTTGATATAATACTTATCTCTTTTCAATATTATTTTATTTAATTAATGAGACATCCATGACCACTGAAATATTGTGATTCCATAAATTACTGCGAAGCATTAATATAATTGGAAATAATGTAATTATGTGTATAATTTTATTTATTTAAACTAATTCACCATCCTCTAGCAATAATGATAAACATCCATCCATATCAATTGGTTTATTGTGATTCCATATGCTGGTAGAAAGTATTAATAAGACTGAAAAGAAAGTGCTTAAGTGGATAAAATTATTGATACCAGTTTTATTATGTCACATTAAAGATGAATTAATCAAAATAAAAAGAAATTGACAAAATGATAAACATCCATCAACTGGTTTATTGTGATTCCATATGCTGGTGGAAAGTATTAATAAGACTGAAAATAATGTGATTAAGTGGATAAAATTATTGATACCAGTTTTATTATGTCACATTAAAGATGAATTAATCAAAATAAAAAGAGATTGACAAAATAGAAATTCAACTTAGGATTTTCTTTTTTCTTTTGATTATTATGAGTTTCGGTTTCAATTTGGAGAGTTATCATAAGTGAAATTTAGGTAGGTTTGATTATAGGTAAGTTTATAGTATTTGATTATCAGTTTGATTTTCAATTTGGAAATTTTAGTTTAAAGATTAAGATTTTATAATCCATTTAAGTTTATAGACCAGTCAGGGTCTCTCTACTTGTGATTTTAAGCAAGAGTCACACAGATTCCATAATCGGGGCAAAAGATTCTGAGAATTCATTTAAAGGCTAGGCCTTGCAGTGACTCCATATTCATCGTATAAATGTATTTATTAAAGCTCTATTCTTGGTATTTAATGGAAATTAGGGCCAAACCGTCGTTGATTTATCTGAAATTGTGTGTTTTCCTTTCGGAAACTTTACTTCTAGCTGTGGCCTCGGCCGTTTCTTATTTTGGCATGAATTCGTTAATTTATATCAAATTGTGTGATTTCCTTTCGGAAACTTTACTTCTAGCTGTGGCATCGGCCGTTTCCATGTAACTATTTTCTTATGAATAGTTTCCGTGTGAATGGGTTAAACTTTGTCACTATTGCTATATTTTGAATGTTGTAATTTATGTAATTTTTGTTTTGGATTTCTGGGTAAGAACAGATGCGTTTCACTGGAGTTCTTCAAGTAAAATATATTCAAAATTTAACGTTGAATGCTACAAAAAGCTTTCCTCCTAAAATAACAAAAACTTAAATTGCTACGATTCAGATATAAATTTGGTAGATTTGCATTCTTCGATGAAGGTGCTTCAACATCCATACATTTAGAGTTCCTTGAATATGGTAAAATCGCGTAAATAATGTTTTAATAGTATTTTCGGTGTCCTCCAGCCATGCACATGCCTTCTTGGGACATACACGATTCTATTCAATGGCCTGAATATCTAATTTTCCATATCACTTCACCATCCCGAATAATTTGCATCATAGCAAACAAAATTTTATTTTAATTCCCATCAATTTTTATATGTTCTCACTTTTTGAGTTGAATTGATTAGAACTTGGCATTATTCCTCTTGTGATGTGCATATTTATCATGAGAACAATGGGTTTTTTTAGAATTCAAGTGTCTAGACTGATTTAGTGTTATATACATGTACAATGAATTATGACTATGCTTCTTTTGGTGTCATGTTTTTGTTGTTTTATTTTTTATGGGCTTCAATCAAATGCTTTATCTATGAAATTATTTTTTCTTAGTTTTTATGAATTTATTGTCAAATCTTTTTTTTATTGTTTATCTATATTAATAGATGTAAGAGATGGTTATTAGTAATTTTGGTGTTTGGGTAGTTACAATCAATATAGATAATTGTTCATGTAAACACCACCAATACCACTTTTGAGTACATAGTAGTTAATTACAACATGCATTTACCAATTTCTTTTGTAGTAAGAAGACTACATGGATTTAGGGTTAGCAAAACAGAATGACATTTTCTAATAGTTATAAGACTTCATGTCAGCAAAACAAAATGATATATTGTAATGTTTGGAATTTTGTAATGCTCAAAACACTGGTTAGATTTAGTTTCAACAAAACAAATTATTATTTTTTAATACTCATAACACTAGATTTAAATAATTGTAACTTTAACAAAACAAAATGACATTTTGTGATAAAATGTGATGTTTGAATTAATAAATAAAAACTCACTAGTCAGCTCTACGAAAGAGAGTTTGAATAAGGAGAGTCTGGATCTGCAGGACACTTTACATTCTCAATACACTTCAAGCATTATATATCATACATGGTTTTAGGGAAGTTAGAACCATTCCCTAAGAAATAGAAACTAATTCCTATCCTAAGGTCTCGCGAACCAACTCACACTAATATAGGATTCTCCATTATCTTCAACACTCCCCCTTAATCGAGAAGGGGTTCACAAAAATACTAACATCTCCCTAAACATTTGAAACTTAAATTTTACAAGAGACTTAGTGAAAATGTCTACAACATTATGACAAGTTTTACTGTATACAAGATGAATTTTTTTAAATTGAACTTTCTCCCTAAAAAACTGGAATTGTGAATCAATGTGTTTAGTGTTTTTGTGAAACACTGGATTATTAGCAAGTTTGATTGAGCTTTGGTTGTCACATTTGTTTGTTGTTTCATTTTTTTGTTCTTCCCCGACATCCCGGAGAAGTCTCCACAACCAAACTGCCTCACATGTTGCTACACACATAGCTTGATACTCTACTTTCGCTGAAGACAAGGAAACTGTTTCTGTTTCTTACTGCTCGATGTAATCAGCCCGGATCCAATGCTTAATACATAACCTATTATGGATCTTCAATTGTCTACATTTCCAGCCTAGTCGAAATCTGTAAATTCTATCAATCTAACATTAGAAGAATCAGTATAAATAATACCATAATCTATAGTTCCTTGTCGATACTTTAAAAGTCCTTTCGTGGCATTCCAATGACTCTCAAGTATCTTGGACATGTATTGAATTAATACACTAACTGCATAGTCCAAATCTGGTCTTGCAGTGGTTAGGTAGATGAGACTCCTAACCAGCTGTTGATAAAGTGTCACATCTACCTCTTTAGAGCCATCCTCACTCCAAAGTTTAATGTTCTGCTGTAATGGTATTGCTACAGACTTGCACTGATCCATCTTGAATCTTTCAAATAGACCTCTCACATACTTACCCTAGGACAGAAAAGTTTGTCCCGAATCTCTCTAGATCTCAAGACCCAAACAATATATTAGTTCACCAAGATCTTTCATTTTGAACATTTGTGACATTTGCTGCTTGATTTCTTTGATCAGATCAATAGCATCACCTATAATAATTAGATCATATACATACAAATAAATAAACACTATGTGCCCCTTTTCATATTTCATAGTATACAGATTAAGGTCATTTTTACTTCTGTTGTAACTGTGTTGCAGAAAAAATGAATCAATCTTTTCATACCATGACCTGGGTGCTTGTTTTAGTCAATATAGAGCTTTATTTAATCTACAGACTAAATGTTCTTTCCCTTTCTGGAAAAACCCCCTAGGTTTCTCTAAATAAACCTCCTCTTTCAATTCCCCATTTAAAAATGCAGATTTTACATCTAGTTGGTGAATCATCAAATGTTTCTTAGTAGCTAAAGAAATCATCATTATGATAATGTTTAGTTTAGCTATGGGGGTGAAGGTTTCCTCATAGTCAAAACCTTATTTTTGTGAATACCCCTTTTCTACCAATATAGATTTTAAATTCTCTATGGTTCCATGTGCATTAATCATGGGTTTATACAACCATTTATATCCTATGGTTTGTTTCACTTCAGGTAGTTCAACCAACTCCCAAGTCTTATTTTTGAGAATAGATTCATATTCCTGTTCCATAGTTGTTTTCCATTCACTAGATTTATTTTCTTCTCTATAACTAGAAGGTTCAACAACATTCATCATAATAGTTATAAAGTCATTCTCCCTATATCTAGTAGGAAATTGAATTTTCCTACATGATCTTCTGAGCATTGGTGTAGCTTCCAACCCGTTTTGAATTTCCTTTGAAGGAATCAGCTTCATTGCTGTATATGACCTTTTTCCACCTGTCGTTTTCTACTCCTCATGGATGTTACTTGTTTCTTCACTTCCTTCCAGCAAGAATGGAATATCCCATTCCTCATTGTTTTTATCAAATTCATTAGAAACCTGTTCATGGAACATGACATCTCTACGAACAAATATCTTGTGAGTAGAGAGATTAAATAATATATAAGCTTTAAATTATGAACAATACCCTACAAAGGTACATCTGATGGCTTTTGAATCTAGTTTTCTTCTATCTTCCTTTGGAATGCGGGAAAATTCTTTAGACCCAAACACTCTTAAATGTTTTACTGCAGCCTTAAATCCATATAATGCTTCAAAAGGATTTTTAAAATCGAAACTTCCTGTAGGACTCCTATTTTTCAAATAAACTACAGTATTCAATGCTTCAACCAAAAAACCATTCGAGAGACCCTTACCTTTCAACATACTCCTAGCATGCTCCACCAATGTTATGTCCTTTCTTTTCGTTACTCTGTTCTGCTGAGGAGTATGGGGTACTGTGAATTGCTGTAATATTCCATGGTTTTACAATACTTGGTAGGTTCCTCCTTCCTGTATTCTCCCCCTTTATCGGAGTGGAGAATTTTTATGTGCTTCCCTGTTTTCTTTTCAATCATATACCTGAATTGCTTAAAGTATTCAAATGTTTGACTTTCCTTACTCATAAAATATACCCAAGAAAACTTTGTGCAGTCATCAACAAACAATAGAAAATACAATGCACCTCCTAATGACTTTGTTTGCATGGGTCCGCATAGGTCAGTCTGCACTAATTCAAGTATGTCTGTCTTTTTCTTTTCTACTCAAACAAAGAATTATTCTCTATGCATCTTTCCTAATGCACAAGCATCACAATCATTATGCACTTGTTTTAATGTAGGAAGATCTCTTACCATTTCCTTTTTCTGAAGTAACAAAAAATCGTTGTAGTTGATATGACCAAGTCTCTGGTGCCATAGCTCTTCTATAGTCAAACTTGATGTTGTCAAAGCTCGATTTGGTGATGTCCTCACATCCAATTTGTACAGACCTCCTGTTCAAATACTTGAAGCAATAACCTTCATGCCATCCAACAAATCTTTAATATAACAGTTAGATTTAAAAAATTCTACCTTGAGATCCTGATCTGTAATCATGGATACATAAATCATATAATTTGTTACTTCGAAAACATACATTACATTATGAATATATCTCATATTACCATCAGGTAAAATAACAGAAATGTTCTCACACCCTTTGATCTAATGACTTCTATCATCACCAACATATATTTTTGCTTCGTTTTTTAATTCTTTAAACTCTCCGAATCATTGTTTGTTTCCCGTCATGTGTGTGGATGCTCCTGAATCCACATACCATATGTCTTCTTCGACACTTTCATCAACGTCTGCCATGAATAATCTGAAGTTCTGAAAATGGTTATCATCTGCGAAATGACCTGCATGTCTTTTATGCCTCTACTGTTCTTCATGAAATTTCTTCTTCCTGCACTCCTTAGCCATATGACTGAGTTTTACACAATATAAAAAAAATAATTGCATATTTGTTTCTATTCGGATACATACCTTGATCTTGATTCAGTCTTTTCTATGGATTTCCTCCGTTTTGTTGTGAAGGATTTCCTTTTTCTTTGAAGAATTTCTTCTTCGCCATTAACGCAACATCTTCACTCTGGGGTTTTAGAGTCAATATTATTTCTTCTTCTTGCACTAATATTCATGTCAATTCTTCAAATTTCGGGATTTTCTCTCTCGCACTTATCCCAGTGATAAAAATTTGGTAATCATCAATCATACCATTCATGGTAATCGTGACCAAATCTGCATCTGCTACAATTTCACTAATATCTAACAATTTTTTCTTCAGATCATTGATCCGCAATACGAAAGAAGCAACTGTTTCATTCTCCTCCAACTTTATGGACGGAATATTGCTCTTCAAAAAAAGAAGACGATTTTTATTCCTGATCTCATACAAGTCCTTCAATACTATCCATATTTCACTTGTTGATTTGCATTCTCTCATATGCGGTATGATGTAGTCTTTCATTGATAGCTTCATCAATGTATTTTCTTTTCCCTCTCTCTTCTCCCAGTCTTGAGTCATTTGGGCTCCCGCTGTTGGCTTCGGCTCATCCCCATTTGCAACTGCCTAAGCACTCTGCACTTCTAACACAGTATGCATCTTGAATTTCCAATTTGAGTAACTGGAGTCATCGAGTTTGTTACTCTCATTCAAGTATGCTTCGATTATTTGATTATTCATCTTGACGATTCAAAAAAAAATTTGACAGGAAAAAGAATTGATAGATCTATCCCAGATCTTTACAGAAGGAAATGTTACAATACAGATCTACCTAATCTGCGATCAATTCAATAGGTTGTTTTGTACACTGTGACAAGATTTTAAATCCCTTGAACCAACAATATCTGCTTCAAATATCTTCTTTCATCAACGAACATTCACCAAATCCCTTCATTAGTGGTGTCCACTAGCTCAGATCTACTTGAGATCTCCTCAGAGCACTTACTGAGCCAATTTCCACGACGATCATGCTAGAAACAAAACCTGGAAAGTCTTCCTCTGATTGACGCCTCTGTTCTGCTTAGTTTCGTGCCATCGCCGTGACCATTACACTAATATACATGATGATCAGTGCGACTCTTACGCCAAAACCCACGTTGATTCACTTAAAGCCTGAGAAAAAAATTCCACTAAGTCATCAGGGGCTTCTCCTCTGCCACCTGGATATTCGTAGGGATCACAACACTCTGGCTATGATTTGATCCTTGAGCTTTGATACCATGATAAAATGTGATGTTTGAAGTAATAAATAAAAACTCACTAGTCAGCTCTATGAAAGAGAGTCTGAACCAGGAGAGTCTAGCTCTACATAATGCTCTACATTCTCAATACACTTCAAGCATTATATAGCATACATGGTTTTAGGGAAGTTAGAACCATATCCTAAGTAATAGAAACTAATTCCTATCCTAAGGTCTCGTGAACCAACTCACACTAATATAGGATTCTCCATTATCTTCAAAATTTTGTAATAATCATAATACTTTCTCTTGTTATAGATTTTAGGTGCGAATATGTACCCGCTAGGGTCTCTCTAATTATGATTTTAAGCAAGAGTGACACATATGCTAGGGTTTAATCGTATAAATGTATTTTTTTGAGCTATCTTCTTCATATATAATTGAAATTAGGGTAAAACTCTCATTCTTTTATATCGAATTGTGTGATTTCCTTTAGGATAATTTACTTCTATTTGTGGCATGTACTGTGTCTTTTTTTGACATAAATATGCACTTGCAATATTCCATTTCTTTTAATTTCTTCTTGAAGCATATTTAAAAAAAATGTGAACATGTCACTTTCAATAGCTTCTAAATATTTCCATGATTGTATTTATATATTTTGAATTTCTCTCACTGTATATAAGTATCTATATGTCTGAATCACGAGCATCATGATTTCTTTCGGAGAATGTTTCTTGACTAGTAATTCCTACTAATGTATTGTATATAATTATTTTTTTTCCGAGATTGTTTGTTTCCGATAATGTTTCTTGACCTATAATTCCTACGAATATATTGCATATATACTTGAATGCGCAATTATTGTTTCTTAGGTGACTAATACCATTATGGTTAGTCTATTGGAAGTCGTATGTATCATATTTCCAATTAGTATGGGTTTACAATTTTTGATACTTAGGTACAAGTTACGGGATTAGTTGTGTTGAGTCTCAAATGCATCTTTTCCATACCTTTCTAGACCTTTTTCCCACACGAACCTTCCAAGTTGTCAATATCATTGTATATTAATTGCAAAGAGCATCTAAAATGGTTTTTAACTATATTTTTGTGTCTTTGTTTGATTTAGATTTTTCTCATTTAGGTGGAATCTTGCCACTTTCTGCAGCTGCTGCAACTTTCCGCAGCCATTTTGTGAAAGTCTATGTTACAGGTGTCTTCAGGCAATTCGAGCCACATGGGCAAGTCGGAAATGATGTGGACATGGATCGTGTCCTATTGGCTCGGGCAAATTCACCTAAGGAGGCTGCGGTCAAAGGTGGCCAAGTGGAAGTCAACCGTAGAGTCCCACGGTGACAGGACTCTGTTTCTCGTCACATGGAGATTTGTATGACCGTTTCTAATTTACGGGAGACACATCAACACCTGTACACGGCTCCATAAGCCGAATCCAACATCCACTCTTCATAGATTTACTCCTCACCGCGGCCATGATGCTGGATCTCTGGACGTGATGGTTCACGTGTCTCCATCAGCACAAACTTTAGGGAATTAGTTATATTACCTTTGTTATAAATAACGCGTTTGCATACGCATATTAGATTAGTCTCCATTAGCCTCCAGATAGCTCTGTAATGTAATTACGTTGCCACTGTGCCGTAATATCACCTCTCTGTTATGACTGCATTTTAATATATAAGAAGACTCTATTTCCAAGCGTAATTTGTATTTGAAGGCTGTTGCCAAGGCTGGTGCAAAGAGCCCCTGCACACGCTGAGGTTTTGTGCATTATTGTATAGTTCTTGTTTTATTTCTTTAAGCTCATTGTGCCATAAGTCATTCATGTGTTTATACATTACATCTTTCATGGTATTTATGCTTCATCTCTGTTTATAATCTTTCATGCTTTACATCTTACTTTTGTCCATAATCTTTCATGTTTTATGTTGTTGTTAACTGATCAGTGTTCTTGTTTCAGATTACAAATAGGCAGCCCGGGCATTTGCATATCTTTTGACTAATGACATGGAATCAATATTGTTCTGCTGCTAATTTATTTTTCTTAGTTTTTGTTTAATTCCAGTACTACTTTGTTTATTTCAGTCTTGCACATTTGCTTCAGTAGTTAGATTTAGATATATTAAATTGCTCATGTCATTTTCAGTTACCTCCGAAAGCCATAGCTGGACTAATGGTGAGGGATTGAATTATGAGTGTGTATTTTGATATTAGTTTACTTTCTGCAAGTTAGAAATATTAAATTTCTCATGTCATTTTCAGTTACCTCCGAAAGCCATAGCTGGACTAATGGTGAGGGATTGAAGTATGAGTGTGTAGTTTGATATTAGTTTACTTTCTGCAAGTTAGAAATATTAAATTGCTCATGTCATTTTCAGTTACCTCCGAAAGCCATAGATGGACTAATGGTGAGGGATTGAAGTATGAGTGTGTAGTTTGATATTAGTTTCTTTTTCTGCAAATTAGATATCAGATTGCTCAAGTTGTTTATGGTTACCTCCGAAAGCCATAGCTGGACTAATGGCGAGGGATCAGAATATAAGTTGATGTAATTTGATTTAGATTTACTTTGTTGAAATTATTGGATTTCTTTAAGCATAGTTTCTTTTGTATTTGGACAGCAGCAAGGATAATGAGTTTCATGATCAGTAGTTCACTGTTTGTTTGACTAGAATAGTGATGTAATTTCATTTTCTTTGAAGAATTAATTTTGTCATTGTGTGTTTTAAAATTATTTTGAAGTTTGGAAAATCATTAGAAGGACATCATTGTCTTGAATATTTGTCTCCATACTTGTCTTTTAGAATTTCATAAAAATCCAAAAACGACAAAAAGTAAGAGATAGATTATCTTGCACATATAGTGCGCCACACTTCATCAGCTTACGAATCCCGGATTGATAAATTAATGTAGCAATTTAGGACACACTAAATTGACCAAACATTTTGGCGCCGTTGCCGGGGAAGTGTAACTAGGTAGCCAATTTCTTAAAAAAAAACAAAATAATAAAAGAAGGGAAAACTTGATAATTTCTTGAAGTATGCTCTCCTCTTGCACCTAGTGTGATCTGGAGGATCAGAAAAGAGAATTATTGGTTTAGTAATTTCTTAAGTATGCTCTCTTCTTGCACCTAGTGTGACCTGGAAGATCAGAAAGAGAATTATTAGCCCAACTTTAAAAATAAAAAATAAAAAATAAAAAATGACATGCATAGAGCAAGAGATTCTAGGGGAAGGTTTATAGCTAAAGCCAAGAGTTCGATTTTCACAACTCCATCTTCTTCAAGGCATAGACCAAATTCACCACCATCTACCCCTAGCCTTAAGATTTTTGGAATTCAAGGAGCAGTTGAATTAGAGGATTCTCCTATACCACCTACTAAATCTCATTTAGAAAAGGAAGAGACTTCCTCTCATCCTCCCTTGATAGAAGAACTAGAGGACTTTAAGGACTCTAAAGAAACTATCATGGCAGAGGAAATAATAGATGGATTTGGAGGTAGAGGTAGAGGTAGAGGAGGAGGAAACAATGGAGACAACAATGGTGAAGGAAATAATGGAAGAAATAGGAAAGGAGACAACTTGTTTGGATTCCCTATAGTTGATGAGGAAACTCATACAACGATGAAAAATATCTCACCATCTGTCCTCCCTAACTTTTATGGATTGCGAAGTGAGGATCCTGAAACATTTTTGTTTGAGTTTGAAGTTGTGTGCCGAACTTATGACTATATGGAAGACTCTCAAAAACTCAAACTGTTTCCTTCAACATTGAAGGGATCTGCTTTGAAATGGTTCATGGGATTAGCCACTCAATCTATTAGGACTTGGAATGATATGAATCAAACATTTTTGGATAGATACTTGGACTATTGTATGCCCACCAATCACAAGGATGAGGTATTCAAAATGATGCAAAAAGAAGATGAAAATTTGGAAGACTTACTTGAAAGATTTCAATACAACTTGAAAAGAGCAAACATGAGCAACTTAGATGATGAAACCTTGAAAGCCCTCATATTAAAAGCCATTAGAGATGAATGGATAGATATTTTAAACATGATGGGGAAAGGAGATATTTCTCAACTTCCACTTCGTGATATAACAGAACTATGTGTCCATCTCTCAAGAGGAAAATCTAAAACAGGAAAAGGGCCTAGGGATCCTTCTCTTATTAAGGCTAACAAATCTGCAACTGGATCAGTAAGTAGGGCAGAGATTGGTAACATGCTTGATGAATTCAAAACTGATATCTTAGGGAGCCTTAGTGAACAACTAGACACCCTTAAAATCCAAAACAAGCAGAAAGCAGAAACATATGCTCTAGCCATCTTTTGTCCGAAATGTAGGAAGAAACATGCTTTAAGGGAATGTCCCTTGGATGAAAAAGTTGTAGAAACATGTATAATTTGCTCAGAGAATCATGAGATCAAGGATTGTCCTTCAATTCCTGGACTCAAAGTTGTCTTTCAAGAAGACCCAAATTCAGTAGAATCTCTCTGTTTTGTTGCAAGAAGACCTTGGCGGGGACAACAAACTCAAGGGTTTAACAACCCTATGAATCTTCAAACCCCACCAAATTGGAATCCTTGGCAACAACCTTGGCCCCAACATCAAAATCCATATCAGCCATGGGTACAAGGGATACAAAATCCTTATGGGAGATTTGCTCAATTTTATCAATATCCTCCATCTTTTCAAAATCAACAAGATCCACAACTTCCAAACCCAAATCCACAACTTTCATTGCCATTTCCACAACAACAACCTTCTCAACAAAATCCAAATCCTCAACTCATGCTTCCATACCAACAAAAGATAAATCAACTTCCAGCTCAGCCATTGCCAAATCCTAACAATAAAAATCCTTAGAATACTTACATGATAGAAGGACAACAATTTCCTACCTATATGATTGTTCCTCTCAATGATGTACAACTCAGATCTAGTAGAGTTTTAGAAAAACCTTCTATAGATATTCAAGAGCAAGATACCTCTGAGGAGGACTCTCTTAAAGTCAATGAGGGTTCTGAGGAAGCATCTCTTCAAAATTCAAGCATTCAAAAAGAAAAAGAAAAGTTAACACCCACAACTCCTATAGTTGAGCAACCTACATCTTCATCTACACCTCCTTTTCCTGAAAGACTACAAATTGACAAGGGGGTGGAAAAACAAATCTTGTTGCCTAACTATGACTTTCTAGATGAATTGAAGAATGTTTGTATCAAAATTCCCTTGCTACAAGCCATTCGAGAGATTCCTATTCTAGCAAAAACAATAAAGGAGTTGAGTTTCAAAAGACCAGGAAGGAAACTAAAAGACACAAGAAGAATCCACCTGGTAGGAAAAATTACAGATATTATGATGGGAAAAATTACCATGCAGAAGTATGTAGATCCAGGAAGTCCAATTGTCAAGACACATATAAATGGGATAGAAATTCCAAACACATTGATTGACTTAGAGGCTGCTATCAACATTATGAGTAGACAGACTATGGACCAGCTAAAACTTCCTAACCTTCTTTTTACACCTACTTTACTGCAACTTGCAGATCGATCAATTATTAAACCGGATGGTGTATTAGAAGATATTTCAGTCTCCTTAGATTCTTGGGAATATCCAGTAGATTTTATGATTTTGACTCCCAAGAGTAATCTAGGAGGGCACCCACTTATCTTAGGAAGACCTTGGCTAGCCACAACTGATGCTTTTATTAGTTGTAGATTTGGGGATATGTACATTTCTAATGGTAATTCGACAAAGAAATTCAATTTGTATCCTCCAGCAAAAGCAATCACAGAAGTAGGAGACAATGAATGGGTTGATGATGAGGACACTATACAACCTGTCTTTACCATTTTGGAAATTAGTGAGGATAGTCAAATTCTGAACACATTAGAAAATTTTGAGACATCTTCAGAATATGACCCCACACAATTTCAGTTGGAATCTGACATAGAATATTTATCATCAAGACAAATGTCTCTTTACTATATGGAAGAGTTTGGTAGTTCTACTATTGAGATTTTTCCAGGAAAAACATTGAATATCAACAAGCATTTGGAAAAGTCACAACAAGAAGAACTAACCAAAATCTTGCAAAAACATTCTACTGCATTTGCATGGGAGTATACTGACATGAAAGGTATTGATCCTAAGATTTGCATCCATCATATCTATATTGAGGAAAACAGTAGACCAATCAGACAACCTCAAAGAAGGATGAATCCAAATCTTAGGGAGATAGTGAAAGAAGAGCTCCAAAACTTACTCAATGTAAACTTCATTTATCCAATTTCAGATAGCCGATGGGTTTCTCCTTTGGTTATAGTACCTAAAAAGAATGGTAAATGGAGGGTATGCATTGATTACAGGGAATTGAACAAAGCAACTTTGAAGGATCACTTTCTTTTGCCTTTTATCGATCAGGTATTAGACACATTAGCAGGTAAAAATTACTTTTCATTTTTGGATGGTTTTAGTGGCTATAATCAAATTCAGGTAGCACCTGAAGATCAAGATAAGACCACATTTACTTGTCCATGGGGAACTTTTGCCTACCGAGTGCTTCATTTTGGGTTATGTAATGCACCAGCAACATTCCAAAGAGCAGTACTAGGAATTTTTTCTGATCTAATCCATGATTGTGTAGAGGTTTATATGGATGATTTTACATTTTATGGTAATTCATTTGAAGAGGCATTAGAAAATTTGGAAAAAGTTCTCATAAGATGTAAAGAAACAAACCTTTCATTAAGCCATGAAAAATGCTTTATGATGTTTACTGAAGGGATTGTTTTAGGACATCATATTTCGGGAGATGGGATTAAGGTTGATAAATCAAAAGTTGAAGTCATCTCCAAGTTGCCTATTCCAAATTGTCAAAGAGATGTTAGAAGTTTTCTAGGATTTACTGGTTAATATAGAAGATTTATAGAAAACTTCACTAAAATAGCATCTCCACTCTTCAAGTTGCTTACAAAAGACTGTGAATTTAAATGGGATCCTGATTGTCAATCAGCTTTTGAAACTTTGAAAACAAGAATATCTGAAGCACCTATCTTGAGAGGACCAAATTGGAAACTCCCTTTCCATATTTCTACAGGTGCTTCAGATACAGCTCTGGGAGCTGTGTTGGGCCAAAAAGATTTAGTTCCTTATGCCATTTATTATACCAGTAAAAATTTGACTCCCACAGAGTTAAACTATACTGTGACTGAAAAAGAGTTTTTAGCTGTTGTTCATGCAATCAATAAGTTTAGACATTATATAACAGGCTATGAAACTTTATTCATACTGACCATTCTGCAATTAGATATTTAATGAACAAACCTGTTACTAATGGCAGAGTGACAAGATGGCTCTTACTTTTACAAGAATTCAATATTACTGTGTTGGATAGACCAGGGAAACAAAATACAGTAGCTGATTTCTTGTCTAGGATTCAGAATACTAAAGAAGATTCTCCTGTAGAGGATAAGTTTCCTAATGAATACTTGTTTGCAGTAACTATTAAAACTCCTTGGTATGCAGATATTGCTAACTATTTGGTTACAGGGAAACTACCTTCACATTTATTTCCAAGTGAAAAATGAAAAATTATTCAGGAGAGTTCAAAATATTCATGGATTTCTAACGAATTGTTTAAAATAGGGCCAGATCTTGTAATCAGAAGATGTGTCAGGGAAGATGAAATGCCTGATATTCTTAAGGCATGTCATGATGAACCATGCGGCGGACACTTTGCAGACAAAAGGATGGCCTATAAAATCCTCTCTTTAGGATATTATTGGCCTTCCCTCTTCAAAGATGAAAAACAATATGTCAAAAGGTGTGATAGCTGCCAAAGAGTAGGGAAACCTACCCTTTCAAATGAAATGCCATTGCAAACACAGGTACTCATTGAACCCTTTGAAAAATGGGCTTTAGATTTCATTGGACCTATTAATCCACCATCTAAGCAAGAGAAGTATATATTGGTTTGTACTGATTATGTTACTAAATGGGTAGAAGCCAAAGCATTAGTATCTGCTACTGAAAATTCAGTTGTTCATTTTCTTTATGAGGATATTTTTACTCGCTTTAGTGTTCCAAGAGAAATTGTGACAGATCAGGGGAGCCAATTCACATCCAATTTGGTGGAGAAGTTGATGGAAGAATACAAAATCAAGCACAGAAGATCTACTCCTTACCATCCGCAAGCAAATGATCAAGTGGAGTCCACAAATAAAGTTCTTGAAAGTATCATCACCAAAACTGTTCATCTACATAGAAGAGATTGGGCAGAAAGGCTTCCTGAAGCCTTGTGGGCCTACAGAACTACATGGAGAAATACAACAGCACATTCTCCCTATGACTTGTTTATGGGAAAGAAGTCTTGCTCCCCATTGAGTTCCAAGTCAAGACCTTCAAGATAGCAGTTCAGTTGGGGATGGACTTATCAGAAGCCCAAAAGCATAGAATGGAGCAGTTGAATGAGCTAGATGAGATCGGACAAGAGGCAATTCTAAGAACTTATCTAGTTCAATATCAAAGAACTAAATGGCATGAAAAGTACATCAAAGAGAAGAAGTTTCAAGAAGGAGATTGGGCATTGTTATTTGATTCCAAGTTTAAATATTTTCAAGGAAAATTTCAAACTCATTGGCTTGGGCCATATGAGATTGACAAGATCTTTAACAATGGAGCGGTAAGAATCAAGACCATTGATGAGTTTCAAACTCCTCTTATTGTGAATGGCCATAGATTGAAATTTTATCATAAGCCACTCTCAAAAGAGGATTTTGTCAAAATGTTTCAAGAAAATTCTGCAATCAGGCTGGTACAGAAGAATTCTTCTTCTCCACCAGCCTAGCTTTTGTTCTTTTCAGTTAAAAAATAAAAAAATAAAAAAAATAAAAAAAATTGTATAAGCCTGAAAACCAATCACTGATTGGCAGTCTTATACAGAAAATATAGGGTGAAAATCAGGAACACCTGACACTCTATATTTTCCAAAAAAAAAAAAATCTCTCTTTCATTTCACAAGTTTTGTGACCACCCACTTCATTTCACTCCACTTCATTCCATTTCACTTCATTTTATTCCATTTCATCAATAAAATTCTCTTTCATGACTATTTCCATTTAGTCAATTGTCATCCGTTCATTTCCATTCATCCAAATAATAGTTGTGTCAGTTTCCACAGCTGACATCTGTTTCCGTAGCTGACACCAGTTTCCGCAGCCAGAAGCAGATTCCGCAGCTACCACTCTGTTTTTCAAAAGAATGTACAGCCAGATGTTATTTCCATAATCATGAAATAAAATGCAGGTATGAGGACCAATTATGAAGACATGGGGCATTCAAGATATCAATGAGGAGCAACTAATTGAAGACCAAGGAAAAATGGCAAGAATTCCAAGGTATGAGTAAAATTTATTTCAAATAGCATTGAAAACACATTTTTATATAGTTATGAACCATAAGCTCCATTATGTGCAATGATTATATTGACAAACTCCGTAACCCTTTCACGATCTCCATATGATCTTCTCGCATTCATTCTCAAACAGTCCCATAATTAAACCTCCGATCTTCACTCATACTCCGATATTCCACCGGTGACAATGAGACGTAGTTGATTTGACTACGGCTTCTTTCAGCCGCATAAAATCCATAGCCGTTGTTTAAACGTGCTTACATTTATTTTGCAGCCACCAAATTTCAAACACTGACGGATGTGTTATACTTCTCCTATTGTTCTATTAATCTCACAGCCACATTTCTGCCATGCTCACGTAACCCTTCTCTGTTCCGCTTCTCTCCATTTCATTCTCTGTTATGCTACAGTGTGTATACCCACTCTCTGATATCTACCTACAGTCATCGTGCTCATTTCTGTTTATTCAGTCGTCCTACTTCCATTGAACCCTCCTCACACAGGCAAGTTTTTAAAGAGCAGAAAGAAGGATGGGTAAATTATTGAGAGCAGAACCAGAGGGACCTAAATTCATGGAAGGATACCCGCAAGTCAGGGATATATTGAAGAAGGCAAAGTGGCTGCGGTTTATCCAAAAGTTTAGAAGCTACCATAAAGAAGTAACAAAAGCCTTTGCAAGATCTTTCAATGGCCTGGAGGTAGAGATTGGAGACCTTAAGTTTGCGGTGAATGAGGCATCTATAGCATCTGCCACAGAACTTCTTCAAGAGGGTGAACGATGGTTTAAGAATAAAAGCATTAGTGATGAAGCCTGGAGAATAATCTTACGAAACCAAGGTATGGACATAACTATTTTTAAAAGAGGAATTCCTGTTCATGCTTTGAAAGAGGAATGGGCTACTTTGCTGCTAGTTGTTCAAAAATTCATCACCTATGAAGGCCGTTTTGGGTCCATGTATATGTACCATACCAGATTGCTGATGAATTTTCTAGATAATCAAACTCTCAATCTCCCATATTTTCTATTAAATAGTTTGAAGAAAATGTCTGTGACTGTTCAAAAACATTTAGGAGATGTAGAACCACATCTATATCACCATGGTCTTGTAAAAATTTTGATTGAAAAAGAGTTAAAAGAGAAGAAAGACACATGGGAACAATTTTTGATTAGAAATTTCTTTGAGGAACCTCGGGAAATTCCTGAAGGTAGCACATCAAGAAGGAGTAGGAGAAAAAGAATAAATGATGAAACTCAAAGTACTCCTACTCAAGAAATTCCTGAAGGTAGCACATCAAGAAGGAGTAGGAGAAAAAGAACAAATGATGAAATTCAAAATACTCCTACTACTACAATTGAAAGAACTGATAGGGAAGAGAGACTGTCAAAGAGGAAGAAGAGAGAAACCAAGGGTAAAAATCCAATAACATCACAAAAGAGAAAAAGTATTAAGGCTATACATCAAACCCCTTCTTCCGAAGAAGATCATCAAGTGTTATCTGAAAGACTGATTCACCTTCAAGCACAGTCATCTATGGCTAAGAAGAAAGAGAAAGGAAAACAAAAGCAAAAAGACAGTGGACCACAGCGTGTGAGAAGAAGTTCCAGACTTAAGGGGAAATTGAGGAAAACGCAAATGAAAGGACCCCATTTCATTGATTTGGGAGAAGAAACATCTGAACAATCCCCAGCTGACCATAGTCCATCTCACTCTCAATCAGTTAGTGAACCTGGTTCATTTCATTCTCAGTCAGAAATTGAACATAGTCCATCCCATTCTCAGCAAGATGTTGATGTGAGCCCTTCTCAGCCAGATTTTGAAGACAACTCTCCTTCACGGCATTTTGGGGACAGCCCAATAAAAATGACACCTGATATAGACCCCAAGCAGCAAGAAGTATATGATTATATAGAATCTTTAGAAAAAACAGCTACAGGTCCCAGTACTTCGTCCATTCAGCCTCACATATCACAAAATGATCTAGTCCAATCACTGAAACAGGAAGTCTTTGAGCTAGAGCTTTTAAATAGACACATTAAAAATGAAAATGAGACATTGAAGGAACAAAGCAAATTGGACAAAATAATTCATGATAATACCATGCTACATCTGGGAATATGGCAGAAGAAGAACAAGAAATTGAAAAGGAAATGCCAGAAGTTAAGCAGAGCATTGGTTAATATCAAATTTAGATGCTTAATGAAGAAACCCAGGATGTTAGCAGCACCAAGGAAGAAGAGGAGAGGATTGGATGTACTGGCTGAAGTGTCAAGGCATATGAACTGAAGAAGGATTATCAAAATTTTGGTTGCATGAGGACATGCAACACCTTCACAGTGGGGGTATGTTGAGTCTCAAATATGCATCTTTCTTATACACCTTTCTAGACCTTTTTCATTCACCTGGACCTTCTAAGTCATCAATATCATTGCATATTAATTGTAAAAGAGCATCTAAAATGGTTTTTAACTATGTTTTGTGTCTGCTGTTTGATTTATATTTTTGCTCATTTAGCTGCGGAATCTTGCCACTTTCCGCAGCTGCTGCAACTTTCCGCATCCATTTTGTGAAAGTCTATGTTACAGGTGTCTTCAGGAAAAACGAGCCACATGGGCAAGTCAGAAATGATGTGGACATGGATCGTGTCCTATTGGCTCGAGAAAATTCACCTAAGGAGGCTGCGGTCAAAGGTGGCCAAGTGGAAGTCAATCGTAGAGTCCCACGGTGACAGGACTCTATTTCTCGTCACGTGAAGATTTATATGGCCGTTTCTGAATTGCGGGAGACACATCAACACCTGTACATGGCTCCATAAGCCGAATCCAACATCCACTCCTCATAGATTTACTCCTCACTGCGGCCATGATGCTGGATCCCTGGACGTGATGATTTACGTGTCTCCATCAGCACAAACTTTAGGGAATTAGTTATATTACCTTTGTTATAAATAACGTGTTTGCATACGCATATTAGATTAGCCTCCAGATAGCTCTGTAATGTAATTACATTGCCACTGTGTCGTAATATCACCTCTCTGTTATGACTGCATTTTAATATATAAGAAGACTTTGTTTCCAAGCGTAATTCATATTTGAAGGCTGTTGCCAAGGCTGGTGCAGAGGGGCCCTACACACGTTGAGGTTTTGTGCATTATTGTATAGTTCTTGTTTTATTTCTTTAAGCTCATTGTGCCATAAGTCATTCATGTGTTTATACATTACATCTTTCATGGTATTTATGCTTCATCTCTGTTTATAATCTTTCATGTTTTACATCTTACTTCTGTCCATAATATTTCATGTTTTACGTTGTTGTTAACTGATCAGTGTTCCTGTTTCATATCATAAATAGGCAGCCTGGGCATTTGCATAACTTTTTTGACTAATGACATGGAATTAATATTGTTCTGCTGCTAATTTACTTTTCTTAGTTTCTGTTTAATTTCAGTACTTCTTTGTTTATTTCAGTCTTGCTCATTTTCTTCAGTAGTTAGATTTAGATATATTAAATTACTCATGACATCTTCAGTTACCTTCGAAAGCCATAGCTGGAGTAATGGCGAGGGATTGAATTATGAATGTGTAGTTTGATATTAGTTTACTTTCTGCAAGTTAGAAATATTAAATTGCTCATGACATCTTCAGTTACCTCCAAAAGCCATAGCTGGACTAATGGCAAGGGATTGAATTATGAATGTGTAGTTTGATATTAGTTTACTTTCTGCAAGTTAGATATCAGGTTACTCAAGTTGTTTATGGTTACCTCCGAAAACCATAGCTGGACTAATGGTGAGGGATCAGAAGATAAGTTGATGTAATTTGATTTAGTTTACTTTCTGCAAGTTAGATATCAGGTTACTCAAGTTGTTTATGGTTACCTCCGAAAACCATAGTTGGACTAATGGCGAGGGATCAGAAGATAAGTTGATGTAATTTGATTTAGATTTACTTTGTTGCAACTTTTGGATTTCTTTAGGCATAGTTTCTTTTGTGTTTGAATAGCAGCAAGGATAATGAGTTTCATGACCAGTAGTTCATTGTTTGTTTGACTAGAATGGTGATGTAATTTCATTTTCTTTGAAGAATTAATTTTGTCATTGTGTGTTTTAAAATTCTTTTGAAGTTTGGAAAATCATTAGAAAGACATTGTTGTCTTGAATATTTGTCTCCATACTTGTTTTTCAGAATTTCAATAAAAATCCAAAAACGACAAAAAGTAAGAGATAGGTTATCTTGCACATATAGTGCGCCACACTTCGTCAGCTTACGAATCCCGGATTGACAAATTAAATGTAGCAATTTAGGACACACTAAATTGACCAAACAAATATGAGAGAATGGCTAGAACATTTGAGTCCGTAGTATCTAAATACAATGTATTTACTAATTTTTTTGGTAGTAAAAAAGAATGCGTAGATTTAGCGTTACAGAAATAAAATGAAATTTTGCAATAGTAAGAAGAATAGTGACATTTGGTAATAGTAAGAAGACTATATTTTTGTAATTGTAGTTTCAGTAAAACAAAATGACATATTGTAATAATCAGAAGACTATGTAGAATTTTGTAATTGTAGATTTAGAATAAATAAATGAATGAATGGAAAAATAAATAAAATTAGTTGAGTCATAGCCATATCTATTACGCATTTTTAGTTCACAAAATCTCTTTTTCAATTTTTGTCCTTGATCAAGTTTTTCCAGTTTTTCAGCGTCTTTTGCAAGAGAATTTGTGGACGATGTAGAAGAAATGGTTGAATAGAACTACTTAGCAAAGTGGATGGCCCTTCTAAACAAGTATTTGTATAAATGTGATCAAATATCCAATAAACCTTCACATTGTCATAGTTACCAACAAAAATAAGTAATTGGCTCATCTAAAAATATTTGCAGCTATCATCTAAACTTATGGTACATGTTTTATTTCCAAATACTCTAAAAGAAGAATAATTGGGCTTAACGTATGTCCAAGATTCCTTTGGATTCATATTCAACACTTCCCTAGGATGCATGCAATTCTAAATGTAATTTGCACAATTAACTATTTTGGCCTAGAAAGAAGTGATCATGTTCTTGTAGTTGGTCACTCTTTCAGTGACTAGTTCCTTTTTAGCAATTTCATTATTCTGAGTACCATATTTTCTACAAAATATTTGAATTCTTGACTGTCATACTCCCCCCATTTTTTCTTGACATTTTCTTCACAGTAAGGGATAATTGCTTCTTAGTAAAATCCTTAAAGGTATTAAAAGGAACAAATACCTCACTATTGTACTTAAGAGTACACCTGAGAGAGACATAAGTCATCACTAAAGGTGAGTGCATACTTATCCCTTCAAAATAAATGACTTAGAAATGGGCTGAGCTCACTATGTACCATATTAGAACATTTGATAGCACACCAGGCCTAAACTTTTGGAAATTGATATTCATGTAACAAAATTTAGGGAGACCAATCACCAAATTTGGTGGTCTCAACTGTTGTAGATAACTGTAATTCATATGTCCAAATATTTTATTCAAAAATATATTCAAGAAATCAACATGTGTAATAAAAGAGGAACCTAAATAAGGTTGAATACCAATGAATGTGTATAACCAAGAACTATGATCAACTCTTCCAAAAACCAAAATTTTTTGAATTTGTATTTCTTTAATGACCACATCATGAAGATAAAAGTTAAAACAATATTTCCTTCCCATCACCAAAGTGACAAATGTAATAAATGGACAGTATATTCATAGAAATTTTAAGAGTAATGTAATATCCCAAAGCTTAAAATTTTGATTGATCTAGCACACTATAGTGTTCTAATTAATATAAGCCTTAAACAAAAATGATAACAGATAAGGGATCTAGAATGGAAGCCACTTTATTTAATTAATTACCGCAAATAATACATGCTAGAATAATTAATACAAGAAACCCTCGCCATTGGCATGCAAGGTTGAAAATAAAATGAGAAATTACAATATTGATGCACAACTGTAGAGCCTACATGGATCCACAGGATAAATTACTCCTATAGTGTTTTCATCCCTCAGATCAAACTAGAACTAACCTCACCAGTTTCTCAGCAAAGGAGAAATATATTAATAACTCAGGATGATCTCAATGCCTGCCTACTATCCCCTTTTATAGAGTTGATGGACTCTCTAGAAACCTTATTTTATTATCTTTCGCCGAAAAATGAAGGAGAATACCGTGGTTAGATATCGTGGGTGAATACCATGGTAAGTACCATGGGTAGATTATGTCCATTTTGACCATTTCTAGAAAATAGAATATTACAAATAATCCCGCCCAAAGATCGCTTGCCCTGAAGGAATAAAATTATATTCACAACGTACGCATATGTACAATGATATCTAGATCCCATAAAACCTAGTGTGTTATTCCATGCCTTTGTGCTAAATGAACCTAAATGGATCCTTCGATACCTGGCTCCCAAAAAATCCTTTGGTTAATCATTCCCTTTATAAATTCACCTAGATCGCAAACAATCCTTTAGTCAATCGTGCCCCCAATGGATTGTCCTCGATCCAAACACCACCTAATTCCTAGGACCTTTGTGTTATGATACTTTCTTAGAAATCCATCATTTCCCATGCTTAATAGCCTCAGGTGCAATATTCCCTTGGATAAGAGTATCCCATCAATAGGCTTTCAACTCATAATATCTCCAATCCATCTCGTGGGAAGGATATATGTGAATTTATGTAGATGTTATATGCTTGATGGAACTTTACTTTAAACTCGATATCAAATGGAAATCACATAAACATGAAAGTAAAATGTTGATAGAACATACCAATAGATCGACGGAAGACAAGCCAAGAATACACTTAACTTGATCAACAAAATATATGTGCTGAGGTGCGTTACGGTGGTCAACAGGATGCTTCAACCAGCAAAGTCTCCTCACTGTCAGCCAACTAGAAGTGTCACACAACCCTTAAGACAACTCTACAATAGTCAACCCAAAGTAAAAAAATGTCAACGTTCTCTAGTCAACAGTCAACGCAGAACAATAGCAATAGAAACTCAACGTAGCAAGGTCAAAGGTCAACATCGAGCCTCGATTTTTGCGCCAAAAAATGCAGACTGCAAAGATCAAATTTTTGGGAGAGTGTGAGGTCAAGTTACAAAGTTTTCACCAAATTCAACGCTAGTCAAAGCTGTGCTGAAAAACCTCGAACAGATCTGAAATCCTAGCTATTTTTTCCCACTTGTGAGTGAAGAGAAGCCTCCAAATGATTATTGAACCAATCAGACACAAGAGAGAAGTGTCTGATGAGTGATGGTAAATATGACCTCGAACGTTGACCAATATATATCCATCTGTGAGGGTGTGTGACACATTTTTTGGGGCTCCAAGCCTACATTACAATTCTGGCTGACCTTGCACATAAGTGGAATTAATTCAAAATAAATGTTCTGATCATCCGATCAAGAAGATATTTAGATCGATCTTGCACCTCTCCAAAATATGAATCCAATAAAAATATTGGCATTTCAATATAAGCATCGCAACATGAAGTTTGGACCTAGTTTCCCAAAATTAACACTCCCTCTCAGCTAGGGAGAGCTCCATCCACCTGTGCCATCCAAACATCATGCATCATCCTACCATAAGTTGCTTTGTTAGCTTCTTTATTTCAGAACAAAAGTTGAGTCAGAAAGACTTCATTATCGACTGAAAAAATCAGCTCAGAGGTCTAAAACCTCTATAGGACTCAAAGGAGTCGCATACTAACCAGAAGTTAGTTTAACTGACCCTAAGTCAGTTGGAGGTCTAAAACCTCACTAGAAGTTATCCCAGATAAAGTGGTTGGACATGTGACATCCTAGACATAGATAGTACAACAATATCTTATGTGTCCATTGGGCTTGCTACTGGTCTCTATCTTTTCCCACCTCATTGGTTAAGATGAGAGGTACTTCCCATGAGTCTGGGACTCCATGGGAAGGATGCATATAAAGTACAAATTAAAGAGAGGTGAACCAACTCAATATCATAACAAGGGGGGGAAAAAGCACACGAAAAGCATTTGGCAAGCCTAGCCATGTGGTTTCTTATATCTCCAAGAAGCTAGATTCCCAAATCCCATGGAGCTTCCAGAGCTCATCATCGTCCAACATGACCCTAGCATAGGGTCATCTTGACGGCTCGAGGATTCTCGCGTAAGGTTAGAACTTGACCTTTCCCTAAGGATTTGTGAGAATATACATGACCTACTCATCGCCTCTACATGATTGACCCTTATGTCGTCTTGTTGTACCATATCCCGGATAAAGTGGTACCTGATATCAATATGCTTGGATCGGTCGTGGAACACAGGATTCTCAGTCATACGAATCCCACTCTGATTATCACAGAGTATCACAATGGTATCTAGCACATGTCCAAACAGCTCACTAAAGAGCTTCCGCAACCAAACTGCTTCACAACAGGCCATACTAGCAGCAATGTATTCGGCCTCCGCGGTGCTCAAAGCCACCGACTTCTGCTTCCTGCTCATCCATGAGATCGAAGCAGAACCAAGATTGAAGCAGCATCTAGATGTGCTCTTACGATCCACCACACTGCCAGCCCAATCGGCATCAGTATATCCACGGAGTATCACACTCCCGGCAGTGTATCTCAGCCCATGGTTTATCGTGCCCCGAAGATATCTCAAAAGATTCTTGGCACCAACCCAGTGAAAATGATGAGGCTCAACCATCTGTTGACTCAAAGTGTTCACCGCAAAACATATGTCCGGACGGGTGTTCACTAAGAACATCAAAGCTCCTATGAGTTGCCCCTACGATTTAATGATACTCAGTAGGTTTTCTAGCGGATTTTCTAGCACGGCCTAGCAGCGCTGCCACTCAAATTCTTAAAGTTGAGCTCCATCGGTGTCGACACGGACTTACAGTCCACCATACCAAATCTTTCCAGAAGCTTCACAATGTATTTTCCTTGAGAAAGGAAAATCTCGCCAGGTCTCTGCCAAACCTCTAGGCCTAGGAAGTAATGCATCAATCCTATGTCCTTCATTTTAAACTCGTATGAACTCCCTCTACACTAATGAATGATAAGATCAACACCGTCACAAGAGATCGTCTACACAGAGAACCAAAAATGAGAGTAAGGCTTTTCTCTTCTATCAAATTTCAACTAAGGGCTTGGATCAACACATCAACATTACTTCAAGTCCAACCCAACTTCATCAAGTAGCTATCTTTCCTCTTGTACCAAGCCCTGGGGTCTTGCTTCAACCCATATAGGGCTTTCTTCAACCTGCATACATTAGAGTCTCTATCCTGGACTTTGAATCCCAAAGGTTGCTCCACATACACTCTCTTCCTACATCAACCATGCAGAAAAGTGGTCTTCACATCCATCTAATGATGATTTCATCCTTGCATAGAAGCAAGGGAAATAATAGATCGGATGGTGGTATATTGGGCCACAGGTGAAAATATATCATCATAGTCTACGCCTTCCTTTTGAGAGAGGCCTCGGGCAACGAATCTTACCATGAAATTTTTAGCACTACCATCAAATCCATGCTTGATCTTATAGAGCCATTTCGAGGTGACAACAGCTTTTTCCTCCGGTCTCGAAACCACATCCCAGACATAAATCTTCATAATGGACTCGTATTATTTGTGCATCGCATCCATCCAGAATTGATGCTTTACAACTTCTTCAAAAGATCTAGGCTCAGATTGTACGATTGTACTCATGGTTGGTAGATACCCTTGGTATCTATTCGGCTTCCTTCTTTCATGGAATGTCCCCCTTGGGGCCATATGTCCCTCAGCATCTTTTAGGGTATGATGGAGCCATGAGGTATTTCTCTTCATTGAAGGAGGTGGATCAATGGGGTCCATCGGTCCTTCAACATCGGGCATCATATCATCCTTCGGTTCTTCCTGATTCCCAGATCTTACATCATGATCTTCCTCAGAGCTAGGAAGATTTATCACCTTCCTCAGGGAAGCATCTTCATCAAAGGTAACATCGTGGGAAATATCCACTTCTCTTTGATGGGGCACATAGACTCTATAAGCCTAATCTGGATTTTGCGATTCCCTTCTTCCCATAAGAATCCAACATTCTTCTCTTATATTTTGGCACATGAAAATAAATAGGACAACCAAAAAATATAAAATGAGAAACATCAGGTTTCTTACGAGATAAAACCTCTTTGGGAGTTTTGGAGTCCAAAGCGGAATGTAGGCATCGATTTTGTATGTACATAGTAGTGTTCGCAGCTTCTCCCCATAGAAACTTCGGAAGACCTTGGTCACATAGCATGGAATGGGAAGCTTCCACAATGGTCATGTTATTTCTTTTAGCAACGCTATTTTTCTCAAGAGTATACATGGTTGTGGTATCCCTCTTAATGCCAAATTCTCTACAAAAGTTATTAAACTCATTCATCTCATATTCAGTGTCATTATCGGTCCTAAAAATCTTGATCTTCTTCCCTGTTTGATTTTCCACCAAGGCTTTGAAAGCATGAAACCACATGAATTCTTCATCCTTCTTCTTCAAGAAGTATATCCAAGTCTTGTAAGAGAAGACATCTATAAACATCATGTAATAAGAACATCCTCCCAAAAATGTCACGGGAAACATACAAAACATATCAGAATGTATCAATTTAAAGACATCAGATGTATTTGTGACAATTGAGGGGAAAGGTCCCCTTCTATGGTTTCCTTTGGCACAACCTTGACATACACCTTCATGATAATTTTTGAATTCAAGCATCCCTGTCACCACCTTCCTTGCTTCAAGAAGGGATTTGTAATGAAGGTGTCCAAACCTCTCGTGCCATAGTTTGGTTTGACAAATAGTATCACATGTCATAGCCCCCAATGGACTTCCTCCAACCTGGTAGAGTGTATCAACTCTAAACCCAATCATAAGAGCTTCCCTGAAATTATTCTTCCATATGCGCACCTTTCCATCGATGAATTCCACCTTGAAACCTTTGTCCTCCATGGCCAAAATAAACACAAGGTTCTTCTTCAAATTAGGTACATATAGTACATATTGCAAGCAAAGGACTTGGCCTTGAGATAGATGGAGGGTCACATTCCCTATCCCTTTCATGGGATAGGTGGCATTATCTCCAAGGATAATTTTCAGATTAGTATTCCTCTCAATCAAATAAGAAAGTGCCTCTTTAAACCCAATGAGGAGCCTTGAAGCACCACTATCAATCAACCAGACATCCAAGGTGTCAGGGTTGAGATCACTTCTAGTAAAAATGGCTAATTATTTACTAAAAAATGACAAAATTTGCATTAAACGATTAATTTTTGGCCAGTGACCAATAGTAGCTAATTTACAGTATATTATAATGCGACCAAATTTTAGTTGTTTTTAGCTTAGTCATTAATTGGTTGTCTCAATTTTGTTGTCTAGTGGTATATTTGGTCATTAATTTAGTCATTTATTAGGTCGTTGTAGTCATTGATTTGGTCATTGATTTTATTGTCTAGTTGTATATTTGGTCATTAATTTAGTCATTGATTTGGACATTTATTGCTATAATTAATGACCAATTATACAAAAAATTATATTACTAAATGATCACTAGATAAAACTAATTAATGACCAAAATGTTGGTCGTGTTATAAGATATTGTAATTAGCTACTAATAGTCATATATATGCAAATTTTAGTCATCGTTTGAAACCAATTAATGACCAAAGAAATATCAGTAAATTTTGGTCATGTTATAAGCTATTGTAAATTAACTACTAATAGTCGTATATATGCAAAATTCAATCATCATTTGTAATCACAAATTTATCATTTGCAGTAGCCATTTATTTTTTTTGGTAGTTTCATGTTCATTATATAAATGACTAATTTAGTAGTTTATATTCATTTCATTTACTTTCATTAACAAACATTATAAAAAAATAATTTAGTCGTATATTCATTTTATTTGTGTTCATCATTAATAAACATAAACTAATAATTTAGTATTTTTAGATTGACTTTATGTTTTCATTATTAATGAACATAAATTAATTAATATGATTTTGCAAAAAAAAAAAAAAAACATAAAATGTACATGTACATCTAATATGAAAACACAAAATTAGATATGTTAATTACAATACTAAATAATATCATGTGCAACTATAAACAATTTCAACAACATAAATTATATTATATAAAATATCAAGTATTACAATATGAATTTCTAACTTAGTATTTGTTTGATTACAATTTACACATGAAATATTGTTTCATCACTTCAAAACATTATCATTTTGTTGCCAAGGCATTTCATGTGAATTCACCAACTCTAAATACATGACCATCAATCTCTATGTGTGTGTCTTATGCGAGATATTGGCTCTACAGGTACCACTAGACCGATTCTCTTCTCTCTCTCTCTCTCTCTCTCTCTCTCTCTCTCTCTCTCTCTCTTTAATTTTTATTTTGCCGCTCCAGTTTTATTGTTGTCATTTTTCTTCAATTCTTTCTTCTTACCATCAATACTGAGTTCCTTTTCTAAAAAAGAAAGAAGATACAATGTATATTATAAGTCATGAAAGATGATGAACAATGAAATATAAACTAAAATATACTATAAATAATTTATACGATATATACCTCAACATCAACAATATTGTCAAATGCCATTTTTCCCTAGAAAAGAAAGAAACTCGAACAAGTTTTCTTCAGTTGGGAAATAGTGGCTTCTATGTGGCGAGATGACATGTATTAAAAAAAAATCAAATAAAATGTCACAATAAAAAATAACACCTTAGTAAAATTAGTATTCAACCTTCAATGAAATATTAGGCACAATCATGCTAACTAAGTTACATGCTAAAAATATCAAGTTGTAGATTACTTATACAATGTGGGAGTGCAAACAAAACTCCTAGGAAATGTCAAAGATAAATATAGAATAAACTAAAATGAAGTAAAAAGGATACAATAATAGGATAGACTCGTATACATGTAGATAACAAGATAATGTATAAGGCTTAGTGAATAAGTCCAAGGCTAGAGGTCGATAATGTCAAGAATGCCCAAGTATAATGAGAATTTCTTCAGATAAGAACTACTATTTGGGTCCATTATCACATATGAATAAGCCAACTATTCTATATCAAATTATTAATGTTTTTATTATATTTATGAATCACTACAATATAAGTGGATAAATTGCAAAGACAATTCCCTTCCCATCGTTTTCCTCACTTGTTGTACAATATAGTAGTTGTGATTTGGAGAAATTTTCCAACATAAAAAATGTAGCAATCACCGCTAGTAATCCCCCAAAAAGGATTATTTTGCGATGTAACTTTCATTATAATGAAAATACAAAATAAGCGTAGTTTTGATACATTTTGCAAATTTACCAACAAAGAACCAATAGTTTTCTCATATTTACCATACTTGTAATTTCCAAGAAATAATACATTGATGATCTTTTACAGAAAATAATTGATTCATTACAAACAAGAATTTAACATATTACAACAAAACCACCAATGTTTAATCCTCAATTAGTTCAAAATAGTTAGTAAAAAACCTCAAGAAAGAGCAACAATTATAAATAATAAATCCATCAATTAATAATCAATAAAAAAAGGATAAACTTTTTGTTGAAGTTTGATAAACAACTATAAATATTGACAATCGACTGCAACTAATGGTGTTATTCAAAGAGAAATACTACTTGGAGAACTCATCTTCCGAATTCTTTTCTTTATCCATGAAGCTTTTTTCTATCCTCAAATCAGAATCTGCATTCAATCTTTTAGGTTTCCGAAGCTACCCAAAGGCCTTGCCAAATGAAGCTATGATTTTCATTGATTTTCATAAAATGCTTATGATACTAAAAATAATATAGTTTTACCATGTGATAGACAATTCAAGCAAGTAAAAAATTGTGTACAATATTTCTTAGAAGACTACATGTTGAAAGGAAAGCTTTCATATTTCGGATAAAAAAAAAACTTAACAGAGATGGTCAATATTACAAAACAATAGACTAAATACAAAACTACAGGTAGAACTAACAAAATCCTAATTGTAATACAACTGATTGATTATTCTAAGTGAAGCCAACTAGATACATACAATTTTTTATTCTCAAATTTCTTTCCCATATCTTTATTGGAAGTGGAAGCTAACTTGCATGCATCTCACAACACTATTTTAGCAAGAGTATATGTTGCATACTCATATTCCACACTTTCGTTTCCATGAACAATCATGGTAGGTATTGGAGGAATTATTTGCTACATCAGTTGGGTTGTCAACATTAACCTTCTCTTTACTCGAGGTATTGATCCTTACCCTTCTTCTTGGTTATCAATCTCATCTTTCTCATGTAGCCAACATAGGAATAATTTGGGTTCAAGAAGAATAAACATATTCAGATGATGTCTTCAAATTTGAAAGTATGCATTTTTATTATTTAACTACTAGTAAAATAGTGATAATAAGACCTTAAATATAACCATAGTTTTTCTGTGAAGCGATTTGTTGTATATCCCCATGCTAGCACAACATAATTGAAAATAAATCGCCAACAATAATTAAAATTGCTTCCCATAGCATGAACACTAACTTACTCTTCATAAATAAACATAAACCATTTCAAACTACAAGGAATTAAAAAAAAGGACACCATTGATATAAATTCACAAAATAGTGACAACAAAAAAAAGAAGTGGATTTTCTAGGTAGTAATAAAATGCAATATTCCCAATTAGCCACTGCTACTTGGAATATTATAATTGCTCCATTTTTGAAGAAGAAGAGTAAAAAGGACAATAAAACAAATCCCAGTGTGAAAAGGGATTAGATTAGGAGGACAAATAAAGACACCTTGGTGTGAAAGAGGGGCAATGCAAGTGGATTAGATCTATTTGACCAAGTCAACAACGCTGCTACAAGAGGAGGTAAACCCACAAGGACAGCGCAGTTTTGAAAGAGGAATCTTTCCTAGGAAGTCACCTCAACAATGAGTGGGGTCCGCGATGAGGAGGCTCACCAAGGATAAGAAGAAGGATATAGCAGCAAGGAATTCATTCAGTATTCATCTATGTTTGGTCTTCTTGACTACTTGCAAGCTTCGTCTATTTAGCTGTAGTTGCAGCACTGTTTAGTGCAAGGGGTTCTCATGCGGGAATTCCACCTTCACCTTTGGTTCAGCTTGTTCAAGAGATCAAAAGGGGAGGTCATGGCCTGATTTCTCATCACTTGACTTGAGGTCATTCATCCATCAACACCTACAACACATTCACTTCTAGTAACTGTGTCTTTTCTGCAAGTGTAGCAATAGCAGGGGTAAACCCCTTGATTTTGTGCTTGTATTGGAGGAGGAGATGTCTATTCCTCTCCGGAAGGTTAATGAAGGAGGTCCTTTGGCAATTTTCTTTATTTTGCATCTATTTTCTATAATATTCAGTTTTATGTAATACAGAGTTGTAGTGGACTGTGTTATTTTCTGCAGTACTGCATTTTATAATGGTATTTTTCCGGAAGCCCTTGTCGGGGTGCTGTAATGTCAATGTGAAGGGGGTCAAACCTCCCATTTCTGATTCTATGATTAATGAAAGCTCCAGATCTATATTGAATCATCTTTTTCTGAAGAAACCCTAATGAAAATCACGCAGTTGCAGTCTTCAGAAATTCTCTTATGTGAAGTCATGGGATTGGCATGTTTTTTAGCATATTTGAGCTGGGGAGATCTGTTTAGTGTAGCTAGTTTGATTTGTTTCTAATGCCATTTCACATTTAAGCTACATACAACATATATAAGAGGATCCAAGTCCTGTTGTGTGTTTCTATTGCAGGTTTTTCCTTATACAACGTCCTCACTGGACATATTGCAGAAATTCTTGAAAAAGGAATATTACACAAAACATCAGAGTGGGAAGATGCCCTCAAGCTTGAGTAATATCTACATGCCAAGGAATGAGTTGTGACACTTGTTTCTTATGTTTACTAGGAATAATTGCAACTAGAGCTCCAATGTTTACTTTAGATAAATAGTATTGGTTTTGTGGCCCTCCATTATTAGCAATGACACAGTTGTTGGAGTTCACCTAGTTACGGCATATTCAACTTATTTAATGTATGACTGACTAGGGTGGCTAGTAATTATTGATGCTAATCCCGAGCCAAGGAAAAAATTCTCAAGGTTTCTCCCCAAAGGAATATGTTGAGAATTTAAAGTTTCGGACATTCCAGATTAACCAAAACTCTTATACATGATAGCAACTTTCAAGGCTAAGAGTGTCTCACTACTATAAGGCCAAAGCTACAATAATTTGGAATTCAAAATGTGTCGATTGAAATGATTTCTATCACCCACTACTAAAGACAACTAAAGCATTTTGATAATTGATTCGACTAAAAGGTCAAGTTGAGTGGGTGAGAGAGCCCTGCATCTTAGTTTCCCTTTCTATAGTAGAATTTTAATCATGTAACATAACTTTACACTTTATTCAATGCACTAATTCTTATGTACTGCAACTCCATTTTGTTCAAGATTTTATGGGACTATCAGCTCCCTCTTAATCCTAGATTCCTTGCAGAAGGCTATCATTTCCTTGGATGTGTATTCTCCTCCATTATCATACCTTAATATCTTGATTCTCCTTTCTGTAAGGTTCTCTACTTCAACTTTGAATTCCTGAAATTTGGTAAATACTTTGTCCTTGGATTTCATTAAGTAAACCCAAGTAATCGAAGGCAAGCCCAATTCAAATGTCTAATTGACGCAGAATTGAATATGGATAACTATTTTAATAAGCAGGGTATATCTATGTTTGGTTGGATGAAGCATGGTAGAAATAATCATAATGATGGACTCTCTAGAACATCTAGAGATAATGGGGTCTCTGCAAGAGGCAACCAAGGAGAAGGTGACTTGTTGAACAAAAGAGGCTCTAAATCCTCTGGTATCCAAGCACTGAAGATCAGTGACGACGAAGATTAGTCTAAAGATGAAGATGAAGATGGTGAATTTGATTCAATGAAGCTTATGGGGCACATGTAGCCAATGTTGAGACTTGTTGAAAAATAAGATCCAAAAACAAATAGTGTGAAGGATATTGGGGATGCTAATTATTTGAGCTAATCAAGATTTGTCCAACACAATATCTCACCATTGACACTCAAGGAAACCAACACAGTGGGATATGAATGTATTCCCATTGTGCAAGAAGCAACTCTTCCATCTATTGTCAAAGAAAGGATGTGTTGGCCAAGAATAAAACTTGCACCGGCAAGACAGTAGCATTTATGTTTCCTGCTATTGAGGTGATAGTAAAGTCACCATTCCTCCAATATCATTAAAGGTCACTTATTCTTGTTCTTGTCATTTGTCACACTAGGGAACTTGCAAGTCAAGTTGTTGTCGAGGCCAATGTTTTGTTTATATTCCATGCAAATATTGGTGTACAAGTAGTTAGTGGGGGCACTAAATTACCAAGAGAACATAAATGGCTATAAAAAAATCCTTGCCAAATATTAATGGCCACCCTTGGAAGGCTTTGGGACCATATAAATAATACCCCAGTTGTCTGAAGTCGTTTAATGGGTGTGAAAGTGCTCGTACTTTGTTGAAGTCGGCCATTTTCTAGATATGGGGTTCCATAGGGATATTGATAAGATAATTTTTGGTGTGCTTAAAGAGAGGCAGACACCTATTTTAAGCTACAGTTTCAAAAGAGGTTAACAAATTTTCTGGATTGCTTTAAAATAGGATGACAAGTTTATTAATATAGTTCAAGAGGGCATTGAGGAAACTGACTCAAATATTTGTTAGTCAACAATTATTGCTTCCCGTGAGAAGCATTTTGACATTGTTTGCGTTGTTCTTAAATAGAAACATATTTAGGGCTTGAAATTTCAAAGGCTAGGCATGGATCCTTGGATGCATATGCTAGATAGATTTGATTCTTATATGGTGGGAATCCAACCATATATGAACAAGGCAATGGTTGTAGCAGCACTACAAGAAATAGGGAGTAGTACTTGTTCAAAGCATCTTCTGCAATGTTGACCACAATAGCCTATTCAGTCACGACAACTTCATTGTGTACTGCAACACATTTTTCAACAATCCAAGAGGTGTTCAATTCGAGGAAAATATGGCATAAAAATATAGTCCAATTTATTGGTGCTTGCACAAGGCCACCATATTTGTGCATAGTAACAAATTTTATGTATAGTGGTGATTTAGTTGCATATATTCAACACTATGAAAGGTTTTCAAAATATATTGTGAGACAAATAATGATCCAACTAGTTGTTGGACTAAAATTTCCATGTGAAAACAATCTTATACATAGGGACTGAAAACCACAGAATTATCCTTTCAACAAATGACAAGAATGTGGTACCGAATATTGCAGAATCCATGACCCTGCAACCCCAAAGAATAGTAAAAACATTATGTGGTTCACCTCTGTACATATCACTTGAGATTATGCAATCTCGGAAGAGTGAGAGTCATGCAAGAAGTCATGAAGGTTTCAGAGTTGAAGATGATTGGGAGAACGAAACCTCTTCTTCTCCACAAAAATTCCCTAAAACAAAGGATTTTAACAAAATAAGTAGTAATAGAAGGCAGGCCCAATTCAAACGTTTGTTTGAAGAGGAATTGGATATGGATAACTAATTTAATAAGTGGGATATATCTATGTTTGGTTGGATGAAGCGTGGTAGAAATAATGATAATGATAGATTATCTAGAACTTCTAGAGGTAATGGGGTCTCTACAAGAGGCAACCAAGGAGAAGGTGGCATGTTGAACAAAAGATGCTCTAAATCCTCTGGTATACAAGCATTAAATATCAGTGATGATGAAGATGAGTCTAAATATGAAGATGAAGATGATTAATTTGATTCAGTGAAGCCTATGGGGCACAAACAGCCAATGTTGAGTCTTGTTTAAAAAGCATATCCAAAAACAAGTAGTGTGAAGGTTATTGGGGATGCTAATTATTTGATCCAATCAAGATTTGACCAGCACAATATCGCACCATTGACACTCAAGGAAACCAACACAGTGGGATATGAGTGTATGACCATTGTGAAAGAAGCAACTCTTACACTTATTCTCAAAGGCAAGGATGTGTTGGCCAAGGCTAAAACTTGCACTAGCAAGATAGTAGCATTTATGTTTCCTGATATTGAGGTGATAGTGAAGTCACCATTCCTCCAAGATCATAAAAGGCCACCTATTCTTGTTCTTGTCATTTTTCCCACTAGGGAAATTTCAAGTCAAGTTTTTTTCGAGGCTAATGTTTTGTTTAAATTCCATGCAAATATTGGTGTAGAAGTAGTTAGTGGGGGCACTAAATTACCAAGAGAACAAAAATGGCTACAAACAAATGTTTGCCAAATATTAGTGGCCACTCCTAGAAGGCTTTGGGACCATATAGAGAATACCTGAGTTGTCTCAGGTCATTCAATGGGTGTGAAAGTTATCGTACTTTGATGAAGTTGACTATTTGCTAGATATGGGGTTCCATCGGGATATTGATAAGATAAATGTTGGTGTGACTAAAGAGAGGACACCTATTTTAAGTTACAATTCTAGAAGAGGTTCACATATTTTCCTGTATTAATTTAAAACAAGATGATGATTTTATTAATATAGTTGAAGAGGGCAGTGAGGAAACTCACTCAAAGGCTTATCAGTCATCAATTATTCCTTCACATGAAACCAAAGTATACTGAATAATATAATAACCAATCTGCAATCTTAGCCAAAAAAATTTAATTCAAAGCATAATAAATAATATAATAACCACCTTTATTATAATAAAGTATAATACTAAATTATAATAATATACTTTTATTGTAATAATCTGCAATCTTTAGCTAAACAAATTTAAGCCATGAGTTGAAAGCACTTTAAAGTTGAATAGAAAAGTCGTAATTTTACAGACCACATGCACATTAAAGTCCAAACCATTAGTATCTTAGAGGTTCAAGTTCCTTGTAAAATAGTCCTAATCAGATCACTCAAATTCTTGAAGAAAAGTCACCAATGCACTTAGTTGATGGTCTGCACTAGAAGAAAGTACAAGGAAAAAGGAGAAGAGAGAGGAGGGCTCAAAGATAAGATGTATATACATGACAAATGGTAGAAGAGAGGGTAAAGGAATCCAATCATTACCTGAAAGGAGGCTAACCAGATTAGATGGTTTGTAGGATCTCTAACTTAGAATCAAGGAGAGTACAAAAGTGCTCAACTAGATGATGGATTTCATGTCCCTGGAACAACACGTTGTAAATATCTGAAGTAGTAACCGAACTTGGCAGTGCCAAAATTCCTTCTATGTGGAGGAACCAACCCTATTACTTTAGAATCAATGCTAGCAAACTCCTCTTTCATCCAACAATGTCTAATTAAAGTAGAGATGATGTTAGAAATCAACCTTTTGATGGAACTATGAATATCAAAAGGCTTGATAATTGAATTTGGAATTTATAAATATATATTGAATTTAAAACATCTCTCCCTTGGCAATTTGTTGTAAATTCTCTTTGGCCACTTCTTGAACTAGTCTCCACCCAAATAATCAGTTCCTCCTTTGTAGTGAGATCCACCATGAGGCCTCATGCAGCTAGTCCTATGTCCAAGAAACCCTGGCAATGTTGTTGTTCCAAAACCCACATAAGCAGCCAGATGAGGTTACCCAAGCCCATATGTTAGGTAGTCTTCCAGGAAGAAGCACAATATCCTAAGTCACCTAACATGATGATGACATGGAAATATGAGTATCTGACATGAGATGCAACAACCTTGGAAAGATATTATTACATTTTTAGATCATTTTTATTAAATTTCAAAGGGTCACTTGCTCAATATTTTTGTTTTTACTATTTGGGTTGTTTTTGGTTTTTGTCCCTTTTATTTTTGTCAAGACTATATCTAGACCAGCAATGTTTTTAGGTCATTGTTGCATTTCCCATTGTTGAACAGTTATCAAAGCATCTATCTTATGGATGGGCACTAACTACATGAGGTAGCGCTTTCACTTACAAGCCAAAAAAAGTCATGTGAGAGAAAGCTACTTGATCCAAGTGATAATGATGATTTTTGTTCGGAGTGTTGGTATGGAGGTGACCTTATCCTTTGTGATGGATGTCCCAAAGCCTTTCACACAGGTGAGCATCTTAATCTACAACTGATCTCTTATCTTCTCTTATTTTTTCTTTTGAAGAGAAGGATTGTTATGTCCCAACTGTTGCCTATCATTTTGGTTTACTGTAGTTTGGTTAGGTTACTTAGAAAGTATGCTTATGTATCGGAATACTAATGAATCTAGATATATTGTTTTCTATACAAAATGCTAATGAATTTTGCTATAGGTTTATGCATACAAACTGCTAATGAATTTGGTTATACCTGAGTGAAGTGAATCTTTGGAAATAGTGGCTTATATGATTCAAATTTGCGATGGTTGGGCCATGCCAGTGATGGAAACAACCGTCAGTAGTGCCACCTTATCCATTGCGAGCCCGACACTAGTCTTAGCCTTGCGACGTTAGGGTCATACCAGAGAGGCTTTGCACTAGGGCACTAAATTTTGAAGTAACAATTAAATAAAATAACAAATTGATAAACATGGAAAAACCACTTGAGTTAAGGTAAATTTTGACTAAATAAACACCTAAATGAGCATATCATAACAAATCAAAAGCAAGAACCAAGAGAGGCTCCATGAATAACAAAGACCCCAATTAGTGCACATATACCATAAGGTATATAAATTAACAAAGAGATCCAAATGAATTGGCCAAAACATCTATTGTAGCCAAACATGCAACTAAGGACAAATCCAAAAAGGGTACCTACAAAGGCAATACACATCAAATGGAAAACCACACTTTTGCATCTATACTAAGGCAAGAGAATCTAAAGGAGACACTTGGACACACCATGATCCATCACTAAAATAGATAAGAGGACCTTGGTGTAAGGTTAAGGTGGGTTTTTTATGGGAAACGAAACATAAAATATCCCACACCGACATTTGAAAGGATGTGTATGGTCATACAAATTACAAAGCCATGCACAACAAACATAACTCATTTTGCAAGAAATAAATTAGAAAAATTTCCACACATAAGTAGGCATGGAAGGAAAGGACTCAACAAATTATTGCTTTGAAAACCTATCAATCATCATTAAAAACTAAAGACAATTAGAAAACAAGTATCAATAAAATTTTCAAAGAAAATTTTGATCATCAACTTGTATCAAATAAATTTAGACACACAAGGACCCATTCGAGAAGACTGAAATGTCCCTAATTGAATCCTTCTATAGAACTAAGGAACACTACTCTAAGATTCACCCAAATTACCCAATAACAATTAAACAAAGCATAACTCAAGTTAATGAAGATAAGACGGCTTAAGATGTGCTAAAATATATAAAAATTCATTCATACTTAAGTATAGAGAGCTTAGATGATTAGTGTTCAAAAACATTTTAGTGGTATGTTGAAATGAACATGTATCATGTAAATGTCATTTGACAATGTGTAATCCACATTAACATGTTAAGAAATAACAAAGACACAATCCAAACAAATATTAATGGGCTATATTACGCATCTACTATTTGTACAAAAAACTAACTAAAAAAAACAACAAAGATCAAAGCAATGAAATAAAATCATTGTGGAAAAAAATATGCAAAACTTGCTCATTTTTTGCATATCAAATATGCTCCAAGTATGGGCACAAACATGATAGTTGAATTTTCAACTCTCTAGGCTCTTGTCAGTGTGGTCAAACAAAAATATGTCAAAAAACTAAATATTTTGGGGGATTCAAAACTTGTTGTGGATTGAGCCTGCAACAAAGTCAGCATAGTGGCCCCTCATTTGGTTCATATTTTGCAAGGTATCAAACAAGTCTACAACAAGTTGGATTGGTTCTCTTGTGGCCATATATACCATGAAATCAATACCCTAGAAGACAAGCTCTCCAAGAAGGCTCTCCAACTTATTCCACAAGTGCTAAAATACCAAGAGTATACGAATAACAATTTTGTGGGGGTTTTTGCCTTCCATATCTAGTTTTTTGTCTCACTTATTGCTATATTTTGTGATTATATATGTAAACAATCCAATGATATTATCCAAAAAGTGATAGATATTTTTTTGTCTTTTAAAAACGCACAATATATAATTGGAACAAACTTTTATTACTATAAATTAATCAATTACTTCTACATACCACTAAAAGTGGAAAAAGCTCTATAACCTTTGATCACCTTGAACATCAAGCAAACTAAGAACCTCGACAATGGGGTTCTAATAACATCACCACATATCCAAAATTGACAAAGCACAATTTAATGAGTATTGATTAGTCAAAATTACCATGTGGATCAACTACTCATGTCGAAATGAAGGTATATTGGATTAGGTGTGGGTTGCACTTGCATTTGAAAGTGTTAACAAAACATGGATAAAGGACATTGACTACACTAGGAACCTTGACAATGGGGTTCTAATAACATGGCAAAAAATCCAAAATTGACAAAGTACAATTTAATGAGCATAGATTAGTCAAAAGTACAATGTGGATCAACGACTCATGTCGAAATGATGGTATATTGGACTAGGCGAGGGTTGCAATGGCATTGGAAAGAGTGAACACAACGTGAATAAAGAGTCACTTGGAGAAGGAATACAAGGAATCGTAGTCTTGGTTGCACGTATAGGGATGGTCCAACACGCAAGTAGAAGCATTTGGGACACCATAAAAATTGGCGACTCATTTTTTCTAAGAGACATCCAAAAGCGCATTTTTATAATAGGGAAAAGCTTAGAAATCGTCCTTTTGGAAAATGCATCCTTCACATCAGGGAAAAGTTTCCATCTACGTTCCCACAAAGATATGTAGAGAAATTTTTCTTCAATCATCCCAAAAAAGGGAAAAATAAAAAAACCCTTTTGGGAAAATTCATTTCCCTCTATGTTTCACCACATTTCCCAAAAGAGATATGTGGAAAAATGTTTCTTGGAGCATCACAAGAAAAAGACACCTTCGAAACATGGGAAACATGGAGGTGCCCCCTCCCACCCTAAGGGAAAAATCCCCGTAGAACAATCGTTTTTCATTCATTTAGTGGCATTTCTGAGTCATCATTGCTCATTTGTTTATGAATATAAAGTTTATCATCTACTGCTATGTTGAATGGTAAGCATGTGTTAAAGCCCTATAAAAATAGGAGCTGCTTCAGATAGAATCAAGGCCAAGGCTTGAAAATTGGGACTAAACTTTCATAGTTGCAATATAAGCATGTGGACAACAACACAGTGGAAATTCATTATAATACAGAGACCTTACAAAACCATATTTTTTTGATGATAAGAGAGGCTTTGGTATTTCAATTTCACTGAGCATAGCAGGTATTGCCATCTATCGGTAAGGTACATCTATAATACCTCATTTACAGATACTTTGAAAAGTCTGCCTTGGAAAGATTACTTTTATTTTAACAATCAAAGAACTTCTATAACAATTATTGTTCACTAGTGTAAAAGCATAGCTCTGAAAGAATGGAAAGGTGATGTGGGCTATATCTAACATGTAGAAATAAAAAACTGAATAAGTAGGAAGTGATGTTAGCCCAAATCATGGTGTAAACTGACCAGTATTAAAAATTTTCCACTTCATACCGTCACACTAGTGTGTTTGTAGCAAAAAATTGGTACTGCTGAAGGTATAACTACGAAAATGTAAAAGAAAATCTCCATAGTTCACAAATTTCAGTTTGAACCATAGATATGAACTTAAAACACATTTTGGATAAGAAAGTACATACTTGTTCAAATGCTGAGAAAAATTCTAGAAACTGCAACGCTGATCCAACATCATTTGACGAAAATTCTATGCCTGCAATTAACTGCATTGGATTCCCTTGAGGCAAAATTCAAAGATTTGCATGTGTAGGAATTTACCTCAGAAAGACCTTGACACTTGAGTAAATCAGCAACAGAAGAAAAACCTGTAGACTTAAGTGCATGGATAAGAATTCCAATAGGAGCACAACCTTGCTTTTTCTTGCAATAATGAATTCAACAACTTTATTTCTGGAAATCTCAAACAATATCAAAACCTGATTGAAATTTTGAGTTAAACAAAGCAACGTAACAATTAGCATGTTTTCGCCTAGGTGCATTTCTATATTCAATTTTACATGCAAATACTGCAATTGTAGATACTTCTACACTTTGGACACTTCCACTCCTTAGATTTAGCAACCTCTTCAACTTTTTTTTGGAAGAGCTTCTTAGGGAGGACAGTTTTGCTGATGTTGCCATATGTTTGCTTAAGTCATGATCTTTGTGATTTTTAAGATAAGATACGGTTTACTTTTTAAGGGTTTGCTTTGGACTCGTCACAATTTCACCCTCACTGCATTTCATGCCATGAGTTGCCTTAAATGGGCTCCTTTTGTCCTCAGACTTTACTTCATTGCCGCCTGTTACATCACTTGCAATAGCATTGTCATTCTGTGCTGGAGAATGGGGCAATTTTTCCTCTTGACCTTTTATATCATCAATATAGAAACCCAAATAGTTGATCTCCTGCATTGACATAAACCAGAAAGCATGCATAGAACATCGAGAAAAAGCACTTCCACTGCAGAAATGAGACATCTTACAAGGAAATCAAAACTGATGAATATGACAACTAGTCCACCTTGTAATGAAACGTAAGAGTATTATCATACATATTAATTGCTAAAGGATATTTAGAGAATGCCTACACATAGGGCAGGAAGAGTACGAGGTCAACCACTTATCAATGAATTCCATGTGGAATCCATGATTACAGTTGGGTTGCATTCACAACTTTTCTCCTTTGAATTCAGCCAAGCAGATGGAGCAGCGAATGGCCAATCCCACTTCATCGCGGCCAAAGAGGCTGCTCTCACATATGACCACGCTGCCTTCAGAATGCATGGAGCCAAGGCTCTCGTTAACTTCCCCCTCACTATCAATTCCACTTTAGAAAATGAATCAGCCATCGGTCACATGGCACACAAGAGGAAGAGAGGCAAAGAAGAAATGGCAGAGGGTGGTGCGGCCTGTAGTCGTAGGATCTGCAGGAATGTAAGCAGAAGCTGAATCTCTAGCAATGGATGAGCGTCGATAAATTTAATGTTCCATTTCTTATGGTTATAATCATTTTACTATTACAATTATGAAAATTTAGAGTTGAAAATCGAGATTGAAGTGGCACTATTCCAACCATCAACAATCTTCTGAAAATCCATCTCCCATATTTTCTAAGCCTACAGAAAACAATGTACTCTGAATCCTCTTGGCGTGCATTCTAGGATTGTAATGAAAAATTAAGATTATAATTTTAATGAGTATTAAGGACTAAAATAAAATCAAGGTTGCATTCATAGCTTTTCTCCTTCTTCGAATTTGGCTAAGCAGATGGAGCAGCCAATGGCCAATCCCGGTGACAGCTTAGAAGTAGATGTGTAAACAATAGTTGGTAGTGCTTTCATTCCTGCCTTAGTCAGTCTAGTATTGTCTAGACAGATTGCAACTGGATCAAATGGGTCAGCCCCCATTCTTCTACAATAGTAACGCGCACAGCCAATAAACGAGAGGATGCCAAGCAAACAGATGAGAGCGCAAACCATGACTGCGAGAATGAAAGCTAGATCATATGCATGTTTTGAAGGAAAATAGATAGATATTGCGTTTCAATACAAAAGAATTAGGGACATTGTAAATATCACATCTACTGAGGAACACTTCAAACATTACATAAGCCCTTTACAACAGCTTCAACGAAATGAAAAAACAATGCCTTTTGGTCAATCATCTGTTAAACTATAGAACAGTTGAGATTAAGCATATTGACATGGGTTACCAATTCCATAAATTTGATTACCTTAAGGCTTATATGTTCATGTCTCAAAACTATAGTACTACCTGACAGAATAAGTTTCCAATTTCTACGAAAATATCTAAACTTTTGACTCGAGAAATGCACTAGAATTTCACATCACTTTGCCACAATATATTTTCATCAAGAAAAATCTAGAGAACACTACCATGGATTGCTACTCTTTGTGATATGATACTATAATGTTCCATTTGTTATGGAAAAATATAATAAGTACTTTAACTTTATTTTTTCACAGTTCTCTGCTCACATGCGCTGAAAACCAATGGTTTTTGGGAATTATTAGCAAGCAAAGCTATAATTATGTACAAGTCTTTCTAGACAGATAAATTCCACATACCCTGCAATATCATATGCCTATCCCTTCAATAGAAATAGTTAAATATTCCTGGCATCAATGCCAACTAACAGTTGGGAATCCGACATATATCTTTCATCTATCCTCACTCGATGAACCCCTTTAAGAAAACATGATAAAAGTTCTTTTAAGCATTATCATGAACATTTTCGTTCTTGTGGAAAAGCTGGCTTATCTTAGAGAACTACAAAAAATGAATTATGATACAAGGCTTCAATTTGTCTTCCAGCCCATGCTGGAAGAGAAAACATATGTCATACACTATCATCCACTTTGGTTGTGCTACTTTTCTGTTGACATGCCCATTTTCAATGGAAATGCCGTATTTTCACATATGAAAACATAATTGTGCTCTTGGAATGTTTCTCTTAGCAAATCAACCATCTATCAATCTTGTTGTCACACTCAAATTAATAAGATAGAGTTGAAATGCTCAATAAGGAGGGAAGAATATTCTAAGACACTTGTTCCTTGGCTCTAGCTAGAAAAGGCCTGCTAAATAGTTTGATATGTGTAGATGTTTTTTACCAAGTAATAGTGAAAAGGAAGAAGATACAAACGTTACAAAGGACTTTGATGCTACTTCAATATTCCTGCAATTTCACCCACCTGACCCCAATTTTTTTTATCGTTTATCTGTATACCAAGAAAGTTGTGTCAAAGGTGATAAAGATAAAAATATTTGATGACCTAAATTAAACCAGTTGTACAAAATTTTCGTAGGATTGATTACGTTATCCTAGACCCACAAAGCCTGCCAAACACAGTCAACAAAATTAGTGCCAATACCTGCCTACCAGCCCATCATACAAGATTTTATCAATTGGATCACGAATAATCGTTGCATGAACACAGTCCATTCTTAAGACGATGGAAGCGATTGGGATCCCTCACAATGATTCCCCCGCCTACAATCTTGGAAATGAGCTTGGTTACATTGTGGCAATCGCTACACACACAGAGGTTATTTTTTATTCAAATTAATGTCCCTGGGGTGTGTTGATAAGTCCAAATGCAAGAGCCAGCTTTTCGCTGTGGTTGTGAAGGATGTCTTCCTTCTCCTCTTCATTAATATCATGCAACACAAAGTCGGTATCAGGAACATACCCTGCTGCCTCGATCTCCTTCACCAAGCTCTCTACCTTCTCATAAATATGTTCTGATTGTGGGTGCCATTTGTCTCCCACAAGGAATGTGTGCACTTTATTTTTAACCTCAATCCAGCTAAATCCCACTGGTTTTTTCAAACACTTATCTTTCATTACTGCTCTCACTTTTGCCACTTCTTCCCACTTGCCAGTTGCAGCATAATATTTGATAACAACACATAATTTACAGGATTATTAGCCTCTAATTCAAATAGGCTGTTTGCAACACATTCGGCTAAATTTATATCGCCATGAGCTCTACAGCCACTAAGCAAAGCCCCAAATGTAGCAGCATTAGATTCTATTGGCATCATTGTTATAAGATTGTGTGCCTCATCCAGGAATCATGCACGCCCAAGTAGGTCAAATGTGCATAGTGCTCTACCCTTGGCCTAACACCATAATGCTAACCTATGCTATCAAAGTATTTTCATCCTTCATTCACCAAGCATGTGTGATTGCATGCATGCAACACAACAAGAAATGTAATATGGTCAAGATTCTTACCTGATAATAACATTTGATGATACAAACTGACAGCACTATCTCGTTTCCCATGCATCGCATACCCTTTAATAATTGCATTCCACAGAACCAAATTAGAGTTGAAACTTCCCTCTTTGGGCTGGAAATTAGACCGCTGAATTTTCTCTTCACCCCCTAGAGAAGGTGCCGAGAGAGAAGCTAATAACTTCCTACTACCTAACAACTGAGATTTTAAAAAGCTCATTTCGCTGGATTTGACCTTAAAACCTCAACAATTTTGCAAAAAATCTGTCCAAATCCTGAAATTTGATGATGAAAGAGTACTGGGAAAGAGAAAACAAGTCATAACAGCATGGCCAAAACTAACTATGAAGTAATAACATTTGATGATAAACCGATAAAGACTATCTCCGTGCCCATGCATCGATACCATTTGATCATTTCATTCCACACAACAAAATCGTAGTTGAAACTACCCTCGTTGGGTCAGAATTAGACCGTCGAATTTTCACCCCCTGGAGAAGGTGCTGGGAGAGAAGCTAACAACATCCTACTACCTAACAACTGAGATTTTGAAAAGCTCATTTCGTTGGATTCGACCTTAAAACCTCAACAATTTTGTAAAAACTCTGTCTGATTCCTAAAATTCGATGACGAAAGAGTACTGGGAAAGAGAAAACAAGTCATAACAGCAAGGCCATAATGAAATATGAATTAATAACATTTGATGATACAAACTGACAGCACTATCTCGTTTCCCATGCATCGCATACCCTTTAATAATTGCATTCCACAGAACCAAATTAGAGTTGAAACTTCCCTCTTTGGGCTGGAAATTAGACCGCTGAATTTTCTCTTCACCCCCTAGAGAAGGTGCCGAGAGAGAAGCTAATAACTTCCTACTACCTAACAACTGAGATTTTAAAAAGCTCATTTCGCTGGATTTGACCTTAAAACCTCAACAATTTTGCAAAAAATCTGTCCAAATCCTGAAATTTGATGATGAAAGAGTACTGGGAAAGAGAAAACAAGTCATAACAGCATGGCCAAAACTAACTATGAAGGAAAGAGAAAAAAATTCCATGTGAGCCAAGGTGAAATACAAAACAAGGGACTCCATTACAAATAGCAACTGTGGTCGGTTTTCTTGGGGTGATTTTGAAGTAGAACCATTTTTCAAAAGAAAGATACAAAGAAATGATAATATAAATTAGTGGCCTGCTTACTTCTGTTGTAACTGTGTTGCAGAAAAAGTGAATCAATCTTTTCATACCATGACCTGGGTGCTTGTTTTAGTCCATATAAATCTTTGTTTTATCTACAGACTAAATGTTATTTCCCTTTCTATACAAACCCCTTAGGTTTCTCTAAATAAACCTCCTCTTTCAATTCCCAATTTAAAAATGCAGATTTTACATCTAGTTGGTGAATGATCCAATGTTTCTTAAGCTAAAGCAATCATCATTTTGATAGTGTTTAGTTTAGCTATGGGGGTGAAGGTTTCCTCATAGTCAATACCTTCTTTTTGTGAATACCCCTTTGCTACCAATCTAGCTTTTAGTTTATCTATGGTTCCATCTACATTAATCTTGGGTTTATACAACCATTTGCAACCTATGGTTTATTTCCCTTCAGGTATTTCAACCAACAAGAAAGTGTTATTTTTTATAATAGATTCATATTCCTGTTCCATATATGTTTTCCATTCACTACATTGATTTTCTTCTCTATAACTAGAAGGTTCAACAAAATTCATCATACTAGTTATAAAGGCATTCTCCCTATATCTATTAAGCAATTGAATATGCCTATCTGATCTTCTGAGCATTGGTGTAGCTTCCAACCCGTTCTGAATTTCGTTTGAAGGACTCAGCTTGATTGTTGTATTTGAACTTTTTGCTTCTGCCTTTTTTTGCTCCTCATGGTTGTTACTTATTTCTTCACTTCCTTCCACCAAGAACGGAACATCCCATTCCTCATTGCTTTTTCAGATTCATCAAAAACCTACTCATGGAACAAGACATCTCTACTAAAAACTATCTTGTGAGTAGAGGGATTAAATAATCTATAAGCTTTAAATTGTGAACAATACCCTAAAAAGGTACATCTGATGGCTTTTGAATCTAGTTTTCTTCTGTATTCCTTTGGAATGTGGGAAAATGCTTTAGGCCCAAATAATCTTAGATGTTTCACTGCAGGCTTAAATCCATATAATTCTTCAAAAGGAGTTTTAAACTCGAGACTTCTTGTAGGACTCTTATTTTTCAAATAAACTGCAGTATTCAATGCTTCATCCCAAAACCATTCGAAAGACCCTTACCTTTCAACATGCTCCTAGCACACTCCACCAATGTTTTGTTCTTTCTTTCTGCCACTTCGTTCTGCTAAGGAGTATGGGGTACTCTGAATTGGTGTAATATTCCATGATCTTTACAATACTTGGTAATTTCCTCCTTCATGTATTCTCCCCCTTGATCGGAGCAGAGAATTTTTATGTGCTTCCCTATTTTCTTTTTTGTCATATATCTGAACTGCTTAAAGTATTAAAATGTGTGACTTTTCTTACTCATAAAATACACCCAATAAAACTTTGTCTAGTCATCAACAAACAATAGAAAATAAAGTGCACCTCCTAATGACTTTGTTTGCATGGGTCCACATAGGTCAGTGTGCACTAATTCAAGTATGTCTCTCTTTTTCTTTTCTACTCGAACAGGGAATTCTTCTCTATGCATCTTTCCTAATGCACAAGCATCACAATCATTATGCACTTGTTTTAATGTAGGAAGATCTCTTACCATTTCCTTTTTCTGAAGTAACAGAAAATCTTTGTAGTTGATATGACCAAGTCTCTGGTGCCATAGCTCTTTTGTAGTCAAGATTGATGTTGTAAAATCTCGATTTGGTGTTGTCCTCACATCCAATTTTTACAAACCTCCTGTTCGGATTCCTGAATCAATAGTCTTCATGCCATCCAACAAATATTTAATATAACAGTTAGATTTAAAAAATTCTACCTTGAGATCCTGATCTGTAATCATGGACACAAAAATCAGATTCTTTGTCACTCCAGGCACATACATTACATTATGAATATATCTGACATTTCCATCAGGTAAAATAGAAAAACATTTCCCGCACCCTTTGATTTGATGACTTCTATCATCACCAAGGTAGATTTGTGCTTCGTTGTTGATTTATTTAAACTCTTCGAACCATTGTTTGTTTCTCATCATATGTGTGGATGCTCCCGAATCCACGTACCAGATGTCTGCTTCGACATTTTCATCAAAGTATGCCATGAACAATCTGAATTTCTGAACATGGTCATCATCTACGAAATGACCTGCATGTTTTTTATGCCTTTGCTGTTCTTCATGAAATTTCTTCTTCCTGCATTCCTTAGCCATGTGACCGAGTTTTCCACAATAAAACATTTTATTACAGAGTCATTTCTATTCGGATACATACCTTGAGTTTGATTCGGTATTTTCTATGGATTTCCTTCATTTTGCTGTGAAGGATTTCCTTTTACTTTGAATAATTTCGTCTTCGCCATTAACGCAAGATCTACACTCTGGGGTTTTAGAGTCAAACTTATTTCTTCTTCTTGCATTAATATTCCTGTCAGTTCTTCAAATTTTGGGATTTTCTCTCTCACACTTATCCCGGTGATAAACATTTGGTAATCATCAGTCATATCATTCATGGCAATCATGGCCAAATCTGCATCTGCTAAAATTTCACTGATATCTGCCAATTTTTTCTTCGGATCCTTGATCCGTGATATGAAAGAAGCAACTATTTCATTCTCCTCTATCTTTATGGATAGAATCTTGCTCTTCAAAAATAGAAGATGATTTTTATTCCTGATCTCATACAAATCCTTCAATATTGTCCAGATTTCACTCGCTAATTTGAATTCTCTGATATGCGGTATGATGCAGTATTTCACTGACATCATCAACAACATTTTTTCTTTTCCCTCTCTCTTCTCCTAGTCTTGAGTCGTTGGGGCTCCCACTGCTGGCTTCGGCTCATCCCCATTTGCAATCGTCCAAGCACTCTACGCTTCTAGCACAGTCTGCATCTTGAATTTCCAATTTGAGTAATTGGAGCCATCGAGTTTGTTACTCTCATTCAAGTATGCTTTGATTATTTGGTTATGCATCTTGACGATTCAAAAAAAAAATTAACAAGAAGAAAAAATAAATGATAGATCTACCCTAGATCCTCACAAAAAGCAATGTTATGATATAGATCTACGTGATCTGTGATCAATTCAACATGTTGTTTTTCACGCTGTGCAACAAGATTTTGAATCCTCTACACCAGCAAGATCTGCTTTAGATCTCTTATTTCATCGGTAAAATTTCACCAGATTTCCTCCTTCATCAGTGGTGTCCACTAGCTCAGATCTACTTCAGATCTCCTCGGCGCACTTACTGACCCAATTTCCGCGACGATTACGTTGAAAATTGAAACTCAGTAAGTCTTCCTCTGATCATTATTTTTTTTCTGCTTATTTCTGTGCCATCATTGTGACTGTTACCCTCAAACCCACGCTGATCCACTTAAAGCCTGGAAAAAATAATTCAATTAGTCATCATGGGCTTCTCCTCTGCCACCTGGATACTCGCAGGGATCACATCACTTCAGCTATCATTTGACCCTGGAGCTCTGATACCATGATAAAAAGTGATGTTTGAATTAAATAAATAAACAACCCATTGGTCAGCTCTACGAAGGAGTGTCTGAACCAGGAGAGCCTGGCTCAATAGAACGCTCTATATTCTCGATACACTTCAAGCATTATATAGCATACATGGTTTTAGGGAAGTTAGAACCATATCCTAAGAAATAGAAACTAATTCCTATCTTAAGGTCTCATGAACCAATTCACACTAATATAGGATTCTCCATTATCTTCAACAAGGTTTATTTTTAAAATCAAATGCACAGAATGTGATTTCTGCCTTTCATGTTTAGCGGCGAGAAAACATGACCTTTTCATCTGGCAGATTAAGGTTTAACATAATAAATAGAATTTACAATATGGGAAAAAATGAAATTTGATTGTTCAAATAACTCTTTAACACATAATTATGAATACCACCTCATGAGAATTCCAAGACTTGAAATCCACTCACTGAGAAAAAGATCAAAACCTTATATTTTTACTTTAGAACTACAAATATGGATTGTATAATAGGGAAAACAATTGTTAATGTTGAGAAAAAAATTAGCCCTTACTTTTAGAAATATAAATATGGATTGTATAATAGGGAAAAAAATTGTTAATGTTGAGAAAAAAATATCCCCAAATAGTGTTGGATGGTTCCATTTTGCATTTTATTTTGAAACTCTGAAGTACCAATTGCAAAATGAGCCATCCTTGTTTAGTAGCCAGAAATTACCCTATTCTGATTTTGCGGATTAGAGTAAATATTAAATAATTGTACTAACAAATGTGAAATTTAACAGTTTGGAAAGTCTTTAAAACATAATTGTAACACCACTTCATGGGAATCATGAAATTTAACAATTCAAATAACCGATAGAAAACTAAAATCATTAACTAATTTTCTATAAAAAACGTTGTTTGAAAAACACACTTGGTCTGAAAAACATGGATTGCATAAGAAGGAAACACAAAACTATTATAACAAATTTGTGAGCTCAATTAGCCAATTGTCTCCAAGGTTGTGTTGGAGAGTCCCATATTGAGGTTCATTTTTGAAACTCTTTTAAATAATTATGGTTCAATATCCAAATAGCATACCATTATGAATTAGAAGAATATATCATGTGCAATTTCAATTTTAAAAATTCAAAAAATTCTTTAAAACATAATTTTATATACTATATTATCAAAACTAAGAATTTTTACAGTTCAAAAAAATCCAAATAAGTGATAAAAAGTTGAAGCTTTAAATTTTTATTTGTAGAAAATGGGTGCTAAACACTGTTGAACAATATTGTTTTGAGGTTTATTTGAAAAGTGCATAACTAAGGGGAAATTTTTTATTTTGAGATTCAATTTGACTCAAAAAAAGTTGGATAATCCTGTTTGAGGCTTTTTTTTTTGGAGAATCTAATTCTTTGAATACAATTTAAGTCATTTTTTTTAATATTCAAAAAATATTTCATTCAGATTTTACAGTGTTAAATTTAGATAACAATGGTGTTCTATGCTTGATGCACTTCACTTCAATCTTTCTTAGGCTCAATAAAAAGTAGCAATCACATAAACTTGAAAGTAAAATTCTAATAGAACACAATAATAGATCAATAGAAGACAAGCCAAATATATATTAGATTTGCAATTCCTTATGTCCAGCAAAGATATGAGATATTGTTGTATGACGGCGATCAGCAGGATGCTTCAACCAGCAAAGTCTTTCTCAGTCAGTCAACACTTTCATGTGTCACATCCAAAACCCTCAAAGATATCTCATCACAATTCAACGCAAATCAAACCAGGGATAGCACAGAAAATTCAATGCAGGCATCTTCAGAAAAGTCAACGCAAAAAACTAGGGCTTCAGTCAAACAATGTGAAATTCGTTGATTTCAGTGCCCAGCTGTACAGCCTCCTAAAATCATAATTTCTGCAAAATATTGAGGTCAAACGACCAAGGATCGACCACGGTCAACGCTGGTCAACTCTACAACAGAAAAGCCCTAAACAGATCAGCACATAAAACATAAAGCCTTATACATATCAATGCATAAAACAACAACTTCGATCCACTCGTGTGAGGCGAAAAAGTCCTCCAAAGGCTATCGAAATGATGAGAGAAATGACCTCCAATTCTCTCCAATTTATATTCATCAATGAGGATGTGTGACACATCTCTTAGGCATGTGGGATAAATCTAGCCAACCTTGCACATGTGGAAAATAAATTCAAAATCAATATTTTTCTCATCCGATCAAGATGATCTTTAGATCAATCTTGCACCTCTCCGAAAGAGGAATTCAAAATTAACAGACAGATTAGGGTACAACAGAGCATTGATTGTGTTATTAAAAAAACTAGCACCCACAAAAGTCCCAAGCACAAGGTGTCAACTTTGTGTAACCGTGGAAGACTGATCATTGTCTCCTTAGTACCTCATCCTGTGTCTTTTGTTTGGTTGTTTTCCAGCTTAGGGGGGCTTCCTAAAAAGCACGATTATCAAGGCTATGGAGTAAGTGGTCAAGTTGAAAATGAAGAGTAAGCCTCGATAAAACAAATTGTTATAACATAGTGTGTGGAAGTGGAAATGGACATGGAAAGGGGGTATTGAAAGGAAAGGAAAGGGAGATGAGGGGAACTATTGATTTTTATGTAGCATTTGGAGGTATTCCTACATGGCTAAAGGGTATTCGAGTCAGCCCTAGATTAGTGATGTAAAATTTTACTTTATTAAATCAAATCGGCCTAGGAAGAAGTCATGTTGGCCAACCAATTCAGGGATGTGTCCCTTGGTTTTTCACGCCTCTTCGACATGTATAAATAAGATTTTATGATGTCTCATTTGATCACCAATGAAGAGCAAGGATTTCTCTCTTCATCACCGAGTTTGACCAACATTCTTAAGGTTACTTGTGTGAGAAGTCAACCAAGCTTGACCATAGATGTTTGACCGAATTTGACTGTAGGGTGTTGATTGAATTTGACAGTGGGGCATTGATTGAATTTGACCATAGGTTTTCCTGCATATCGCAGTTGATGAAAAGTTGTTAACGATAGAGACAAACTTGACTACATACCAAAGTTTGACTAGATTTGACCTTTTGATTGGTTTTGACTAGTGTTGACCAATTATTGAATTTGACTAGGTTTGATTGGTATTTCACTTGGATTATTGGCACAAATTTATAGACAAATTGTTGATTTGTAAACCTTTTTGAAGAATAATTTATCTTAATAAAAATTCTTGGGATTTCTCCCAAGGTTGGGTTTTCCATGATAAAAATTATTGTCTCTATTGTGCATGGCTTTTTTTCTATGATATTTATTGTTTCCATTGCACTTACTATTGAGATTTTGTAAAGTATAATTATTCAATGATAGGAGTGGCATGAAAATATTGTTTTCAAATCATTAGGAGGTAATTATCTATCATAAAATTGTATTCTATCATAATTTTCATAGAATTTAACAAGAACAAGGAAATGGTATGATGTGGGACTAGCGCCTATTAATCGATTGAGCGACTGGAGTCTTGAAATATTGCATAATAGAAAAATTAGTTTGTTACATTCAAAACTACTTCATACCTTGTTGTTGATGGTATACTGTTCTTGATTTTGGGGCTTCTTTGTTGTTCTCTATTTGGGGGGTTTTAATTTTTAATTGGTTTGGTGGTTTCATTGTTCTTTGCATGGTGTTGATCTGGAGGGTGTTCTGAAGCAGTTGACGTATGACGAAATCCAGAGCCAGATGTCCTAGAAGTGAAGGGCTCCAACATTGTGAACCAATGTTGGACAATTGATGCTAACATGGAGAGCTTCTCATTCAAACTAGGGAAATATAAAATGAAAAACAAAATTGTGTATGGAGCTGAGTTCCTTTACCGTGAAGGTGGAGGGCATGAAAATGGGCAAGTCGATGAGATTTGTGATCATGTTTAGAAACTCAAGAGTGGATCCATCCTCCGCTCGGAAATATCTTCCTGGTCAATTTTGTGTCTAGCTCTTTGAAGTTTTCCTCTAAGTTGTATTGACCCGGCTGGTCAAAGAAATTGTGTGAAAACTGATCCATTTGGTCTTCACAATTTTCCCTACCCAACATGGAAACATAATAAATCAACATTTTCCTTAATACTCAAAGAATTAAACAAGGAAATTTATAAATTTTGTGGTCATTTAGCTATTTACTTGCATAATTTTCCATCAGTCATATTACTTCGAGCATAACCAAATGTTGCAATGAAAAATTTCCATCAACAAGTAAGAAACCACTGAAGTAGAAGGTTGCTCAGTGTAATAGAGTTTTCTCATTTTTTCAAATGATCTTTATATAATATTTATTCTATTATAAATAATAGTTTTTAAATTTAGTGATTTAGTTTTTCAAGATGATCTTCCAAAATCTTCTATTATGTTTGTGTACCTTTGCACCTTTAAGGACAATTGCTAGTTATGTTAATTTGAATATGTATCTTTGTAATTAATTGTGAATTCTTTAATTCTTTAATTGAATTTGGAATATGAAGTGTGAATAATATGAGAATGCATGTATCATTATTTTGAAATTTGAATTAGCACTTTAACTATTAGAAAGTACTTTATTTTAAGAGTGATGCACTTTATGAGTACATTTAAATTATTTTAAAAAATAATTTATGAATACTCTTCTCATTATGAATATATTACATACAACATTACCAATGTTAACTATGAGTTCTTATCTATCATTTAGAATGTGAAAATAAATATTATTAATTTAAATAATGGCAATTCAACCAACAATAATGGATGATGTCATCCTTCAAAATGTGATTGGTTCTTTTAGAAATCATTTTGACTGTACATTTATTTATTTATCTTGAGGTCCATTTTTACTCAAAATTCCATTGATTTGAAAGTCCAAAAATTATAACACTAAAAAATCCTTCTTCTTTGACCCTATATAAAACCCCTAGACCTCCCACTAGCATTCATAAACATGAATTCCCAGCCTTATAGCAACGTTCCAAGGCCCCCTACTATCTTACCCTCTTCTCTCAATATTTCTTACAAAAAGTCAAGTTATGAACCTTCACAAATATTCTTAATGACTATTTGTTAGAAAAATTAGCTAACTCTTGATAGTTTAAAGACAAAGAAAGCATGGACCAACCCCTCCAAGGGTATTCAAATCTCTATGTATCCCATAAATTGGAAAAATTCTACCATTTGAGAATTTAGTTGCAGCCTTTTTCCTAGGGTAATGTTGTGAATGATTCTATGCCTCTACTCGATATAATAGGACTTTTCCCTTTATTTAGTCCTAAACCACCAATAGAACCCCTAAAAAAACCTAAAAAAACTCTCTCATGGTTGTTAGGTGATCCATATCTCTTCAACTATCGGAATTAACCAAGATCTTTTACTTCTGTGATGTGAGCAGAATTGCATTTAAATGAGCATTAAAAGCCACACGTGTTTACTGTAAAGAAGAAGAAACATGATGACAACCATCAAATCATTAACACATAAAAAATTGATAAAGAAGTTCACCCATTGTGTGTTAGGTCTTTGGGCCCGATGTCAAGAGAGTGGAGGTGTCTTCATTAATTGTTACAAATGATGATGATGTACATGGCATGTTATTTGTCATTAGAAGCAAAAATACCCTCAGCCTGAGTGGTGTGTCTCTCCACGGGACGTTCTCCCTACATGAACTCTCACTCAAATGGGTTTTTCTTCAGCATGAAAAGATAATGAAATATCATATAATGTGTGCAACAAGTATCCCTCAACATAATGGTAATCAAATATCTCAACAATACAAACATCATCTCAGCAAATCAGAATAAAAGCATGACATAATTGCATTATATCCCTCCACTTTCGGTGACGGACGAAAAATTCAAAGCTCAGCTGTTGAAATGGACTGCACCACTGAATTTATAACGATGAATGGTGCAAAAACAACTATAAAATTGTCTAGTTATGACACTGTCAAATATTGGACCCTCGGGAATCTTGAAGATTCCCTCAAAGATTCTTTCCTGAATATGGTAAAAAAATAAACTGCTTGGATGAATATTCTGACTGCATGGTTGGAATCCTGGCGAGAAAATGTGAAAAAATGACTACAAGCTTGACAAATTTTGTCTTTGGCATCTCTTTCCCTAAAGGGAATATTTTTGGCATCTTGACATATCATATGGCTCATGGTTCGAGCCTCCTTCAACTCATGGTTCCGCTCCGCTCTCATTGAAAAAGGTTCTTAAGTGAAATGATGGGCAAATTATACAAAGGCGTTGTTGGTGTGTTGGTTAAATTGATCAGTTTGGTGGGGGGCCACCCAAGTTCCAAGTCCACGACTGTCGAATTACATGGTTCGGTGGTGTATTATATAGGTATTTTTTTAAAGGTTCGTTTCCAGTTGATACAATGTTTTATGGGGCCAGCCGTTGAGGGCCAACCAACGTGGGTCGGGCGGGTACGAACCCTGTTGAATCCACTTCATTTGGTGTTATTGCCACATATGGTTGGGTCATGGGCGGGGTCCTGGGTCAGAGTCGGGGGCCCCAACTCCACGATATTTCTTTTAATATATTCAAAACAACGTTTGTTTTATGGTTCAGGGGGGTTTGGCCACCAAACAACCTTTTTTTATATATATTTTTGTTTTTTATAAAACAAATTGGTCATTTTCAACTTTTCTGAAAATAAGGGTTATTGGGAAAATTAAGTAGGCCAATTTCACCTTTCCCGGTGTCTAAATTTTGTGTGCCAGGTCTCAGTCAATTTGTTTCCTCGTTAAGCCCACCACTTGGGCAAGCTTTCCCCAAACTTTGACCACAAATAACTTGACCATATGAACTCGGATTTTAGTGCCATTCACACAGTTGGAATCAGGGAAACGAGCACTATGATCTGGTTCTAGTTTCGCTTCTATCTGACCACTTTTATTTTTAAGTTATTTTGAGACCTCTTTAACTTCTGAGCATCTCTAGAACCATCTGGATCATTCTTCCCCGCTCAGGAGCTTTTGGTCCTCCAAAAGCATGAACATAATCTACAACTGTTGTGTACATCATCTACACGAAAAGTGTCTTGATAGGTCACCCTTCCTTCTCCTTCACCTTTCTTCTTCGGAGCCATAAGCGATGACCCAACACTTGCATCCTCCGCAAACCTGTAGTACAATCCTTGCAAATTACATGTTCAATCATGACGCGATCATCCCCATAATTTCCAAGAGTTTATAAGGCATAATATTTCATCAAGTTTACATGAGAATAGAAACAATACCCCAACTATCAATACAAGGCCAAAACATCATTGTTGCTTTAATAAGCGATAGAAAACACATCATCACTTTTACAATTTTATTGCAACATATGATTTACAAAATGAAGCCATGAGAGAAAACTATCTCTCACTGATGAAAGTGAATGGGTCACCATTTCCCTGTGGCAGATTCATTTTTCGAACAACTTCACCAATTGGTTTCTGCATGGGCGTTTTGTCCTTGAGACGCTACTCTGAATAGAGCCTCCAACCTATGGCTCTTTGATGTCCACCTTTGTTGCAATGACTGCAAAAATTCTTCTTCCTCCATACCTACTTAACTTGCTTCCTTCCCTGATGTGGAGAAGTCCTTTCACACCTCATCCTCTTTCTTGTTTCCATTCTCTTCCAACACTCAGCAACCACATGGTTATGTAAACCACAAAAAATACATGGTTTTATATGCCATGATTTTTGTTCATCATTAACATGCTTGAAATAAAAATTAAATTTAGAAAACTGAGACTTGTTGTACCTCCCTTGAATGTCTCTGGTGTGATTCTAGATATGAGAGCTTGCCTTAGCTCTTCCTTTGTTATGTCCACTGTCATGGGAGGATGGTGATGCATTCCCATCATTCTCTTTCCTCGACAGTTTCAACAATGTCTTGGAAGATTCTGACTCCTTTGAGCACTCTCCTTCAGTGTATCCCAAACCTACAAATCGAGGTCTTTGCATCACATCAAATGGTTGAGTCATTCCTTCGATATTAACACCAAATCCTCCTCCTTTATACCCCATCTTGGTAAGGAGTCTCATGCCAGTTCCTGAAATGGGTACCTCCATGTTTCCAACAGAATATTGTCATGCAAAAATGAAATTGAAGAACTATCAACAACGTTTACCTCAATTGTCGATTCTGAATAAAATGATGATGGCTTCACTTTCATTTCACTTAAAATTTTCTAAGGCCTCTTCCGTGGCTCATAGATGAAGATGTAGTCTCTACTTCTACTCTTTTTCTTCTCGTAGAACTCTCCTCAATTCAGAATTCTCTGCTTGAAGGCTCCGATTGATCTTATCATATGAATGATGAGAAGACGATGAAGAAGATGAATGGTCACTAGAAGATGGAGCTGGAGTATCGTCTTCTCATAATATTCATACATTATGTCCACCATGCGTGCCATCTTGAGGAGGTCCCTGTAGAGATATTTGTTGTTCTCCATTTCACTTCTTTTTTCCTATCCACTCAATCACACTCACAATTCACATTAGCGAGAAGACTGCTCTAATGTCAAACTTGATTTGGATCTCTTCAGCTATCAGAATTAACCAACATCTTTTACTTATGTGATGTTAGCAAAATTGAATTTAAAAGAGGATGAAAAGCCACATGTGCATACTGTAAATAAGATGAAACATGACGAAAACCATCAAATCAAGAACACATAACACATTTATAACAAACTTCAGCCAGTGTGAGTTATGTCTGCAGACCCGATGTCAAGAGAGTCGAGGTCGTTTCATTAATTTCTACTAATGATGATCAGGTGCTCAAAAATGAAATTTTTCAGAATGGTGTGGAACCTGAACTACTATATAGATCTCGTCATTCTAAATTCGGTGCAACTTGTTTCTCGGAAAACTAACACCGTATGTTCCCAGAAACGCATTCTATCCACTTTGTCAAATAGGAAAATTTTAAAAAAAATGTAGGACAGCCCAGTCAATAGTCCGTACAGCTGACTGGGCATGCCTATGTGGGAGGGTGACTATGCAGCTTGACTTGGTCAATTGTTTTCTTTGTCGAATCATATTGTGCCGAGTGGCACGTTGGTATTGGTTGTTGTGGTGAGTTTGTGATTGGTTGGGCATGTGGCCAACCACATGCTGCCATATGGCCCAACTGGAGGCCGCCACATGGCAGCATGGGAGGCCACAAAATTTTGGGTTGAGTCCGAGTGGAGCGAACAGGGATGGAACCCGCAACCTACAAGTACCAAGCACCAATATTTACTGTCGCACCACACTTTGTTCCTTGTTTTATATATGTTTCCATTTTGCTTTAATGTAACATATAATGTGCAGTGGGGGGAGGGGGTTGGGGTCTAGCCCCAGCCCTGCTCACCATCAGGGGTGGGACCATGGGCAAGAGGCTAGCCCCGCACCTCCCCCACTAACCATGACATAACGTTAAATGCCACCGTCGACAGTCACACATTTCCACTGTCGAGGCCATCAGGATCATGGACTACTAGTCTCCACTAACTGTAACCTTAAACCTTCATGCAACTGTCGACATGTGTCCACGGTTAGCATCAAATGTCGAAAAATAGGAGTAGACCGTGCGGTGGGTTTTGTATTAAAAAATAATTATAAACCATAATTGATATTGTTTGAAATCCAATTTCTAAGTGTTATTGGGAATTTAAGCACTCCGATAATTTCACCTGGTTTTTGGCGAAATTGGCACTCAATTAGCTAGATTCTAGGCGAATTTGTAGGATGATGTCTAAATTTGGGGAAATGTGGAACGAATAGTGAAGAAACTTGGGGAATTCATAACTAATTCAGGTTTTCACAAAATTTGAGGTAGAAAGAGGCTACACAGGAATTTTTGGGCATTCTTGAGCTAATGGAACATGTTTCAAAGCTGTTTGAGCATTGATAACACATGCAATCACATTTTTTAGCATAATATAAGAGGTCCAAGCCATTGGACATGAAAAATATGGTGAAGTTCCTCTATGAAGGGAGGAACACAAGGTTGCAAAGTGAAAGCTCCAGGCCTCCAAGAAGAGAGGGTTCTCCAGGAGGAGGAAGTAATGGAAGTGGTGATAAGCCACCATCTACTCCACCATCATCCTCACCACCATCTTCACCTTCATCTTCATCCTCTTCCACTACTACAACCCTTACTCATACTCATCAACCTACCTCAAAAGGAATTGGTAATCAACCCTTATTAAAATTTGATATTAAATTTGAGCTGCCTATGTATAATGGTGAAGTGAATGCAGAGAATCTTGACAATTGGGTTCATCAGTTAGAGGTCTAGTCGAGAATTCAAAACCTTCAAGATGATGATACAAAGATTCAGCTAGCTTCCTTGATACTGGAGGGTGCAACAATAGTATGGTGGGAAGCCAAGACATAAGACGAGATTAAAAAACATGGTAAGATCTCACTCTCTTGGTCTAAAATCATTATTGTAATAAAAGACAATTTTACCCTCTAATATATATGCAATAATCCATCATGAATTGGCAGAACTTTAGACAACTTAAAGGTCAAAGTGTGCAAGATTACACCCAATAATTTAGAAAAAGATCTATTATATTAGGTGTTTATTTGCATTCACAAGACAAGTTGTTGAACTATATAGGGGGTTTACATAGCTACCTAAGGCATACTATCCTTATGTTCAATCCCACTAGTCTATATGAGGTTTGTGTGCAAGCCACTCACCTTGAGGAAAGAGGGAAAAATATTCCAGAAGAGGGTAAAAATAAGTCATCTAAGGGTGGAGACAAAGGAAAGGGGAAGAAAAATGCATCCATTAAAAAGGAAGGAGATAAAATGACATGCAAACATTGTTCCAAAGAGGGTCAGGATGAATACAACTATTGGAAGCTTCATCCAGAGATGACACCCAAGAAATTCAACAACAAGGGAAAACAAAAAACAATTGCAACCACTCAACGGGGTTTTGGATATGACTCAGGTGATGAAACTAAAATTACAGCCATGGGCATGAAAGGAAAAGAATCTATTGCTAGCACTAGTTCATCAAATTTTCACACTAGTACTCCAAATGAGGAAACATAGATTGAATTATTTCATGTGAGGTTTATTTCAAAACATACAAAAATCGACACACTATTTGATAGTGGGTCTCAAGACAATTTCATATCTGAATATTTAGTCAAGAAACTTAATCTTGAAACCATTCATTATCACAAACCATATCCATTGGGTTGGATATGAAAGAACATAAATTTACAGGTTACAAGAAGGTGTATTCTTTAGTTTGCAATCACAGCAAACTTCATTGACGAAGTTGAATTAGATGTTGTACCGTTTGATATTTCAGGAATTGTTTTGGGGAGTCCTTACCTCTATGATAGAAAAGCCATCTTCTATTGCCATGAAAAAAAGTACCACTTGTTTAAAAATGGTGTGGAGTATATTGTGAGAGCTCATTGCAAGAAACTAAATTGTTCATTAGTTAATGCATGGCAAACGAAAATCTCAGTGAATTCAAGAAAGAATTTTGTGCTTCTTATGATTAAACCAAATAATGATGTTGATTATGAAGCATTTCAAAGTTGTGATCCAAGTTTGAAATATGATTTGATTGAAGTAGTTAATCAAAATAATGAGATGTTTTAGGAGCCAAAGGGGTTACCTCCCAAGAGGGGAATCCAACATGAAATACAGTAGCATCAAGATTGTCCTCTTCCTAACATTGGCATGTATAGGATGTTGGTGACGGAGAGTGTTGAAATAAAAAATAAAATTCAAGAGTTGTTGGACAAATGGATCATCCGACCAAGTACTTTGCCATGCGGTTCACCTATTTTGTTGGTCCCAAAGAAATATGGAACAAGGCGCATGTGTGTATATTTCTGTGCATTAAACAAGATTACCATAAATAATCATTATCCACTTCCTAGAATAGATTATTTACTTGATAAATTGAAAGATGCAAAGTATTTTACTAAGTTGGACTTAAGTAGTTTCTACCATCAAATTAGAATTTCTAAAGGTGACATTAGGAAGACAACATTCAAAACAAAGCAAGGTGTGTTTGAATGGCTTGTTATTCCTTTTGGTTTATGTAATGCTCCTACTACCTTCATGCGTGTGATGAATGATGTGTTGAGGTCATTTCTTGATGATTTTGTCATTGTCTACTTAGATGATATCTTAATTTTCAGTAAATCACTTGATGAACATGTCATGCATGTAATAAAAGTATTTTATGTCTTAAGGAAAGAACAATTGTTTTTGAAGATGTCAAAATGTGAGTTTGGTAAAAATTCTTTGTTGTATTTGGGGCATATTATTGGAGCAGGTGAGTTGATACTACGTCCCTCTAAGGTTGAGGTCATTGTGATTTGGCCAACACCCAAGACATTCACTGAGGTAATAATTCTTTTGGGAGAAACCCAATATTGGAGGAATTTTATTGTTGACTTCTCTTTTATCGCATCTCCTTTGCATGCATTGACTAGCATGAAAAAGGTCTTCCAGTGGGGAGGCAAGTAGTAAAAATCATTTTATGCTTTGAAAGAGAAGATCAGTTTAGCCCCAGTACTTTCATTACCGGACTTGAGACAACCCTTTGAGATTAAAACAAATGCAAGCGACTATGCCATAGCCACAGTCCTTATGCAACATGGTAAGCCCATTTCATTTCATTCAAAAATTTTCAATGGTGCGGTGATTAACTATCCTACGTATGACAAGGAGCTTTATGTGTTGGTTCAACGTGTGAAAAAATGGAAACACTACTTGATGGGAAAGGAAACTATCATACACACCGATCACCAACCATTGCAATACTTACAAACACAAAATAAGTTGCAGCAGTCAAGGAACTTTCGACGAATGGGTTTATTACAACAATTCCACTTGGTCATCGGGTATAAGAAAGGTATATACAAAAAAGTTGTTGATATGCATTCTATGCCTATTATTAGTGCTGCTACTTTACTCAAGCATAATTTTGTTTTGCATGAAAGTTATGTTGAGAAATATGCATATGATATTGACTTTCAAGATGTTTATGCAAGCTTGAGTCAAGACAACCAAGTAGAGGAATTGGATTACCATGTACATAATAACTTGTTGTATCATTTGGGAAAGCTTTGTATTCCATGGGGGGAGAGAGTGAAAATGATAATAGAAGCAAACACTTCTCTTATTGTTGGACATTTCGGTGTAAGCAAAATGGTGGCACATCTTCAGAGGTATTGTTATTGGCCTCGTATGCTTGAAAGTGTGTCACGTTTCATTAAAGGTTGTTCATTATTTCAAGTCAGTAAGCATAGAAATAGGAAGTTAGGATTGTCCACACCAATTCTTATACCTTCACATCCATGGGAGAGTGTTTCTAGGGATTTTGTAGGAGGTATTCCATTGTCAAAAAGAGGTCGTGATTATTTGTATGTAGTTGTGGACAGGTTCAACAAGATGTGTATATTAATGCCATGTAAAAATAAAATTATAGATGAAAAAATAGCTCACATATTATTTCAGCATGTTTGGGTTCATTTTGGTTTGCACATCCATTGTTAGTGATCAAGATTTTTGATTTGTTGGGAATTTTTGGTCAAGTTTGTAGGACTTTATGAATACAAAGTTGAAGAAGAGTACAACCTTTCATCCACAAACAGATGATCAAACCAAGGTGGTCAACAGAAAAATCATACATCTTATTTGAGGATACTGCAGCAAGATTCCTAAGCTGTGGGATGAAAACTTCACTACATTCAACATGCTTACAACTGTGCAAAACACTCCTCTACAAAAACAATGCCATTTGAGGCATGTCTTGGATACTTTCCTAGATCGCCATTGGATTTTATTTTTGGGAAGGATGTTGCTATTAATGGCCATAGCAACATAGAAAAATCCAAGAAGTTCATAGAAAAATCCAATTGATACATCAAACAATTCAAGATCAACTTGAAAAGAGCCAAGGAAAGTACAAAGCAAGGCAGGACAAGCATCGTGTAGATCACAATTTGAAAGTTGGTAATGAATTTTGGCTTCAAATTAGCAAAGAAAGGCTTCAAGGGGAAGGTAAAAAACGGAAACCAATCCATTATGGTCCTTTCAAAATTTTGGAAAAGATTGGTGAAAATGCGTTCAAGTTAGATTTGCCTTCATACATGCAAATTTACTCTATTGTTAATGTTGAGAACTTGAGGTTGTATGAGCCTCCTTTGATTGAAGATCAAGGAGAATAGGTTCAGATTCCTTCTATTCAATATTTTTTTCTTGAACACCTTGATGAGCTTCAGCGAGACACAATTCTTGACAGAGAACAAGGACATCAAAACAAGGGAGTGTAGACTACCTTCGTGTGGGGCTCAAAGGCTCAAATCCTTCTAAGGCCAAATGGATCGAGATTGAAAAGGTGAGGGAACTGTATCCTCATTTGCTAAACAATTGAAAGTGATATTTTTGGGTCCAAAAGCTTCTAGTGGGGAGGAGTGATCAGGTGCTCAAAATTATGCTAAAAAATTAAAGTTTTCAGAATGGTGTGGAACCTTAACGATCGCGTAGATCTCGTCATTTTGAATCTGGCGCAACTCATTTTTTAGAAAACCAACATCGTATGCTCCCAGAAACGCGTTATGTCCACTTTTTCAAATATGCAAAATTAGATAATAAAAAAATACAGGACAACCCAGTCATCAGTCTGTATAGCTGACTGGGCATGTGTACGTGGCAGGGTGACTATGTTGGTTGACTTGTTCAATGGTTTTCTTCGTCGAATCATATTGTGGAAAGTGGCATGTTGTTATTGTTGTTGTGGTGAGTTTGTGATTGTTTGGGCATGTGTCCAACCATATGCTGCCACGTGGCCCAATAGCAGTCTGCCACGTGGTAGCACGAGGGGCCACAAAATTTTGGGTTGAATCCAAACGGAGCGGACAAGGGTCAAACCCACAATGTCCAAGTACTAATAAACAAGCTTTATAGTCACACTTCGCTTTGTTCCTTGTTATATAAATGTTGTCATTTGGTTTTAATGTAACGTATAATGCGCAATGAGGGGAGGGGACAAGGTCTAGCCCCATCTCTGGTCACCGTTGAGGGTGGGACCATGGGTAGTAAGGCTAGCTCCATTCCCCCCCCCAAAAAAAATTAACCATGACATAATCTTAAATTCCACCGTCAATGGTAACACATGTCAACCGCCGAGACTGTCGGGATCGTGGTCTGCTAACCGCCCCTAACCGTAACCTTTAACCTTCATGCAATTGCCGACATTTTTCCACGATTGGCATCAAATGCTGATGGTTAGGAGTTAACCATGCGGTGGGTTTCATATATAAAAGTAATTATAAACTATAATTTATATAGTTTGAAATCCTATTTCTAAGAATTATTGGGCATTTAAGCGCTCCGACAACTTCACCTCGTTTTTGGCGAAATTTTCACTCAGTTAGCTAGGTTTCGGGTAGATTTGTAGGATGATGCCGGATTTTGGGGGAAATGTGGATCAAATAGTGGAGAAACTTGGGGAATTCATAACTAAGTCATTTTTTGACCAAATTCAAGGCAGAAAGAGGCTACACAAGCATTTTTGGGCATTTTGGAGCTGATCGAACAAGTTTAAGAGCTGTTTGAGCATTGTAAACACATGTAATCACACTTTTAAGCATAATAGAATAGGGCCAAGCCATTGGAAGCTGGACCAAATAGATGTAGCCCAGGCGGGGTGAACTCCTTCATCATGTGTTGTTGTGTTACTGTTTATGGTGATTTTTATGTATGTTAGATGATGTTGTTCCATGTTTTTTTTATGTTAATTTCCTCATGAAATTCACATAAAAACTGATGTTAAATGTAATATTACCAATTAGAAGTAGCTAATTGGAAATATTAATTTTATATTAATTTTTCCCAGTTTTTCTTTTCTAATGTTTATCAGTAAATAAAAATAAGTGATGGGACCCATAACCCACACTTCGGAAATAAAGTCTCCCTAAAGTCACTTAGGAAAATATTAGAGGATGGCGTGGGGAACATGAGAGCCTAGTGGCAGTGTGAGGGAAGGAGAAGCGTAGACAGCCTGGGCCCATGACATCGCAGTTGAGAGTGGATAGTGTGGCCAAGGAGGGACAACGCAATTTAGTGGGGACACCGGGTGTCTTCAAGAGGAGATCCCAACCTCAGCCTCAGGGGACTTTGAGTGTCCACTCAGGTGAGCAGATCTATCCATCATTTTTCAGGGGAGAACACGTAACACCTTCATCGAAGATCACGTAGTTGCTTGGACAAGGCAGTCTCTCTGAGGGATTATGCAGTTTGTGGTAGAGGTAGTTCCGAGAGTGAGGAGATAGCAGTGATTTTAGCTCGAGGATAGTGTGAAGGGACCGGCCCTTCACTAATCATCATTTTGTAGTAGGAGGAGGCCATCACTTGCAGGTTTACCATTTAGGGCCAGCATACTCACTCGGAGTCTATTTGTTTTGAAGGGAGGTCAAATTCTGGGGTCAGCCATTCTGGGATTCTTCCTGGGTTTTTCCTGGTTATTGGAGGAGAGCTCATTTCCAGAGTTTCATTATTTTTTTAGCAGTGTAACATCCCCAAAAAACTATTGAATTCCAGCAGTAGCAGTAGTCCGGTAGCAGCAACAACAACATCTGGAGATTACGCAGTACATGACAGAGCAACCATTCCTTGAGCATTACTGAGAGTATTTCTAACTTGCCTTGATCAAGCCAAGGTGCCATCATTCTGATCACCTTTGTACCCATTATTTTCTTTCAATTTATATAATAAAATGGCTCAGTGTTTCTCCATATTTGCAGTATTTGTATGATGTCTCTTTATTTGTTGTAGTTGCTTGTTTATGTTGCTTTGTATTATTGTTTATATCTATTAGGAATATTACAGTGGTATCAGAGCTCATAGACTTGGCTCACCCTGTGGAGCAGATTAGTCTATGACACCAACAGGAAAACCATATATCACTTACCAGGGAAGGAAGTACAAGGACCAAGAGCAGAGGCTTGAGACCACTTTTGGAGAAGGGGAATGCGTTCCAATGGTGTACGTAGAGGAGAAAGAACCGATGGCAGAGGAGAAAGATGAAGGGAGGGAGTTCAGGAAACTCCTCCTAAATTTTATGCAGGAGCTATTGAGGAGGATCGAAGAGATAGGGTAGAATTTTACCGCAGACCAGAGATAGCGTGAAACCCCAAGGGGTTTTCACATCGAAGAAGGGTCTGGAACTTCCCACCATTTACAGGAGAAGATCACAGTGCAACAGGTTGTGTCACTTACTCCCCCATGTTCCACAATGCCCACATTTCTGACTACAGGCACTGGGACGGGAGGACCTCAGGAGTCAGAGCCGGATCATATGGGAGATTATTTTGCAGAGTATCAATCCTATGGGTGAGAGTTTGGTGAAGCTCTCACTTTCCATGATGTTGTTCAGCTCAAGAAGGATAGCCAACCCCACAACCATAAGAGAGGGGGTAGATACACACAGGATGGGGATGTACAACGTACAGTGAGAAGATTTTTCTTCCCAAAATTTGACAGGTCCTCAAAATGTTCAGCAAAGGCTTGGGTGGAGAAGTTGGACATTTATTTCCAGCTCAATCAAATGGCAGAGGGGGAGGCCATCAAGGTGGCAGTGTTGCACCTTGAGGGAGGGGCCCATGACTGGTGGTTCCACGATATGGCCATGCTGGGTCACTCAACAGTGACAACGTATGAAGATTTTACACGGAGATTGGCGAAGCAATTTGATTAGAAGGATCTAGAAGAGAACTTTGTTGAGTTGACCAATATCAAGCAGTATGGGAACCCGGAAACCTACATTTCTAACTTCTTAAGGCTTTCGGTGATGGTGCCTGACTTGTCCTGAGCTAGCAGGATCTACATGTTTATTGATTGGTTTTCATAACCTCTGCGTGGGCTAGTCAAATCCACAAGGCCTGATACACTTCAGGATGCTTTTGGGAGGACCAGGGATTTGTAGGATGCTCTACCCAGGACCAGAGCTCCTTTTCCCTAGAGACCGACATTTCAACCAAAGGGGAAGGACACGAGGGTTCCACCTCTAAAGGGGAACCAAGGACGGGGGCCTTTGGATGATGATACCTGGAGAGAATTGAGACAGAGGAAGCTATGCTTCACATTCCAGGAGCCATGGGCACCAGGACATCGATGTGCCATGGGAAAGGCACACTACATAGAGGTCTTCTCCAACAGTGATGGGGAAGAAGATGCATATGAGGAGATAGAGGCAGAAGGCAGCGTTGTAGTGCAAAGAGGGGATTATCCACCACCTCCACCCCCAGGAGCAGGAGGGGCAACGTTTGCACCTACTGGGGGAATCCTTTGCTACTCAGGTGAGGGTTCTAAGTATTTTCCATTGCGTGTCAAGGGCACCATTTAGGAATGTCATGTTTCAGCGTTAGTTGAAAGTGGGGCCAACTTACAACGAATAAGGTACGCTTGGTAGAGAGGCTGTGTATATCGACAAAGAGATTTGGAGGGACTTTGGGTGAATGTTACCAAAGTGACGAATCGTGCGCTTAGTGATATGTGCTAAAGATCAAAATTATGACTACGGGGACTTACACTTTGACAGATCATTTCTTTTTGGTGGATGTTACAGACACTAACACGGTGATTGGAGTGTAGTGGCTGATCATGCTAGGGAAGGTCACCACATATTGGAAGACTCTCTAGAGATGGAGTGATGGGTCAAGAAAGGGTGAGAGTGGAAAGCATGATGATACGAGGCATGCACTCTTACCTACTTCCTCCTCGGGAGATAGTATCCCCATCACCTTATGGAGGCATCGAAGGCGTGTTGAGCTGAAGGGGAGCTATGTATTTTAGAGGGACTGATACAAGATGTGGGTTCATCCGTATGTGCGCCCGAATTTTGGATAGATATGCTATGGTTTTTGGGGATATACCTCCAGGACAGCTACCGGATCGGGGGTTTAAGCACACCATCGAGCTTGAGCAGGGTTTTCAGGCTATGATCACTACACCCTATAGGCACCCCAAAGCCTACAGGGATGAGATTGAGAGAGCCATTCATGAGCTCTTAGCGTTGGGACACATTTGACCCATCACTAGCCTGTTTGCTTCTTTTGTTGTATTGGTGAAGAAGAAGGATGGCACACTGAGGATGTGCATCGATTATCAAGATCTCAATAAGAAAAAAATGAATAACTGATACCCCATTCTGTGTATTGATGAGTTTATAGACGAGCTGAGGGGATCAAAAAAATTTCTCGAAGATTGATCTGAGGTCGGGCTACCATCAGATTCGAGTGAGGGACCAGGATGTCCCCAAGACGGCCTTCAGATAAGGCTATTTTGAGTTTTTGGTGATGCCCTTCGAGCTAACCAATGCATCAGCCACCTTCCAATCCTATATGAACCACATATTCCATGGTCAGTTGAGGTAGTCCATGCTGGTGTTCTTCGATGATATTCTCATATACAATTAGACATTGGAGGAGCACCTACATCACACTGAGGTTGTATTGTGTATTTTGAAGGAGAATCATTTCTATGCCAAGCTCTCCAAATGAAAGTTTGGGTTGACAAAGATTCTCTATTTGGGGCACATCATTGGTGTGGATGGAGTGAGGGTCCATGAGGAGAAGATCTGGGCCATTCATGAATGGCCAGAACCGAAGAACGTGATCGAGCTCTAGGGGTTTGTAGGCATTGCACCTACTACCGGAGTTCGTCAAGGAGTTTTCCCAACTTGCTGCACCCCTCACAGATCTTACTATAAAGGGGGCATTCAGTTAGACAGACACAGCACAGAGGGAATTTGACAAGCTCAAGGAGGTGACGAGCAACTGTCCAGTCTTGGCTTTACCGGATTTCGCACAACCCTTTATCTTGGAGTGTGATGCCTCAAGAGAGGGAGTGGGTGCAGTTTTTATGCAGGGGGGCCATCCCATAGCTTTTTAGAGTAGGAATCTATTTCTGCATGAGAGGTTGTATCCTATATATGACAAGGAAATGTTGGCTATCATGCATGCACTGGCCAAGTTTTGGTAGTTCTTGGTGGGCAATAGGTTCAGGGTGAGGACTGACCACAATAGCCTTCGGTATTTTCTAGAGTAGAATTAGTTGCAGGAGAGGCAACAGAAGTGGGTCAGCAAGATCCAGGAATATGACTTTGACATTGAGTATGTCAAAGGGAAGAACAATGTGGTGGTCGATGCTCTATCCCGTAGACCAGCAACGTTGTCTTTGATGAGCATAGACACATATTGGAGGGCTCAGTTACTGGTGGAGTACTCCAAAGAATTTTTTTCTTGTGAGTTACTGGATGGTCAAATCATAGATGATAGGTACAGCGTGATGGATGAGGTGATATCCTTCAGGGACAGGATCTTCTTGACTGTGAGCTCTCAGCTCAAGGAGAAGATACTGTGTGCCTCCCATGACTCGCCATTATCAGGCCATCATAGGTTCACCAAGATCTACAGGGACATCAGGGAGAGGTTCTCTTGGAGAGACCTCAAGGAGGACATACTCCGACATGTCAGGGAGTGCGAAAAATTCCAGTGGAACAAAGGAGAGATGATTCACCCAGCAGGACTACTACAACCACTTCCCATTCTGGAGGGGAAGTGGGAAAGCATCTTTATGGACTTCATCAATGGGTTTCCCACGGTGCAAGGCAGGGATTGCATCTTTGTTTCCGTTGATCGATTGACAAAGTATGCACACTTCTTCACTATATCAGCATGGTAAGCAGCAACACAGGTAGCAGAGCTATTCTTTAGATATTTTCAAATTTCATGGTCTTCCGAAGACCACTATTAGTGACTGGGATAGTCATTTCATGGGTGGCTTTTGGAAGGAGATCTTTTGTTTGGTGGGTACAGAGTTGACTCCAAGCACCAATTACCACCCTCAAACAGATGAGCAGACAGAGAAAGTGAATAAGTGGCTGGAAGGCTACTTGCGAAACTATGTCATAGGGCAGCAGAAGGCATGGCTACACTGGTTTCACTTGGGAGAGTACTGCTACAACACCACTTTTCACATGTCCATAAGTATGTCTCCATTATATGCTTTGTATGGATACCATGCTTTGACTTTTTTTGACATGATTTTTGGTGCTAGCAAGGCCCCCAAGGCCAATGACTGGATCCAAGAGAGTCAAGATATACTCCGGGCTCTTAAGGATAACTTAGCTACATCTCAGAACCAGCAGAAGCTATATGTCATCAAGGGACGGGTTGAGAGGTAGTTAGAGGTAGGGGACTTGGTCTACCTATGACTTCAGCCATACCAACAGTCCACGCGGAATCTGAAAGGGGCCCAGAAGCTCAAGCACTGCTTCTATGGACCTTACAAGGTGATTCGCAGGATTGGGGAGGTTGCACATGAGTTGGAGCTGCCCACAAGTAGTCGGATCCACAACATATTCCACGTATCATGCCTAAAAAAGGAATTGGGACAGCAGGTGACTGCAAAAGAGGAGCTTCCACCTACAGATGATGAGGGGCATTTGGTGTTACAACCAGAAGCCATCATAGACACCAGGGAGAGACAGCTATGGAGTAGGACGGTTAGAGAGTACTTGGTGAGGTGGAGGAACTTGTCGGATGAGGATGCCACTTGGGAGAGAAAGAAAAATTTGCAGCATCCGTCCTTACAGTTGCTTGATGACAAGCAATTTTTTGGTGGGGAGGACTATAATATTCCCAATTAGCAGCAGCTAATTGGAAATATTAATTTTTCCCAGTTTTTCTTTTCTAATGTTTATCAGTAAATAAAAATAAGTGATGGAACCCATAACCCACACTTAGGAAATAAAGTCTCCCTAAATTCACTTAGGCAAATATTAGAGGACAAAGTGGGGCCCATGAGATCCTAGTGGCAACATGAGGGAAGGGGCAGCATGGACAACATGGGCCCATGACAACGCAGTTGAGAGTGGACAACGTGGCCAAGGAGGGACAACGCAGTTTAGTGGGGCTCGGGTGAGAGCAAGGCTCTCAAGCTTAAAAGGGAGTGGAGGCTCCTCATTCTCTCATTCTATTATGCATCTTTGATTTCTGTCTTTTGACATTAAGCAAGCTTTTTTTTTTTAGCGAAGTCTGCAAGTGTTATTTAGCACATCAGGTGTCTCCGAGTGGCGATCCCAACCTCAGCCTCGGGGGAATTTGAGTGCCCGCTCAGGTGAGGAGATCCATCCATCATTTTGCAGGGGAGAGCACATAGCACCTTCAGCCAGGATCACGCATTTTCTTGGACAATGCAGTCTCTCTGAGGGATTACGTAGTTTTTGGTAGAGGCAGTTCCAGGAGTGGGGAGATAGCCGGGATTTCAGCCCAAGGATAGGGTGAAGGGACCAACCCTTCACTAATCATCATTTTGCAGCAGGAGGAGGCCATCACTTCTAGGTTTACCATTTAAGGCCAGCGTACTCACTAGGAGTGCGCTATTTTCCAAAGGAGGTCAAATTTCGGGGTCAGCCATTTCGGGATTCCTTCCTAGGTTTTTTTAGGTTTTTGGAGGAGAGCTCATTTCCAGAGTTTCAGAATTTTCTGAGCAGGGGAACATCACCAAAGAACCATTCCATTCCAGCAGTAGCAGTAGTCTGGCAGTATCAACAGTCTTGCAGTAACAACAATAGCATCTAGAGATTACGCAGTCCATGACAGAGCAGCCATTCCTTGAGCATTACTGAGAGTATTTATAGCTTGCCTTGAGCAAGCCAAGGTGCCATCATTCTAATCACCTTTGTACCCATTATTATCTTTCAGTTTATATAATAAAATGGCTCAACATTGCTCCATATTTGTAGTATTTGTATGTTGTCTCACTATTTGCTATAGTTACTTGTTTATGTTTCTTTGTATTATTGGTTATTTCTATTCAGAATATTACATTAAACTTGCAATTAACTTCATCATCCTCGAGCACTTTCTTTAAATTCTGAATTGGATCTTAGCACAGAAAACACTAATAATCAAATTCAGATCAAATAATGATGATGTACATGGCATGTTCTTTGTCATTACAAGGACCAATACCCTCAACCTGAGTGGTGTGTCTCTCCATGAGACCTTGTCCCTATAGGAACTCTCACTCAAATGGGCTTTCCTTAAGGATGAAAAGCTAACAAAATCTCACATAATGTGAGCAACAATTATCCCTCAACATAATGGTAATCAGGGATCTCGACAATACAAACATCATCTCAAAAAATCAGAAGAAAATCATGACATAACTACATCATATACCTCCACTTTCAGTGATGGCCGAAAAATGCAAAGCTCATCTATTGAAATGGACTACACCACTGAATTCTTAGTGATCAATGGCGCAAAATTCACTGTAAACATGTCCAATTCTGACACCATAAAATTTTGGACCCTTTGGAACCTTAAGATTCCCTCAAAGATCATTTCCTGAATATGGTTGGAAAATCCGCTGCTCTGATGAAGATTCTAACTGCATGGTTGGACTCCTCGCAATAAAATATGTAAAAATGACTATAAGCTTGACAAATTTTGTCTTTGGCATCTCTGGCCCTCAAGGGAATATTTTTGGCATCTTGACATATTATTTGGGTCATGGTTCTTCCCTCCTGCAACTCATGGTTCCACTCTGCTCTCCACTGTCAATCCCCGATCGAATGGAGGAAAAGATTCTTAAGTAAAATGACAGGATAATTATACAAAGGTGTCATTGGCGCATTGGTTAAATATCTTAGTTTGGTGGGGTGCCACCCAGGTTCCAACCCCGCGGCTGCCTGAATTACATGGTTCGACATTGTATTATATAGGTGTTTTGTTAAATGTTTGTCAATGGTTAACGCATTTTTTTACGGGGCAACCTGTCGGGGGCTAGCCCACATGGGTCGGGGCCCGCCCCACATGCATTGGGCGGGTTCGAACCCTGTCGGCTCTACCTCATTCGGTGTCATTGCCACATATGGTTAGGCTGTGGGTGGGGTCTCGGGTCAGATCCGCAAGCCTTGATCCCACAGTCTTTGTTTTAATGTATTCAATACAACATCTGTTTTATGGGTCAGCAATATTTGGCCACCATCCATCGTTTTTTAATATATTTTTTTTGTTTTTTATAAAACAAATTTCCATTTTAAAATTTGCTAAAAATAAGGGGTATTGTGCAAGTTAAGTAGGCAAAAATTTTGACCTTCTTGGTGGTCAGATTCTGTGGACTGGGTCTCAGTCAATTTTTTTCCTCGTTAAGTCTACAACTTGGGCAAGTTTGACCCAAACTTTGACCGTGAACAACTTGGCCATGCGAACTCAGATTCGAGTGACGTTTGAATTGTTGGAATTAGGGCAATGAAAACTATGATCTAGTTCTAGTTTCGCTTCCATATGACCATTTTTATTTTTAAGTTAATTTGAGCCCTCTTTGACTTTTGAGTGTCTCTAGAGCCACCTAGGTCATTAGGTCAAGCTGTAGAAGACCCTTCCTATGATATGTTATAGAATTTATTATAATTACATGAAATATTATCATAATTTATTAATATGACATGTCAAAAAAAAAAATTCATGATATAGTCAAAATAATTTTTATATAATTTATTTTAATTAAATTTTATAATTTTATAATTAAATTTTAAAAAAAGTACAAGTATAATCAATATATAATAAACATTGAATACATTTACATCTCAATACATCTCATATATTTAAAGAAATAATAAAAAATTATTAAACTATAATTTTGTTTTAAATTATTATTATTAATTATAAAAAATATAAGTTAACATATATTCATAACATGTAACAAGGAATGCAAGTAAAGAGGCAATATTCAATGACACTTGTGGACATTACTATATTTGAGATAAATATCAATACTCTATGATAATTAATATGGATATTTTGTGGAGGTTAAATACCTACCATTCCTCTAATTATGCAATAAGCATGTCTATTTTGGAATATGATTTTCATAATTATAATTTAATTATCAATAATTATTAGGTGGATACCAAGGATCTAACTCCATTGGAATATTCTAGAATATTCAATAGTATACACAAATCAAATGTGTTAATATTTATTTTCAAAGTAGTTATGCATTTTTTTACCCTTTTAATTAAATTCATTAATTACAAAAAAGTCATGAAGTGATGGTTTATTGAGCATAATATCTAAGTAATGTTATTGTAGCAAAGTCTATTTAGAGATCAAAGATTTAGCAATGGATTTTTTTGGGCATGCAGTACTAATAAACCAACCATAGTATTCTAACCAAACCTATTTACAAATAAAAAATCTCCATGTTGAATCTGTTATATATATATATATATATATATATATATATATATAACTTTTATATTATTATTTTTATCATTAATAATAATATTTTTAATCAAATTAGTTATGTTTTTTTTTCATACCAATTTGAGATATATAATGAAATACGTGTTTTGATACATATTATAGATTAATGTTTATAGACATTTATCATCCATTTAATTTATATGGCTATGGTAATAATAATTTATAATTATATTAAAATTTTGAAAACCTTATTCCAAAATAATAAGATTATTAATATAATTATTAATAATTAAATTAAAATTATAAAAACATTATTTTAAAATAAACCAACAAATTATTTTCTAGTTAAAAAAAAAAAAAAAATTAATATATAACTCAATTTCTAAATATTAAACACTGAATTTGATATCAAAACTTGAAACTAACAACATCTACTTGATTGTTTCCTAACACAATAATATCAAGATATAATCATTACTATACAAATTGAGAAATTCTAAAATGGTGAAGTCTGACGTAGCTAAGACCGGTGCTAGGCACATTGCCTCTTTAATATGTTCAAAGGTCTTAGTTGCTTCAAGAGTCCATGAAAATGCATCTTTCTTCAATAATGTTTTTAGAGGTGTTGTTGTTCTCCCATAATTCTTAACAAACTTGCGATAATACCCTATTAACCCGAGAAATCCTTCGCAATTGCTTTATGATTGTGGGGACTTTCCATTCCTTAATGGATTTAATTTTGTTAGGGTCTACCTTAAAACCCTCCTGAGATACAATATGACCCAAATATTCCACCTCTTGTACTCCAAAGAAACATTTGGAGGTTTTTGCATATAATTGTTTCTTCTCCAATAGTTTGAGCACCTTGTCAACATGTTGAACATGATCCTTCCAAGACCTGCTGTAGATTAGTATATCATAAAAAAATACTAACACAAATTTTTTAAGGAAGGGTTTGAAAATGGAATTTATCAACACTTGAAATGTAGAAGGTGCATTGGTAAGGCCAAAATGCATGACCAAAAATTCATAATGACTCTCATGAGTTCAAAATGCTGTTTTCGGAATATCTTCAGTCTTCATTCTAATTTGATGATATCCTGGACGAAGATCCAACTTGGTAAAATAAATTTCTCCATGTAATTCATTCAATAATTCATCAATCACAGGAATTAGAAATTTATCTTTAATAGTGAGCTTATTAAGCTCCCTATAATCCGGACACATTCGCCATGATCCATCCTTCTTGTGCACTAATACTACTAGAGCGGAGAAATAAATTTGACTGGGTTGAATTATACCAGCCTCTAACATTTCTGCAATCATATGTTCAATTTCGCTCTTTTGGACATAAGGATATCTGTAAGGCCTGATGTTTGGAGCAACACTTCCTGGAATCAAATGAATAGCATGATCATGATCATGAATAGGTGGAGTCCTTTGGGAGTTTCAAACACCTTGGAATGATTGTCCAAGACTTTTTGGAGATTTGGAGAAATAGACGATTTTGATGTTGGAACTTCTAGTGAGTATAATTATGCAATTACACCTCGTTGTTCTTTCTATAGAAGATTTTTCATGACATTAGAGCTTATTATCTTTCCTGGCTTCCCTATGATACCACGTAATTCAACTTCTTTTCCTTTCGAAAAAAAATTCAAGAAAATTTCTTGAAAATTAAAAGCTACCATCCCCAAAGATTGTAACCATTGTACTCCTAGTACAACATCATCACCTCCAATTGGAATGGAAAGCATTGGACTATTTAATACATAATCCCCCATGGTTAGCTTGATATTATGGCATTTTCCAGAGAAATTTATAGTACCTCCATTTGCAACCATTACTTGACACTTTGGTGTTGGGTATAGGAAGCAATTCAATTCCTTGGCTACCGTACAATGAATGAAATTATGGGTACTACCTGAATCAATCAACACTGTTACTTTTTTCTTCTTGATATGTCGTTCTATCTTGAGAGATTGAGGAGTGGTAATTCTTGCCAATTCATTACAGGATATGGTTGGACTCATTTCTTATTTCTCTAGGGTTGGTTCTTGGTGTATATCCTCCTCTTTTGAAGTTTCTTGTTCATTTTCTTCCTCCTCTTCAAAATCTATGTAAAAAAATTTCTTCTCAACACACTTATGACCTTTAGTGTATTTGTTATCACAACTATAGCAAAGCCCTTTTTCTCTTTTTTCTTCAAATTGTTGTGGTGTCAACCTTGTAGGTTGTGTAAGTTTAGGAGTAGAAATGCTTCCATCTTTATAGATGTGAGGGGTAGGCTTCCTTGCCACCATAATTTTACTTTCAATTTTTCTTGCCAACCTGAATGCCTTCTCCAATGAATCATGTTCCCAAAGATGAACCTCATGTTGGATGTTATCCTTTAAAGTCCCTATGAAGACATCAATCCTATGTTGCTTGGAATATCAATTACTCTTATATTCAATTTTTGGAAGTCCTTAATGTGCTCCACCATTGAACCCTTTTGTTTAAGATTTATCAATTGGCTAAAGAAGGTGTTGGTATGTGTATCCTCATAATGTGCTATCATTTTCTCTGTAAAAATTGACCAAGTGATAATTTTTTTATGAGAGAAAAGGCATCAATACCATAGAAATATATTTTGTTCTAAATTTAAAGTTGCAATGCATACCTTTTGTGTGTTTTTCACATTATGGAGATCAAAATATTGCTCCATCTGTAGTACCATGTTACGGGATTCTTGCCATCAAACTTCCCCATATCTAGCTTAGGAATATGGTGGGTCTTCTATGGAATATGGAATATGGATTTTAGTCTCCTTTCAAGTTGTAGCTTGATAAATTTCTAGTTGGAGCTGGGTGAGGTAGGAGCTTCCTTTAGGTTGTAGCCTGCAGAAAATACATGGGAGTTGGTTCTTCTATTTCAAGTTGTAGCTTGATAGATGTCTAGTTGGAGTTGGTTGAGTTAGGAGCCTCCTGTAGGTTGTAGCATGCAGAAAATAGATGGGAGTTTTTGCTTCCGTTTCAAGTTGTAGCTTGATAGATGTCCAATTGGAGCTGGTTGAGGTAGGAGCCTCCTGTAGGTTGTAGCCTGTAGAAAATACATGGGAGTTGGTGCTTCTGTTTTAAGTTGTAGCTTGATAGTTGTCCAGTTGGAGCTGGTTGAGGTAGGAGCCTCCTGTGGGTTGTAGCCTACAGAAAATACATGGGAGTTGGTGCTTCCATTTCAAGTTGTAGCTTGATATATGTTCAGTTGGAGCTGGTTGAGGTAGAATCCTTCTGTGGGTTGTAGCCTATAAAAAATAGATGGGAGTTGGAGCTTCCTTGTAAGTTGTAGCTTGCATAATTTGAGGTAGTAGCCTCCTGTAGGTTGAAGCCTACATAAAATCGGTGGTGAGAGTGAGTTTGGGCTTGCCTTTGCATCAAAAAAAATTAAGATGTGGTTTTCTCCCTTATGGGTTTCCACTTATATGTTTTCTATGTGCATGATGATTATGTGTTGATGTGATGTTTTAATCTGCTTAATTGCTTGTTGTCCACACATTAATTTTGTTGATTCACTATGTATTAATTTGCTTATGAATTGAAGGTGTAATTGAGTTGAATGAAAATATTTTCAAATTTCCATGAATGCACTAAACTGATTCACCCCCCCCCCCCCCCCCAACCCCTCTCAGTTTATCTAAGGTTTCATCACTATTTTGGGGCAATGATAGATTGTTTTTAACCTTGTGGTTTCTAGATTTTATCCCTTCTACAACAATCATTTACCAAGCTTCCAATATGCGTCTGAATTCATAAGTTGTCTTCTCACATGTGGAATTTATCAGTCTTTCAGGGCATTGAAAACTCTCTAGGTTTTTTAATTGCAATTGATTATTCTTTCGTGCAACTTGACATCTACAGTTATGGTAGAATCAATGTTAAATTCGATATTGGTAAAGTGCTACCATACCAAATAAGTTTAAAAATGGGTGGCTTTCATTAGACCTAGGCTTTGGACTATGATAATATTGTTTTTCAATGTCGCTTCTTTCAACAAATAGACCATTTATAAAACTCTTTTCCTCTATTCAAATATTTCTAGGAACGAAATAGTTGGAATTCCAGAGCTTAAAGATGGAAGCCCTCCAACCCACCTCCTATGCAAAACAAGGCTTCCTCTGTTTCAGGTAAGGATGAGGAAGGATATAATGATGAAATGCATTTAGTGGACAAGGTTTATACTTTAGATCCTTAAAAGTATCCCAAGGATCCTGCTAAGATTCATGCTCCTTCAATAAGCACAAAGATAGAGAATAATTATGCTTCTCCGAGTACATTGAAGCGAGCTCATGAGTTGACTTATTCAGAGTTTGACAAGGATTATGCTTTAGCGTGCAATGATGATCTTCAAATTGCCTTGATAAACTCAGATTTGGAAAGTTGGGTCAAGGTTTTGAAAAATAAATGAAAGAAAGGTCACCCCGAGGACCTACCCCGATTTGGATTATTCTTCTTTGTAATTGTTTCTTTTGTTCATATATGTCTCTATTGTTATTCTAAGTCTCATACATCTTAATGATGTTCTTGTTAGTATATGGCACACTATGCCACGAAACGAGTCATGGATGTATATGATGTATTTTATTTCCGATTGATCAATAAAATTCACCTTATAAAACAAATTTATTAAAACTAAAACTAAATATTAAAAAAAAGTAAATAAAAATGAAAAGTCCCCTTTCTTGACCACTACTTTTATGTTCCACGGGAATTTGTTTTTATTCATCAGATTGTCATGGGGTGGCAATGAATAACAACCAAAAATTATATAAAATTGAATTGGAATTGGCTAACTATTCTATATTTTGGAGTTTTAAGATAGAATTTAGGGAAATAAATATTTTTTTATCAATATTATGTCTTTTATGTTTATGTCTTTTATTGTTTAAAATATATTTAGCACCTTGAAAAACACAAAAACACACTTGAATAATACATAGTTCAAACTTGTGATTTCAACACATTCATCTCTAATTCTAAACAAATTTAACCTTGTTAAAAAGAAAAAAACAATTTCAAATAATATAAAACAATTATAATATAACAATGGAAAATGTGAGAATATAATCGCCGAAATAAAAATCAGTCTCTGAAAAACCTGTAGATCCATTGTTTGTACATTAGCAATACGATCTCCTCTCTGATATTTTTATTTAACACTTCTTATCAGTGATCAAATTTGAATGGTTGGTATTAGTTTCAATTAGAAGGGAATTCATTGATCTAAGCATTAGAGAAATTTTGAGGTCTAAAATGGTCCTTCTAAGGAATATTATAAAATAATAGTGGAAATAAGAATAAAATAAGAATATATTCCATCATCAAATTTTAGAGGGAAAAAGAAAAAACCTACTTTTTAAACTCGTACTTACAGCTTATATCCCTACATTTTTATTCAAATTTCGAGCATCAGAACTTGTTGGATGCAAAATTTAATTCCACATCCAAGGAGTACCCATGTTTCATACTTTCAATGTACCCTACTACACGAAAAATGAGAAATACATGAAAAAATATTATTGCAATCACATTTTTCATGTAGCAAGGTCCATCAAAAGTATGCAACATGGGTACTCCTTGGATGAGGAATTAAATTCAACATCCAATGAGTTCTCCCGCTCGAATTTTTAGTAAAACCGTAAGGATATAATTTGAAAATACGAGTTGAAAAAACAATTCTTTTAAAAAAAAAATTACTCCAAAAATGATGAACCATCTGCAAGGTTGACATCACAATCTTGAATCCTATTGGTTCTTATAAATTTTATTTTGGTTGTACATTTTTATTTTGAGACTCATTTTTTACCTCAAAATTTCTCTAATACCTTCTAAAAAACACATTTTAATTAACAACAAAATATTATCTCTACATTTCATTTTCAATCAAATTTATTTCTATTAAATAAATTAAACTCTTAAAACTAGATGGTAGTTAGAAAATATCACATTATGAAAACATCAAATAGATAATATAGTCAAATATAAAAAATATATATAAAAAAATGAAATTGCAATTTTTTATAGCTGAATTTGCATTTCTTAAATAACAAAATTGTTTCAGTATTCTTAAAAATCCCTATTACATTCAAATTGTGCATTCTCAATAATTAACATATGTGATTCAATCCATTCTTCTAAATTTTAACTAAGAAAAGTTTCAATTCATAAAGACTATACATAAAACCAACCCACCATTTTGGTTGTGGTTGTTGGCTATCTAGGCTAGACCTGAGATTTTAGAATTACATTGAAATAATATAACATGGTTTTTTTGTTGTCATTGGACTTGTTATTGGGTTCATGGTACGAAACTACAACCTTGATAAGGAAGAGCATATATTCCCCTTGATTGTAGTTTATGAAGTCTCCCACATATAACAATCGTTTGTCTCTCAACCTTTCCAGCATCAAAGAGGAATTGAACCTAGACATAAGATGCAAATATGAGAAATCCAACAACATTTGGAAAAATATTGAGAAGAAGCAACATGTTATTGATTTAATGACAACATCGTTCAAGCCAGCACTACAATGAATAGATAGATCACATGGACAGTTCAAAATCCCTCACCTACCATCTCCATTTCTCATCATTATAATCAATTCTATGATTCTTTAGGTAGTCAAAATTAATGCTAGAATAAGAGCACGACACATGTAGATAAAAAACATAGGATTCACCATACATCCATCTCCTCTTGAACATATCACTCTGGCGTTTCATTCCTATTGAAGGAGATAAAGGTTCTCCCATGGACATGTTGGTGCCCCTACCTCACATGGGCACATTATTAACACTCTTGTTACATGTCCCTGAATTCAACATGTTGACCTCGATGTGATAGGGTTTATCTAGCATTCTTGAAAATGTATTCCACTCCAATGTTCCTTTACGATTTACCCTAGGAAAATCCTAAATCTTGTTGTAGATATTGAAGAATATTAAATTTAGACACATCATATATATTGGGATGGGAACCAAGCACTTCCACCATTTTTGTAGACGCATTAAAATGACAACAAAAGCACTTAATTTAATATAGACCAAACCTCTAATTCATTTGAAATTGACTTAATGAAGAGAGATTCTAATAAATAGGGGGATTTTCCTCCTAACATAGCATTCTATAGTGTCAAGCAACACATTGGCCATCTAATTTTCTAGCTCCTCCTCTTCATTGATGGTCTCTATCCTAAATTCCTCCATTTGTTTTGTTTGTTGCCATGATACAATTTTTTTCCCATTGATTGGATGCCTTGAGGCACAACAAATTTCCCTCACTCCCACCACATACACACCCTCTTATTGCTACTTCCACCCATACAACAAGCCATTGAATCAATGAATGATCTTCAGTCATGAAAAATATCCTAAATAGCCCAGAATAACCTGCAAATTACATATTGTCTATGTTGGGTAATGGATTCTAAAGCCATGAATAATCCCCATCGTTGAAGGCCCATATCAAGAAGGCATATAACATGAGAAAATTGCCACTCCATCCAACCATCCTCACAAAGCTAGTACTTCCTTTATTTCCAACTACCTATCTACATGAGACTTAAATTACCTATAGCTGCTCTCTAGGTTGTGAGAACAAGCCAAATCAAAGGAAATTACTCAATTTCAACCATGATTCTATGTCTTTCTCCTAATCAGCAAATTATGAATTTGAAAAGCACTAGCAAAGAGTACATTGATTCACTAAGTTGTGTTTGTACGAAATTCATGAAATTTATTCAAATTGTGAAGATGTAAAGAATTTAATTATGGCTTACAGTTCAATATTTATTTCTTGTAACCTACCAAAGTCAATTTTTCAACAAACAATAAATCTGTAGATATGAATCTATGTAGACTCTCTGAAAAGTATTAATACATAACATGGTTTTAGATATGAATCTATGTAGACTCTCTGAAGAGTATTAATACATAACATGGTTTTGATTCTAATATCACTTTCGTCATTATATTGAATTCAATGTTATTAGTATAAATGGCACAAGTCAGATAATTAAATCCCTTCAACAAATCGCCAATCATCATAACATTTTGTAATCCACAATTTATCTAAAAACAATTTATCTAATAACCCTTCACTAGACATTTTGTTATATTATTTAAATTTTTAAAAAACAAATGGAAATAAAAATTTACATTTTTTATACCTAATTTTCTTTTGGCACTTTTAAAATGTGCTAGACCCCTCTAAAAGACTATGACGTGTTCAATTTTGAACCATGCTTCTAATCCATTCGGCCTACTATTTATTTAGACCGCATTTGCCCTCTTGTCATACTTGTTTAGTGCTATCAAAAATTAAAATAATAGGGTGCATTATCTCATGATATTTTTAAAAAATTACCCTAAATTAAGCAAAAACGCAGACTACGCTTAAGAATATTACCCTCTTGGCCTTTGTCCTATTACCATGTGCGTCTTTTTAATGTTTTATATATATATGTACGATGCATGTTAGCTTGAGAATTTCTTGATAAAAAGGGTTGATAGAAGATGCCACGTTCAAATAGTTATGTACCTTTTTCCATAATTTTAAATGACTAAAAAAATATAAAATTAAGTTTTAAAGTTATTAATAAATTAAATATCAATAACAATTTATATATAATAATAATTTTATTTTTTATTAATAGTTATTAATAATTTTATTTTTTATTTTAAGAAATCAAAACTATTTATATTAATATAATTATATAAAATTAAAAAGAAATCCATAAATATATTACAATTTCTATTATTAAAAAATATTAATATAATTATGTTAAGAGGTATTCTCCATCCACCTTAACATTTAAGTGAAATTAATTAAATCAAAATTAAATTAAATAAAAAATAATCTATGAACTTCAATCTACAATTTTTCGCTTGGTATTTTGAACCCACAATATTCTTCTTTAATATCCAAAATTACAATAAATCTAAACTAATTATATCTAAAATTGAGATAGTTAGTTATAAAAATATATATGTAATTTTAAAAAATAGAATTTGTTTTATTAAAAAAAAATTGATATAATTATTCGTGATTGTTACAATTACTAAACAATTCAAAGATTAAACTATTGCAAGGCGTACAAGGGACGTTAGCATTACAATGTGAATGTAAGTGTGTAGCCACTAAATGAAAAAATAGCAGGTAATTGTGCAGATAAGTTTATGCAGATATTAGTTTCATGTGAATAATTTTTTTTTTTAAATATGATGTAAATAATAATTTTTTTAAATTATTTAGAATAATGTATGTATGTATATGTGTTATAAATAAAATAATAATTTATTATAAAAATATTACAATGACTAAATAATCTAACAAAATTATATATATCATAATGAAGAGTAAAATAAGATGAATCACATTATAATGGAAAGTAAAATAAGATGAATCATTTTACTCAATTTTATAAATCTGTAATCTAAATAAAAAAAATATTTGTATTTAAAAAAATTAATAAATTTAATTAGTATAATAAATTAAACTAAAAAATAAACTAATATTAATATGTAAATTTTTATAGTTAAGAATATGATGATAAAAAATGTTTGAATATTATGGCATCTAATTTTTAGAATAAACAATTCACTTATCATCAAATACAAAGTTTATTTGATAAAGTGAAAAGTGTTAGATTAAGTTTGTATTAGTCCACACTTCATCATTATCATCAGTTAGTGAGTGTAAATAATGTAAAGTTTTTTGGAATAGTATGAATACAAAGATTTTAAAATATTTAATATGAATAGAAATTCATTTGATAAAGTGAAAAGTGCTACATCAAGTTTGTTGAATCCTTAAATCATATTTAATATTAGTGCACACTTCATCATTATTATAAGTGAGTGTAAGTAATGTAAAGTTTTTTTTGGAGTGGCATGCATAAAAATATTTAAAAGTATTTAATATGATTAAGAACATTTTTATTCTTAAAGATAATTTTATAAATAAGTAAATAGATTATAGATATTAGAATTTAATTGTTTATATGTGTGTTTATTTATTTTGACATAGAATTTTCAAAAATTTAATTTAATTATAAATTATTATTAAGTGGATAGTATGATTTATGGGATATTTATGGGAATTAAGGCACATGACCAATAATCAGAAAAAAATGCATAATTTATTGCAAGGCATAATCTTAACTAAAACAATGTATGTGACAAATGTTTCTATTTTGGAAAATTCACTAATAATAATCCAATACAATATCTAACCAAAAATAAACACCTCAAACTCTTGTTTCATCAAATAACAAGATTAAAAGATTGATTCACACTAAAATTCTTTGCATTTGTGCTAATATGTTACACCAACATAGATACATATACATAATGGGTCACAACATTAAGTGAAATGATTTGTGCCAAGTAAGAGCTACTAGCAATGAATTGAGGCTAGTTGGTAGTGCCTCTAATAAGAGTGACCAATTAGAGGCGGGGGTGGAAATGGAAAGACCCCAATGACAAAGTTCCTTTTGTTTTTCATGTAAATGACTTATGCGCATGCAATGTAGGGAGAGTGAGTAAGAGAAATAATTTGAGTTTAGTTTATATATGGAAAAGTCTAATTTAGTATGAGTTTGTATGAATAAGTTACTTAAAGTTGAGTCAAATCTAGTTAGAACTTTTCATGATTGTATAATTAGTACGTGTGGTTTTTATATACCAGAATTGAATCATTGTAATGTGTAAAAACCATAAAACCAGAAAAGCTAAAAACCCAGTGAATGATAGAGATTTATGAATAAAAAATCATTTTGTGTGAATTACGTTTTTTCCTTTGTTTCCTTTCCGTCAATTTGATATCGGAGCGAAAACCTGCCCGAAAAGCTACAGAAGTAGCAGTGTTAATCGCACAGAAGTTACTAAGTTTCAAAGGTTTCATGGAGAAAGTGATAGGGTGGCCAGCACATGAAAATTCACAAGCACGAAAGGTATATGGGTCATTCAATCTTTTAAAAAAAGGATGGTTGTAGATTAAAAAGAAATGGGCCCACGAGATGAGTTCAAGTCCAAGGTGCATTACTAACCGAGTATGGCTTGATGACGTCGATTACATAAATCTGGTTAAATCGACATGGAATGAGGAGGTCGATTGTGACGAACCCATACCTATAAATCGCTTTCATATCAAACTTCAAAGATTGAAAGCAGTATCTAAAAAGTGGGAAGTGCAGAAAAAAGCTGCCCTCAAGGCTGAGCTAGTGGACATTAAAGATCAGATGGTGGCTATATATAAAGGTTTTGTAGATAAGGCACCAGAGGAGGCAACATACATAACCCTTGAACAACTTGGGAAGAGAAAGAGGGAGATTCTGGAGATTGAAGAGACCACATGGAAGCTCAAGAGTCGGATTAAATGGCTAAAAGAGGGTGATCTCAACACTAAATTATTTCATAAATATGCATCCGAAAGAAGGAACAGGAACGCGATATGGAGGATCAAAAGATCTGATGGTTCTTTCGCAATATCCACTGACGAGATACAAAAAGAGGCCTACTCACATTTCTTTGATTTTTATCAAAAAGAGCTGCACGCTGATCCGGAAAACCAAATATGGTTTTTAAATCATGTACCGAGAATGTTTGATGAGGCGGCCATCGAGGCCCTTGAACAAGAAATCATCGGGAATGAAGTACATAGGGTCCTCAAATCTTTTGCGCATGACGAATGCCCGGGGCCGGATGGTTGGCCGACGGAATTTTTCACTTTCTTCTTTGACATTATTGGAGATGAACTTATGGAGATGATTGAAATGATTAGGAAAAGAGGACATGTGCCTGCAAATCTTAATTCTACCTTCATTGCTCTGATTCCCAAGGTGGCTGATCCGCAAACTTTTGTGGATTTTAGGCCGATTTCCTTATGCAATATATTGTATAAAATCACACCAAAAATCATTTCAAATTGCATTAGATCTATCTTATCTGATCACATCAGCTTGGAAAAATATGGCTTTCTTCAGGGACGCTCCATACATGATGCGATTGCCATCGCTCAAGAAGTTTTACATTCTGCCCATAATGGAAACAAGGAAGCTTTAATTATGAAAGTTGACTTACACAAGGCTTATGATTCGGTTGATTGGTCCTATATAAGGCTTCTATTACTCAAGACTGGTTTTCCAATCAGTATCATACGTTGGATCATGTCATGTATAACTACAGTTAGATATGTTGTGTTGGTTAATGGAGTACCCACTCACTTCTTTGGTGCTGCCAGAGGTCTTCGCCAGGGTTGTGCCCTCTCCCCACTTATCTTTATCCTTGTTCTTGATGGATTTAGTAAGCTATTACATTATGCTGAACAACAGGGTTTTATTAGAGGTTTTTATTTCTCTGAATCTATTTCTACCAATGATTTGCTCTTTGTTGACGATATGATGCTATTTGGATATCTCCATAGGGAGCATTGGTTTTATATTCACTTGCTTCTGATCAGATTTGAATCAGCCACTGGATTAGGGATTAACAAAGGAAAATCTATTCTCTTATATGACAAGGGTGAATTACAGGAGATTCTCTATATTGCTGATTTTTTGGGGGTTCATACTCAACACATTTCAGAAGGTATCAAATATTTGGGATGTTTTTTAAAACCCTGTGGTTACAAGTGCAAAGACTGGATGTGGTTAGTTGACCGTTTTAGAACTCGTATATACAGGTGGACTCACAAGTGGTTGTCTATGGGGGGCAGGCTCATCCTTATCCAGGCTGTCTTGTCACAGTTGATGGTCTATTGGGGCCATCTCTTTTATTTTCCAACCAAGATCGTGGAGTTGATAAACAGGATCATCTCCCAATTTCTGTGGGGAGGTACAAAACTTGACAAGAAATAGCATCTCTGTCAAATGGACATCATATGCAGACCCATTGATTTCGATGGATGCGGGGTATTAAATACTAGAGTTTTCAACATAGCATTGTTAATCAAATCTTTTTGGCGAGCAATCAATGGAGATAATATATGGACTACTATAATTAGGTGTAAGTACATTAATGGTGATATTCTTCATCAGTTATTATGCAGGGAATTGATTTGCCCATCCAACGTCTCGGTTATTTGGGGCGGCTTCAAAAAGATCCTTTCTTATATATGTGACCGCGTGACCTGGAGTTTTAGCGATGGCGGAAGAATCCCTTTGGCATTCAAAGATATCTCTGGTCTTTCCACTGACTGCTCTATCTCCCCTCGTCTACTACACCGCCTCTCACAACGGGGGTATATTCTATTATCTCAGACCATTTCTGAGTGGTCTCATGGAGCTCCATCTTTCAAAAGTGCTGTACTGCTGGGGTTAGATGGGGAAGACGCTTCGGAATGGGAGGCTATTTTGGTATTTTTCAAGACTACTGGTTTATGTCACTCGGCGGGAGGAGACAAATTAATTTGGAATGGGCCGATGAAGCAAGATGCTATCATTGTTAAAGACGCCTACAGGTCTATCATTTTCTCTACATCTGGGGGTACCACATTCAAGATCTTTTATCCTTACTGGAAGCGCAGGATTCCCACCAAGATTACCCTTTTTGGATGGTTGGTATGGAGGAGCAAAATACTGACGTGGGATAATCTCTGCAAACGGGGTTTACAAGGGCCAAACCGATCTGCTATATGCTTTAACGAGGCTGAAACCATTCTGCACCTGTTTTTCACCTATCCTGTTATAAAAAATATGTGGAGATCCCTTGCTCCTCACATCTCCGATCCAAATTGGTCTGCTTCTGAGTTCATTTCGGCTATTAGGGATTGGGACAGGCTTAAAGGTAAATATAAGTCACTTCCTTTCTATTTCATTTGGGAAGTTTGGATTGGCAGAAACAATCTCATTTTTGAAAATAGGCCTTTTCTCCCGCACATCATCACATCCAATATATTGAGTTGGATTGTTGATTGGAGTGACTCTCCTCAATTGGTGGTTGATAGATCTATTAGGAACAAACCCCATGAGATTCATCTCCCTGCTATTTATTTTGATGGGGCATCTGACGCAGGTATCATGGGTTGTGGTGTATGGATTAAAATGTCCCAACGAGAGAGAATTCATATATACTGGAATGGGGGTCCTGGTACAAATAATAAGGCATAAATCATGGCACTTTGGGGTAGCCTCCTGGTTGCATCAAATCTCCAGATACAGAATCCAAACTTCTATGGTGACTCTAAGGTGGTTATTGATTGGATATACGACAGACATGATCTCACTATACAAACCCTGCGGGGATGGATGCAGAGGACTCTTCGCATGTGGAAGAACTTAAAAAATCCTCCTATAAGCCATATTTATAGAGAGAATAATACCAGGGCGGATGGTCTTTCGAAAAAAGGTATCTCTGCAGATTTTGGACAGATGTATTTTCTTCAGTACAAAGATGGAGTACAGATCAGGACTTCGATGCTTCCAATCCCATAACACATACATCCGGATGCTGATTCTTGTTATCTTTCATAATGTTTTCCTTTTTCATTATGTTTTATGCTTATAGTTTATTGGCTATATTTTCTTCATTCTGCAATTCTCCGTCTATACAGTTCCTTTTGGTATGTTGGCCATGGTTCATTGCTGGAGGCTCCGAATCTACTTTGACAGATGTACATCTACATATCTCTACACAAGTGAGCCTGAAGAATTGCGAGGTGGTCATTATTGAGCATGATCAATATTTTTGCAATGATCCAAGTCAATGTACCTTGCTGTTACTGTTTTGTTTGGTATGCTCGATGGCCTGGTTGTTTTTTCTATATGGATTGTGTTTCATCAAGCGAGCGAGACATGGGAGGTACTTTATGTATCAAGCGACTACATCTCAATCACACCTGCTACCTTTCTCTATTCGTGTGGATTTCTATAGCTGATCATCTATCAAGCGAGCCTACTTACCAGTTTTCACTGCCTTGTATGCACATATGTATATTGCCTTTTATCATCTCTGCTCATGATCTCCGGGTTTTCAAGCGATCCTGTGCTGGTGACTGTACATGTGGGATTGTCTCATATGTATCATGGTTGCTACTTTTCGATCTGTTTTGAAATGTTTTTTCTGTTTCTTCACATCCTCCTTTTGTCCTCTTTTCCATGACTTTGATGCTTATGTATTAATTATGCATGTACATTAATGATACAAGGATGCTCTGAAAGAATGGTTTGGGTCTGGATTTTCCACCCGTATTTCTGCTTGCCATGTACATTGAATATCTTCTCATCTGGAGGATTTTTTATTGTATTTGGGAATGTCGTTATTCTTGTTGTCTTTACAGCGGAGAATGTAATGATGATCATGTACTATTATATATATCACCTAATATATACAACGTTTCTACTCTTCTGAAAAAAAAAAGCAGCCGTAATCATGAAGAGGAAAGGCCATGGGCAAGGTTGAAGGTTTAATTTTTTTTTGAAAGGCTCCTTTTAAGGTTTGCCATATATTAGAGTTTGAATTTCCCTCGTATTAATATCAGAGAGTTTATTAAAGGTTTGGAAGTCGGAGGATAATATCTCGAAGGTTTTTTTAGTTACCTTTTAATTCGTACATTTTGAAAAAGATTATTTTGTATAAAAAAAACTAAACGGTTATTTTATTATAAGGAGGTTGTAAAGTTTTAAAAGGGTTTTGAAAAATAAAGGGGAGTCTATAAAAGTTTTAATTGAGAAATATTAAAGTTTTTTTTTTTTTAAAGGTTTTTTTAAAAAGAGAAAAGGTTTCTTGTTAAGAGTTTTGCGGTAGGTTTTTCTGATCATAAAGACATATTTTTGTGGGAATTTTTTGTAGTAAGTTTTTGATTTTTTTTTTTCTTAAAGAGAATTTAAAAAAGGAAAAAGGGTTTTATTAGAAATAGATTTTAGGGTTTTGCATAGATTTGTTTGTGTGTAATTTTTTTCTACTTTGTTAATCATGATAGTCTTTTGGGTTCGAAAAAAATTCTCTATATACGAATCTAGTGAAGATTGTGTCTTACGAAGGCGTGTTTTGAAATTCATTTTTTTTCGAGGGCGATATGGAAAGAAGTCTCATGTAATAAGGAGAGCAGGCAAAAGATAAAAGAAAGACAACAATCATGGGACGCAAAGCGAGATTGAAGCAACAGAAAAGAATTCAAAAGGAAGAGCTTGAATATTTTGAGGAACTCATAGAGGTGTCGCAACCAAAGGATCTATAAGATAAGAAAATGAAATAGAACACATAGAACAAGTCAATAATGCATGGACCGAGATGGATATGGTAACACTACAAAAATTTACTCATAAAAATTTTGATTTTTGGGTTGTCAAAATGCAAACTTTTCTTCGATGTAAATAGTTAATTGAGTACCGGTCTAATAATCCATATGACGAATTATGCGATGCTTTAGTATTAGATTTTATAAAAACAATAATTGGATGAGAAGTTTTTGTGCAAGGTAGAAAAAGCTACATCTTCCCAAAAAGCATGGAAGATCATGGAAGAAGAGTTTGGTACAAAGGAAAATGACATGCAACAACCGATTGTGTCACAATATATTTAATAAACAATAGAAAATTCAGCCGCAGATTTGAGAGTAAATGAGCAAGAGTCTAGGAGAGAAACAAAGCTTGGAGAATTCCACTCGAAAATGGATGATGGTTATGAAGACTAAAAGTGAATCCCATTATGCATACATGAATATGGATGAAGAAGGCACAACAAAGATTGCAGAGAGAAAAGTTGAAGCCTCTATATGTGAAGCAAAGCATGAGTGTATAGATACTCGAGAACTCCACTGTAACATGGATGGCGAAGATGATGGTGAATCCCACTGTGACAAGACACATGTGGATGATGACTGCAAAGTGATATGTGAATTGGATAATTCAACAACAATTAATGAATTTGGTGAAGTTGAAATTGTTAATGAGCACATGCATGCTTAGATCTCCCACCATAGAGTGGATGAACATTATGTTAATGAAATTTGTGGTATATTTTTTGAAATAGGGACTAATCATGGCAATATTATAAGTCCCGTGTTTGATGAATAATTGAAGGTTGAAGTTGCCACTATAGTAGAAAGTTATGAAGTAGAATTTGGAACTACTCATGAAGTAGTATGTGAACTAGCAGTAGTTGAGTATGGCATAGGTAGAGCTACCAATGGAGCAGCAATTGGTTTGGTGGATCTAGCAATTGAAATTGTTGATGTTGACTTTGATGAAGAATAATTAAATGATTATGAGTGGTTGCACATGACACAAAAAAAATATTTAATTGATATGTTGTTATTTGGTGAGAGAAGCCCACTTCTGTCTCGAAGCCAAGTGGAATACAACACACTTGCGATAACAGAGGTTTGTAAATAAGTGGAAGAGAAGGAAGAGGAAGAGGAGAAAGCTCTCACTCAAGAGCATAATGAATATGTTTTTAACATTTATTTTGAGTGTATAAGTAAATAGGACAACTCATCAACTATAATTACACCTGAAAGAGAAGATGAAGAAAATGATGCAGGAAAGGACATGGAAATTTCTAAATACAAAGAAGAAAGCATTGAAACAATCTTTCAACAATGGAGTCAAGAAGAGATTAGACTTTTCTATGAGGAAATATGGCAGAAAGAAGATGATGAATATGAAGCGCAAGAAGAAGAGTGAAGTTCACAATTTGAAGACGAAGAGTTGTGGCAATAGTCCATGAGAGAAAAAATCTTTAAAGAAGTTGTAGAAGACAGGCTCAATTTTTTTTTTCAAAATAAATACAAGAGAATTCAAAGAAAAATTGCAGTAGAAGCAAGTGAAGAAGTATGGGGCTTACAACAAGAAAACACAACCGAGAATGAAATAGTTTCAAGAGTATAGAATTTGGAAGAAATGAGAAATAAAAACCAAGAGTAAAGAGATGTTGTAGAAGAAAAACTCAGAACAAATACAAGAGAAGTGAAAGAAAAATTGCAACAACAAGTAAAATAAGTATGAAATTTACAATAAGAAAGCACAACCAAGAATGAACCAGTTTCAAGGGTATATAATTTGGAAGAAACAAAAATAAAATCCAACAGTGTAAATGCTTTGAGCCATTGTAAGCCTAGTTGAGACTTAGACCACTAGGCATGGTTAAGTGATAATTGAGTCAATTTTTATTATAAGCCCAATAGGTATAGTTGAGTCATGTTGAGTCATGATTAAGTTATGTTGAGTTATATGGTCGTAATTAAGGGGGTGTTGGAAATAGTAAATTACTCCTATATGCATTCAAAGAGCTAAGAGTCACAACTAGGTGAATGTGTATGTGAGAAAGATTTATGAATAGAAGTTTATTTTGTGTGAATTGTGTTTTTCCTCCTCTTCCTTTCTATCACTCTTGCCAGGGGCTATGCACGTGGAAAAATGTTTCAAAGGCATATAATTGGTACTACTACAAAAATTCTATCATGAGAAAATAAGTAAATATTACTTAATTCCTTTTTTAGAGATATGTTCTAATGGAATTTCTTAGAAGTGGAGACAGGTCAAAACATAATTTGTCAGTTTAAGGAGTTTGAGGCAACTATTAACAAAATTGGGGTTGGAATTGGAGTTGTTATGCTGGATCATTGGAGCTTTTCAAGGGACTTAGATATTGTAATGGTGAATTGTATAACCCTTTGGGGCAATATACAATTGATACCATTGAAACAAGATGATATAATAGTTTTGCATCATACAAATTTCGGGGAGCAAGAAGACGCAAAAAATTGTGCCAGGGTGAGCTGCTTAAGTTTTAGTTGCCTTACTTTGATTTTAACTATCGACAACAAACCATATTCCTTTCTAATTTTGAAGTACATTTTTTTCTAAAAGATGAGACTCTTTATTTGTTAACTTTGATTTGCTGACAAAATAACTCAAATTGATAAGTTATTAGAAATACTAAATACTTAATAATAGTATCTATTGTTGGTGTACAGTCAAAATCAGAAATTCACTTTTTTTAAATATTCAAGCATGTTTAGAAGATGTAGAGGAGAAGATTGAGTTTTTTCAGCTCGAATCACAACTCCAATGTGATGAATTACAATAAAAGAGTCAATATTTTGTATTGGTTCTTGTTCAAAATAATTTTCCTTTTGGGTTTGAGAAAGATTCTTATCCACAGTCAACACATATATAAAAAGTGACATCATTTTCTGGGAAAATTTACCTGAAGATGTAAAGGTTTTACTTGTGCTTCCCAAACCCATCATGAGACATTGGTAAGAAATCATTAAGAAGAAGAAGAGAATCAGTCTTTAATATGAAAAGAAAGTGTTTTTTGATATTTTGGACTACTTCAAATCCATTTAGTTTCAGTGTGTTGGATTTCTTCAAGACAACTGTTCACTTGCTCCTTTTCCACTGGAACTTTAGACTCTCAAATTCCAACATTGTGATTGGGTTGGCCATGTGAAAGATCAATATTTTGATCTTTAACCTTGTGAGAATTGAAACAAACATAGTCATAATTCAAAGAGATGCTTGATATGTAAGACTCCTACAAGAGAAAAGATTCACTTTAGATAGATCGCTTTTTCGAAATTGTCTTCAATAACCAATAAAAATATATCGATCATACCTCATAGTTCATTCTCAAGTATTAAAAATATTGTAATAACTCTCATTTTATTTGACAAGGGGGAATTAATAGTGACTAGCTTCAAAGTCATATTAGACGAGTTTGAGTGACAACCTAAACCAGAACATGTCGACAAAGCCTAAAGCTAGAGTCACCCTAGTCAAATTGAGAGTTGTAAACATAAATAAATTCATGTTCCATGATTTGTTTGGTGACCTACCTTAAACCTTGGCGTCCAAAAGACCATGACAGTTGAATCGAGCTGTCACACAAAATATATTTGTATGTATATTTTGTGACTAATATGTATCATATGAGTGTTAAGTTTAGCAAGGTATATATATTCTATTTCATTTTGGTTTTGAACTTGTAACTTTTTAGGTAAGAGGAAACACATGCTCTTAACCATTAAGTCTACTCAAATTGCATAAACCCACTTATATAATATTTTAAAAATTAATTAATAATTAATATTTATTTATTTATAATTTATATCAAAAATTCAACTGAAATGTAATATTATATATATTATATTAATTATAGATATATCTTTAAAAACAATCGGTTTTAATGATTTGTTAGTTTAAGTCAAAATTAAAAAGTGTTTATTTACAAAATATGCTAAAAGCCACTGCCAAGGAGATCCTATGGTTTCACTTAATAAAAAATAAAAAATAAAAAATAAATCTTATTTTATTGTAATTGTCCACAGAAAAGTCGTCAATAAAGAAAAAAAGGTGCAATATTTATGAGTGTTGTGGCTTTTCACAGCCCACCAGGGCGTAATATTTATGAATGTTGTGGCTTCTCACGGCCCACCAGGATTCCATTCTTTCAAGTAACATTAATTCTTCCCATCTAGCCTTTAATTCATCCAATTTAGCCTTGCATAAGAATTATTTTAAAGAAAAAATATGAATGTTGTGGCTTCTCACCGCCCACCAGGATTCCATTCTTTCAAGTAACATTAATCCTTCCCATCTAGCCATTAATAATTATTTTAAAGAAAAAAAAAACAAATGTCATCGAACACTGGAAACAAGTCCATAAATTGTCCTTAGCTTTACGTCTAAAACCACTATAGGGCGGAATTCACAAAGAGCTTAACACTGAAATTTAAAAACATTTATTAATTTTAACAAATAACATTATGAAGTACTTGCTAATTGATTTGATGGAAGTACTTACAATTTGATGGAAGTACTTATCGCAAGGGTTAATTGATTATTGGTGGCAATCTTAATTAACTGCATAGACACTTGGTGTTATTATATACATTTTTAAGTTTTAATATTTATAAAATATTATTATTGTTTTTTTTCTTCTTATAATTATATTTCAAACTCTATGAAATTATTCACAATAAAAAAACAAATTTCATCATCAATACTGGTCTCTTGAGTTTTGGTGTTTGGAATTGATTTCTAAGAGTCTTATTCGTGTTCAAATTTATGAAGGCATCACCCACACATCCATAGTGTAGGAATATACAAACAATAAAGAAGCAAGTTCCATAAAAAACTTTGGCCTCTAGAGTTTTGGTGTTTGGAATCGATTTGCAAGAGTCCCACCCATGTTCAAATCTCTAAAGGCCTCACCCATACACTCGTAGTGTAGGAAGATACAAACAATAACAAAGCAAGTTCCATTTGGAATCAATTTGCAAGAGTCCCACCCGTGTTCAAATATCTGAAGGTGTCACCCATATGCCTGTAGTGTAGAAAGATACAAACAATAATAAAAAAAGTCCCATCACCAACTTCGGCCTCTGGAGTTTTTTGGTGTTTGGAATCGATTTGCAAGAGTCTCATCTGTGTTCAAATCTCTCGAGGCGTCACCCATATGCCCATAGTGTAAGAAGATACGAACAATAAAAAAACAAGTCCCATCACCAACTCTGGCCTCTAGAGTTTTTGTGTTTGGAATCAATTTGCAAGAGTCCCACCCATGTTCAAATCTCTAGAGGCGTCACCTATATGCCGACAGTGTAGGAAGATACAAAAAATAAAAAACAAAGTCCCATTACCAACTCAGGCCTATGGAGTTTTGGTGTTTGGAATCATTTTGCAAGTGTTTATTTATTTTGAAATAGATTTTTCATAATTTTAATTTAATTATCAATAATTATTAAGTGGATGGTAGGATTTTTGCGTGGTAAGAGGGTGAGTGGTTCTGTATAACCCCACTGGAAAAATGATATCAAGATATTCACGGGATTATGACACATGACCAATAACGAGGTAGAGATTCATGGTTTATTGCAAGGTCTAATCCTGGCTAAGGCAATGCATGTGACAAACATTTCTATTTTGGGGGATTCGCTAATAATAATTCAACACTTGCAGAAAGGCACTTGTCCAAAGGATAATTTCACCTCAAGCTATTGTTGTAGCGCATAACAAGGTTACTAGAGAATATCCCACAAAAATATTTCTTCGACAGCCTAAGAAACCAGAATACTGAAGCTAATCATCAAGCTAATAAAACATTCCTATTCATGGTGGGCTAATTAAAATTCAATGGAAAAAAAGGGTGGAAAAACTTGTCTCCCTCATTACGCCCTTATAATCAAAGTTCCATGGGCTTGGGTCCATATCAATCTCATTTGTACCTTTGGACCAAAGTGTGCATTACGAATCACTCAATAAAACTTGGAAGAGGCCACATTGTCGTTGTGTCAACCTTAGTAAATTCGACGCATGGAGGGTTATCCATGCTTATCACCTCAGATGATCAAGGTACAATGTGTTAACAATGGCTTGATATTAGCGGATGAATTCCATCACCACTGGTAATTGATACAAGGGATGTGGCACTTGTGATATATTGTGGTGAGATTATGATCAAAGAATGTGGATGGATTACTCAGAAATACAATTCAATGAAGCTACAATGATACAAAGCATGAATAATTTCTCAGGTTGGAAATTATAGAGTCAGAAAAACCAAGGTCTAAGGAAATTTGTGTGGCCATGCAATTTCCTTGTACGGATTTCTTTAGCTACCACGGGGTGCTTCTCAAGGCTAGACCTTCATAATGCACAATCAACTCCTGCTCTAAGTAAGACCAACTGGCTAATTGTGTCTGGTGGTATCAGTATCTGGCTAAGTTATATTATTGGAAAAAGTAATTGTCCCTCATGCTTATGGTTGAATTAGAAGACTGTGATTTGGTGAGCCCATACGTCTTGTCTGCAAGTTCCATTCCTTGCAATGATTAGCAAACAAATTTCTCGGTAGTTAAGAAACTCTCCCATGTCTGGTAATGTCCTTCATGCATGGCTCTCTCAATCCTAGTGAAGGTGTTAGACATCTATCAATTTGGAAATTAGTATCTCTTCTTGGAGCTTCAAGGGATTACGCTATTATGTGAAGTCTCTCATTTTGGAAAACTTAGTTATGGATACCTCTAGCAGTTTAAAACCGAGCTGTGACTGTCTAAGCAAGCATCGACCAATCCACGAGGTATTTAAAGACTCATTGAGTAACCTCTCCAAGCATCATTGGAAACAATTAAATCTCGCATGTCAAGAAAGAGCCATCTCAATCTGAGAAGTTAAAAATATCGACATAAAACAAGCAATACTTGCTACAGGGAAAAGGTGGAATCGACAAAGGATTCAAGGGATTCATAGGCCATACATTCTTAACTTGTCCATAATGTGGGCAAATCAAAGTAAAGAACTTAGAGATAGTATCTAGACAACATGTAACAAATTGCAAACATTAGATGGAAGCTTTGCAACTTGATATTTTGGAGGAAAACATGAAGCAACAACCAAATGAGAGCCATTATCAATCTTATGGAGGAGATAAAAAATTTGAAGGGCATATTGGCCCATCAATCAGATGAGATGGATGCCCTATGCTAGCAAATTGAAGGTTTACAAGATCAGAGAAATCATGTAAGCAATAAGAACCTAGATTCAAGCATTTCTAGTAGGCACATTGGAAGCTTCCTCCCTAACCTCAACCAAACTTCGTAAGAGGAAACTCCTACCATATCCTAATGTATTCTCAGTGCAAATTTTTTCTTCTAATCTGATGCTTTTGTAAGATGCACTCTTGTCTTCCTAGAGTCATATTAGACTTCCTAGGTAGATGTTTTTTATGATACTAGTAATATCCTCCCCAAGGGATCAACTGCCAGAAGCACAAATGCAACTCATTTCTTGGGTATCTACTGCGACGAGGCACAAATTTAATATAAAATCTCTCAATTTTGTGAAAAAAATGGGGGATGGTAGGATTTTACCTTTGTGGAGCATTCATGAATAAAGAGTTATGTCTTTTTTCTTTTCAACTTAATTAAAAACTATGTCATGTCCATATCCATATACACAAGACTGTCAAATTTGGTTTCCATTCAATTTTTATCTATGGTATTAAATTCTTGCTATATGTATTTTTATCATGAAGTAGATCTCAAAGATGGTTATGTCTTTTTTCTTTTCAAATTAATTAAAAAATATGTCATGTCCATATCCATATACACAAGTGTCAAATTTGGTTTCCATTCAATTTTTATCCATGGTATTAAATTCTTGCTATATGTATTTTTATCATGAAGTAAGTGCCTTAATGTGTATAACCATTTATCAATCATTTAATTTATATAATTGAGATAATTATAATTATAACTACAATAAAACACATTTAATTCCAATTAAAAATTGTTGTAACAAAACAATTAAATTTGTATAAATTAAATATTTTGGATTCTTTTGAAACTTTATATATATATAAAATTCATTTAACATAATCAATAAAATCAAATCAAATATTATTTAAAATAAAAATAAAGTATTAATTAAAGAAAATGACTTTCATTAATGCTTTCTCTTATTAATAGGAATATTTGCATTAGCCTACAAAAGGTTTTTTTTTTTTTTTTTTGGATAAACATGATATGATTTACCATTATTTAAAATAAATTCAACTAACAAAAAAATAAACACATCATTATCAATAAATTAATCTATCTAATTTTTAACTTATTAATATAAAATTGAAAACACAAAAATAAACACATTTTTATCATTAAATTAAGTTATATATATTTGACATATTAATTTAAAATTTAATATAGCACGGTTTTTATAATATAGCATGGTAAAATTTTTTTTTCTTTGGACTTGTTAGTGGGTTCATGGTACGGAACTACAATTCTGATAAGGTAGAGCATAGATTCCCATTGATTGCAATTTATGGAGTCTCTCACATATAACAATTGTTTGTCTCTCAACCTTTCCAGCATCGAAGATGAATTGAACCTAGACATGAGATGAAAATATGAGAAATCCAGCAACATTTGGAAACATATTGAGAAGAAGCAACATGTTATTGATTCAATGACAATAGCATTCAAGCCAACACTACAATGAATAGATAGATCACATGGGCAGTTCAAAATCCCTCACCTACCATCTCCATTTCTCATCATTATAATCAATTCTACAATTCTTTAGGCAGTCAAAATCAATGCTAGAATAAGAGCACGACTCAGGTGGATACAAAACATAGGATTCATCATACATCCATCTCCCCTTGAACATATCACTCTGGTTTTGCATTCCTACTGAAGTAGATGAAGATTCTCCCATGGACATGTTGGTGCCCCTGCCTGCCATGGGCACATTATTAACACTCTTATTACATGTCCCTGGATTCAACATCTTGACCTCGATGCGATAGGGTTTCTCTAACGTTCTTGGAAATGTATTCCGCTCCAATGTTCCTCTACGATTTACCTTAGGAAAATCCTAAATCTTTTTGTAGATCTTGGAGAAGATTAAATTCAAACACATCATAAATATTGGGATGGGAACCAAGCACTTCCACCATTCTTGTACAAGCATTAAAATGACAACAAAAGCACTTAGTTTAATATAGAAAAAACCTCTAATTCATTTGAACTTGAATTAATGAAGAGAGATTCTGATAAATAGGGAGATTGGCCTCCTAACATAGCGTTCTCTAGTGTCAAGCAGGACATTGACCCTCTAATTTGCTAGCTCCTCCTCTTCATTAATGGTCCCTATCCGAAATTCCTCCACTTGTTATGTTTGTTTCCATGATACAGGTTGTTCCCCATTTATTGGATGTCTTGAGGTGCAATAAATCTCTCTCGCTCCCACCACATACACACCCTCTTATTGCTACTTCCACACATACAACAAGCCATTGAATGAATGAATGATCTTCAGTCATGAAAAAATTCCTGAATAGCCCAGAATGACCTGACAATTACATTTTTCTTGTGTTGGGTAATGCATTCTAAAACCATAAATAATCCCCATTGTTGAAGGCCCATATCAAGAAGGCATATAACATGACCAAACTACCACTCCATCCAACCATGCTCACAAAGCTAGAACTTCCTTCCTTTCCCATCTACCTATCTACATGAGACTCAAATTACCTATAGTTGCTCTGCAGGTTGTGAGAACAAGGCAAATCAAAGGAAATTACTCAATGTCAACCATGCTTCTCTGTCTTTCTCCTAATTAGCAAATTATGAATTTGAAAAGCACTAGCAAAGAGTACATTGACTCACTAAGTTATGCTTGTGTGAAATTCATGAAAGTTATTCAAATTATAAAAATATAAAGAAGTTAATTATGGCTTACAGTTCAATATTGATTTCTTGCAACCTACCAAAGTGAAGTCAAATTTTCAATAAACAATAAATCTATATATATGAATCTCTTTAGACTTTGTGAAGAATATTAATACGTAACATGGTTTTGATTCTAATGTCGCTTTTGTCATTGTATTGAATTCAATATTATTAGTATAAATAAGATGAGTTTTAAGTCGCTTCAACAAATCACCAATCATCATAACATTTTGTAATCCATAATTTATCAAGAAACAATTTATCTCATAGCGCTTCACTAACATTTTGTTATATTATTTAAAATTTTAAAAAACAAATATAAATATAAATTTGAATTTACATTTACATTTTTTATAAATATAAATATAAATTTGCATTTTTTATACCTAATTTCTTTTGGCACTTTTAGAATGTGCTAGCCCCCTTTAGAAGACTGTGACGTGTTCAATTTTGAACCCTGCTTCTAGGCCGTTCTTCCTGCTATTTATTTAGACCGCATCTTTCCATCTTGTCATACTTGTTTAGTGCTATCAAAATTCAAAATAATAAAGTGCATTATCTCGTGACATTTTTAAAAAATTACCCTAAAATAAGCAAAAACGCAGACTACGCTTAAGAATATTACCCTCTTGGCCTTTGACCTATTACCATGTGCCTCTTTTTAATGTTTTTTTATATATACGTACCGTGTATGTTAACTTTAGAATGTTAAATATATTATTATTTTAGTTTGTCTTTGTATCAGTACCGTGCATGTTAGCTTGAAAATTTCTTGATAAAAGTGGTTTTCATTTCTATTCACCATGTAAAATATTGTTGGGTAAGGTTTGATAGAAGATGCCACGTTCAAATAGTTAAATAGTTAAATGACTTAAAAAAAAATATAAAATTCAGTTTTAAAGTTATTAATAAGTTAAATATTAATAGCCATTTAGATTTTTTTTTTAAATTTATATAATTTTGATTATTAAATTCACTATATATAATTTTATTTTAAATTTTAAGAAATTAAAATTATTTTAAAAAATATAAATTAATATGATTATGCAAAATTAGAAAGAAATCAATAAATATATTAAAAATTTTATTATTAAAAAAATATTAATATAATTGTGTTAAAAGGTGTTCTCCAATTTAATATTTAAATAAAATTAGTTAAATCAAAATAAAATAAAATTAAAAATAATCCATAGACTTCAATCCATAGTTTTCCACATGATATTTTAAACCCACAATATTCTTCTCTAATATCCAAAATTACAATAAATTTAAACTGATTATATTTAAACTTAAGATACTTAATTATAAAATATATATGTAAATAAAATTTAAAAAAAAAAATAGAATTTACTTTATTAAAAAATATTAATATAATTATACATTTTCCCCCATGTTAGGATTTATAAAAACGGCCCTTACAACCAGTATAGTTGGATTGAGATTACTGACATTAATGATAAAAAGACCTACATAGCTATCTGTTATTTTTCCCCAATTAATTCTAACTTCTATAAGAAAAATAATCTAGATAAAAATAGTCCTTACAATGGTTTAGAGAATGATATTTCTAGCCTAAGGAATGAAGGTAATATCCTTTTAGTGGGTGAATTTAATGCTCGAACTTCAAGCAACCAAGCTATTCTTCTAAGCAATCATTCCAACCCCAATCCTCTTTGGTTAGACGAAGACCTTACTTTGGCTAGCCAGTACAAAAGGAGCTCTGAAGACCTTGAGGATAATTTGTTTGGGTCGGAGCTAGTCAAACTCTGTAGTGCTCAGGATCTCATAATTTGCAATGGTCTAAAGAAGTGGCCCAATTCTAGCCAGATGACCTGCATCCATGGGCTTGGCAGTAGCATGGTAGACTATGTTATTTCTGATCTCCCTTTGTACAACGAAATAATAAGTTTTGACATCTTAGACAACCACGAGCCTGACTCTAATCATAGGCCTTTACTCATAACTCTCAATTTTGTCATGCATAGAGATCCCATAGAAGATAATCCTTATAGTCAAAAGAACTTAATCTTTGATAGAAATAAAAATGATCTCTTTCTAAATGAATTAAAAACTAATTTGCTTCCTTTATCTAGTATAGACAACATAGATAACCTCTATCATAATTTTACTACAACCCTCTCATATTCTATTAACAAGTTCTCAATTGAAGTCTCAAGTAATAAAAGAAATAGCAAAACCAACCCATGGTATGACAAATATTGTAAAAGTGCGAGGAGAGCAATTAAGAAAGTTGTTGATGAATCTCTCAAAATTGACAAGACAAAAATCTACAAAGCCCTAACTAAAAGGAAAAAAAAGAAATATATTCGTAAAAGACAAGAGAATCTCTTACACCTCTCTAAGGTGGCTCCTAAGAAATTCTGGAGGCAGATTCCAACTAGGAAAACTAAAAATAATAATAAAATTTATTTACACGACTGGAATTCCTATCTTAAAAAGCTTTATGAATATCCAAATGCCAGGGATTTTGAAACCCTGCTCACAACGGAAGAAGTTTTCTCATTAGAAGACATTGATTTTGGGGTTAAACGCGTGGAAAATGGGAAAGCTAAAGACATTGAAGGTTACCAGGCAGAAATCATAAAAATTGGAAGTCCTGTCCTCATCCCCCACATCCACAAGATTTTCAACCAAGCGGTCAAGCAAGGGTTCCCTAAACCTTGGACTCAGAACCTCATTATCCCTATTTTTAAAATTGGGGATACAAATAACTCCTCTAATTATCGGACAATTATGATCAGCCCTCTCTTAGCCAAGTTATATGGTATTATTTTGGAAAAGAAGTTGAGCATTTGGCTTGAAAGTGAAGGTAGGTGGGCTAAAGGCCAAGCAGGTTTTAGAAGGCAGCACTCAACAACGGACCACCTCGTTACGCTTAGGATCATTGTGGAGGAATGCCGCAATGATAAATCCAATCTCTTCTGTTGCTATGTGGACTTTAGAAAGGATTTCGATACGGTTCCTAGAAAAAACCTATGGAATAGATTATAAGAGTTCGAACTAAGAACGGCCGCTATAAGGTTATACGAGAATGTAATTGCCAAGTTAAAGAGCAATGAAGGGTGGTCGAAAGATATTAAGTGTAATATCGGAGTTAAACAAGGTTGCCCCCTCTCCCCTACCCTATTTGGAATCTACATCGACAAGCTAGAAGGTTGATTAGAGGAAGCAGGATGTGCTGGCACGATCTTAGTTGGGATAGTCATCATCCTTCTTCTCTATGCTGACGATATTGTTCTTCTCGCAAGGTGCCCATCTGATCTTCATAAGCAACTTAAACTTCTTAAGGATTTCTTCTCTACCATGGGTATGTCTGTTAACACTAACAAAACAAAAGTTATGATTATCAAATCCAAGAAGGACACTTACGCTAATTTTATGTATGAAAATAGTAACTTGGAGGAAGTGTCTTCTAACAAGTACCTAGGAATTGATATTCATCACAAGCTCAACTGGAACTATAGCATTCAGAAAAGGATTAATAAGGGGTGGAAAGCTTATTTTGGTCTTGAAAATAATTGTAAAACAACAAACCTCGTAATGTGGGATAGAAAGAAGTTCCTCTTTGAAACTTTAGTCGCTCCTATTATCTTATATGGATGTGAGGTTTGGGGTTGCATCATCTCTAGAGAATCCTGGAGAAAGATTGAGCAAATCCAAAAGCATTTTATAACTTATAACCTTAAAAATAAAACCAATACACCATATCCTATTCTCCTTATAGAAGTGGGTCTTTCCCCTATCGAGAGCCTAGCTATGAATAGGCTTCTGTTGTACAAACACAAACTCAATAGCATAGGAGACCATAGACTTCCTAAGCTAGCTTTAAATTCCAACCAAAACCACCTAAGGCTTAAACGAAGTTGGTATAAAGACACCAGGGCCTGGTTAAACCATTGGGAGATCGACGAGATTGTTGCATTGCAAAACATTAATAACATTAAAAAAATTGTTACTTCTAAGTTCAAAGAAAAAATCTGGTGTGAAAAAGATCTAGCAGCTAAAAGAAAATTAAGATATTATAAGGAGGTCATCAACCCCACCCTAGAAGATCAAAAATAGCTATCTGTTTTAACTAGCTCAAAGAAGAAAATTAATATAGCCAAGATTAGAAAGAACTATCATGAACTCCATAGTGAAACAGGTCGTTGGACAGTTCCTAAAACACCATGGATGGAAAGGATCTACCATCTCTGTGAGAACATGAACATCGAGGATGAAAATCACTTCCTCTTAGAGTGCCCTGCGGATAACCACAATAGAGCTCAATTTCATAATCTTTGCTGCAATACTGACCTTCCTAGCCTTTTAAGATGTCAAAATTATAGTGAGCTCGGGAGGCTTCTCTCCAAGATTTTTGAGCATAGAAATAAAATCTTAAATCAAACTAAATAACTATTTTCTTTAGGTCCAATAGACCAAAAATTGGTCTCAGTAAACGTTAAGCAGCAGCAGCACCAGCTTCATCAGCATCAAATTTTTAAAAATAATCAATTACAAATACAGTTTTTCTCAACAATGGAATATGAATATGAAGTGATGAAGACAGTTTTCCAAACGATGTACAAGAAACAAATGAATACATCTTGACACTCAAACACATTGCCGGAACTGTTTTTGTTACAATTACTAAACAATTCAAAGATTAAACGATTGCAAGGCGTACAAGGGACGTTAGCATTACAATCTGGTATGTAAGTGATTAAACGATTGCAAGGCGTACTATAGCCACTAAATTAAAAAATAGCAGCTAATTATGCAGATGATAAGACGATAAGTTTGATATGAAACTATTATTTTTAATTATTTACAATAATGTATGTATCTATTTTAAACAAAATAATAATTTCTTATAAAAATCTTATAATGAACTAATAATGTTATATATATATATAATGAAAAGTAAAATAAGATGAATCATTTTACTTATTTTTATAAATATGTAATCTAAATAAAAAATATTATTATTTTTAAAAAGTTTAATAAAAATAAAATAATAATATGCATATATTTTAAATAAAATAATAATTTATTATAAAAATCTTATAATGACTAAATAATTTAATATATATAGAGAGTAAAATGAGATGAATCATTTTATTTATTTAAATAATAATATCAATTTAATAAATTTTATTAATATAGTAAATTAAATTTAAAAATAAATTAATGTTAGTATGTAAATTTTTACACTTAAGAATATGATGATAAAAATGTTGAAACATAATGGCATGATTTTTAAGATAAACAATTCACTCATCTTCAAAGACAAGTTTATTTGATAAAATGAAAAGTGCTATATCAAGTTTGTTAAATCCTTAAATTATATTTAATACTATTATCAGTGTGTATAATTAATATAAAGTTTTTTGGAATGGTATGAATATAAAGATTATAAGTATTTAATATGAATAGGAATTCATTTGATAAAGTGAAAAGTGCTATATAAAATTTGTTGAATCCTTAAATCATATTTAATATTAGTGCACACTTCATCATTATTATTAGTGAGTGTAAGTAATGTAAAGGTTTTTGGAGTAACATGCATACAAATATTTAAAAGTATCTAATATGGTTAGGAACATTTTTATTTTTAAAGATAATTTTATAAATAAGTAAATACATTATAGATAGTAGAATTTAATTATGTTTATATGTGTTTATTTATTTTAATATAGAATTTTAAATATTTAATTTAATTATCAATAATTAATTATATTTATGTGTGAACAATATGATTTATGAAATATTCATGGGAATTAGAATACATGACTAATAACCAAAAAAAAAATCTATAGTTTATTGCAAGACATAATTTTAACTAAAACAATGTATATGACAAACATTTTTATTTTCGAAAATTCTCTCATAATAATTCAACACATCTAGCTAAAAGATAAACACAACATTAAGTGAAATGATTTGTGCCAAAGTAAGAGCTACGAGCAATGAATTGAGGCTAGTCGGTAGTGCTTGTGATAAGAGTGAGCAATTTGATGCGCACGGTGGAAATGGTGACAAAACCTTGTGTTTTTCATGTAAATGACTCAGGTATGATGCAATGTAGGAGAGTGAGTGAGATATTTTAAGTTTAGTTTATATATGGAAAAGTTTAATTTAGTGTGAGTTTGCATAAATAAGTTATTTAAAATTGAGTTAAGTTTAGTTAATGCTTGTCAAAAATGTATAATTAAAATGTATAATTAGTAATCGTGGTTTTTATATATTTGGAATTAGGTCAGAAAATTATATAGTCATAAAAGCTAAAAACCGAGTGAATGAGAGAGATTTATGAATACTGGTTTTAATTGAGCACCTTAACAAAGGTACTGGTTTAAATCCCAGAAATATGGGGTCTTGGTTGGATAGGATCATATTGCTTCGCAAGGCTTTTTCTGATATACACTTCAAACATATTTATCGGGAGAAAAACTGGATGGCTGACAGAATATCTAAAAAAGGCTTACGGGGTGACTTTGGGTTCATGCACTATGAGTTACATGACTCGGGAGGTAGGGGTGCTACTGGGACTGTTAATTTTCTCTAAGGAGATACTATTAGTTACTGCAGTTTTAGTCATTCTGGTATACATTAGAGTTTTTGCTAATGTTTTATGTTATTTCCTAGTGCTACAGTTGATCCAGGTGGACATTGGTGGTCACCTGCCTATTCCACTTGAGGCCCCACCATTGTCTCTTTCAGTTTTTCAGTTTCGGAACAACTTACTATTTTTAGCATTTTTTCTAGTCCTGAACTTTCGGAGACGTTTTGAGGCCCTAAATGATGTTTTTTGGGAAAACCGGGAGCAACATTGGTCCATGTTGCTCACGGATCCATGTTGCTCACTCAAAATTTGTAGTCCTCGTATAGATCTTTCGAACGAGGTATGATTCACGTCAAACATAGATCGTATGCCAAAGTTACGTCCCCGGGAAGTTGGAACACCAATTTACCCAAACGGGGCCCATAGTTTTGGCGCTTCATCTCCCAGGGTTAGGGTTTTGGATGTTTAGGGTTTTCCATTGTTTCTAAATAATAAATAGGCTCTCGAGCCTCATTGTAACTCAGCTCAGAGGTCTGTATCTACCACATCTCTTCTCAGAGATAGCTACCAGTGCCCTAGCTAGTTTATTCCCATTCTGTCTGTAAGAAAATTTCAGTTCTTTGATATTAATGAAATGAAGTGATTTTTCGGTTACATATTTGTATTTATGGTTATATGTTTATTATGTTGCATTCCTGCATAAATCTGGATCAGTGGTATCAGAGCAATCTTCTTTTTCTCGATCCTTCTTTGCATGTCCCCAACGAGGTCAGGGTATAAGGAGTTAGAGCTCGATCTGGTGGAACCTTTGCAAGATCAGCCTCGCAAACCCTAACGGACGCCCATGGGGGACAAAAAGAAAGATGATGGAGTAGGAGATCCTATCAAAATATTGCTCGAGGAGGCCCTCGAAAAAAAAAGGAATGCGATGATGGATAACTTTGCCCAGATCCTTCAACGGTTGCCCACCGGCGGCGCATCTGCATCCAGCAGCCACTCTGGAGGTGCGAATCCTTTTAAGGTAAAAGTAAATTTTTACATTCCCATATTTGAGGGTCAAATAGATGTAGATGCCATAGATAGATGGTTGAATCTATTAGAAGGATATTTCTCGGTTCATGACTTTTCCAACCAGGAGAAGATTAATTTTGCACTCCTTAAGCTAACCCCCCATGTCAAGGACTGGTGGGAAACCTATTGTGAGAACAAGGACCAGACAGAGCCCTCTCTGTTCTCGGCCGTACCAACTTGGAATTATTTTCGAGAGGCCATCAAGGAACAATATTATCCCATGGGGAGCTATGAGGACAAGTACATACAATGGACCACGCTGCGACAACAAAGGGATCAAGATGTGCATGAGCTGACGAATCTGTTCCATACCTTGCGCACAAAGTTGGGTATCAAAGATTCAGAGAAACATCTGGTGCTAAAATATCGCAGTTGTCTGCACAGATACATTCAGAAGGAAATGGAGTTCCTTGATGTCTCCTCGCTTGGTACGACATACCAGTATGCTGCCAAGATTGAACATAAATTCAAACAGAAGAAGCGAGACTTTGGATCTACGAATCAAAAGCAAGGGAAAGGTGCTCCCAAACTACAGAACAAAGGACAGAGCCAAGGCATGGTGGCTCAAGACAACCTATCGAAGCCACAAGCAAAGAAAAACACTGCAAAGCCAAAGAAGGACACGGGAAAGTGGTGTGAGTTCCATAAGAGCTCCACTCACAATACAAGTGAGTGTCGGGCCAAGCAGTCACTAGTGGTCGAGATGAGGGCTTCTGAGTCAGACGCATGCTTCGAATCTGAATCAGAACCTGACAAGGGGAATGAAAAATGGAAACATATTATTGTTGCAAAGCCCAACGCCACTGTTGCCACTGTGAAGATCCAGAAGGAGGAACCAGATGATCCAGAGGAGGAGGAATGTCTCTTCCACTCCCATATGTAGGTAAAGAGCTCCCCGGTACAGTTCATTGTCGACAATGGGAGCCAAAAGAACCCCATTTCAGCAGACACCGTGAAGTAGTTGGGCTTGCCAACCACAGCTCACCCACATCCATACACCATCGGGTGGCTTCACCAAGGAGGAGATCTCTGCGTCAGCCAATAGTGTCGCCTTCCCTATAGCATCAAGCCCTTCATGGATGACGTATTATGTGACATTGCTCCTATTGATGTTTCTGATGTATTATTAGGACAACCATACTTGTGGAAGTGTCATGTTGTGTATGAGTCTCGGCCTCGCGCTGTTATTGTTACTTTGGGAAAGAAGTTGTACAGGATACTAGAGGTGCCACCTCCTGCCACTATCTCTTTGGTTATTGCAAAACAATGCAGTAAGCTCATTTCCCAAACCAGGAAATTCATTTTCCTGATGATCCGCCCCCAGGGCAAGAAGAAGACTGTGGCCATGACCTCCAGACAGGACTCCTCTGCACAACAACAACAAATGGACAAGGTTGTGGAGGAGTACGAGGACATCTTCACCTCACCCATAGGGGTTCCTCTGCACTGTTAGGTCAAGCACCCGATTGATCTGACCCCAGGTGCGCCACTACCCAATGGACTGATCTATCAGCGCTCTGTTATGGAGAATGACGAAATCAAGAGGTAGATTCAGGAGCTACTGCAGAAAGGTCACATCCGACCAAGTTCACCGCCCTGTGGGAGCCCGATTGTGTTGGTACAGAAGAAGGATGGTACGTGGAGACTTTGTATTGACTATTGGGTGCTGAACAAATCACTATCCAAAATAGGTACCTGATCCCATGGATTGATGACCTTCTGGACCAACTCAAAGGGGCGAAATATTTCAGCAAGATTGACTTGAAGTCTGGGTATCACCAGGAACCAATTGAACCCTCCGATGTGTGGAAGACTGCATTCAAAGCTAAGGAAGGCCTTTTTGAATGGCTGGTCATGCCTTTCGGGTTGACGAATGCTCCCGCAACCTTCATGAGGTTGATGGATGACATCTTGTGGCCATTCACCAACTCATTTGTAGTGGTGTACTTGGATGACATTCTGATCTTCAGCCAGACTTGGGAAGGGCACCTCCACCACATCCGACAAGTCCTCCAAACACTGCGGCAACACAAGTTGTGTGCCAATTTGGAGAAGTGCACTTTTGGCATGACCCAAGTTCAATATCTGGGATACATTATTGATAAAAGGGGGGTGCATGTGGATCCAACCAAGATCCAAGTCATTCAGGATTAGCAAGCCCCAACCACTATAATAGAGCTCCGCAGCTTTTTGGGTCTTGCTAATTTCTACCGTAGGTTTGTGTTGGGATTCTCTCATATCACTTGGCCCTTGAGTCAAGTCACCAAGGGAGGAGCGAAAGAAAAATTCTTTTGGTCGGAATCTCAACAGAAGGCGTTTACGGAATTGAAAACCGCCTCTGTTCTGCCCCAGTGCTCACATTACCAGACTTGCAACAGTCATTTGAGATCGAGACAAATGCCTCTGACTATGCTATTGGGGTGGTTCTTACTCAACAGGGACATCCAGTGACATATCACAGTGAGACATTGTCTAACGCAGTTGAAAAGTACCCCACTTACGACAAAGAAACGTATTCCATTGTGCAAGCTTGTAAACAATGGAAGCATTACATTTTGGGGAAGAAAACAATCATCCACATAGGCCACTGGCCCCTGCAGTTCATACCGACACAAGGGAAGTTGCAGAATGATCGCCATCAGAAGTGGTCCACATATCTACAACAGTTTCATTTGAACATCAAGTACAAGAAGGGTGGCACCAATAATGTTGGAGACTGTCTCAACCGACCACCGATCATGGCGCTCACCACTATTCTCAACTCTTGTGGGCACGAGAATTCTAATTGGCTGCTTCTCTACGAAAGCGACCCAGAATTCGGCCACACATACAAGGCACTCTTGGGGGGTACACAAGTTCCAAATTTTCACCTCCAAGATGCACTTTTATGTCACCTGGGACACCTTTGTGTTCCTTCAAGCGAGTGCTCCAAGATGATATGGGAAGCACACTACATTCGAGTCGCTGGGAATTTCGGGGTCGAGAAAACAGTAGCAGTACTACATAATTATTTCTATTGGCCGAACCTTCAAAAGGATGTCGGGAAGCACATCAGATCCTGCACTGCTTGTGCCATTGCCAAACCGACCATCAAGAAGCAAGGCCTATATACTCCGCTACCTACCCCTAGTCGACCTTGGGAATCCATCTCCATGGATTACATGTCGGGCCTGCCTTCTACTAAGCATGGAAATGACTGTGTTTTCGTGGTCGTCGATAGATTCTCGAAGATTTCCATTATGGCGGCCTGCAAGAAGAATATCACAGCAAAAGCCACTGCTAAACTCTTCTTTGAATGAGTGTGGGTGAACTTTGGGATCCCACAGTCTATCATATCAGATCAGGATAGCAGGTTCCTTAACACATTTTGGTCCAGCCTTTGGTCAATGCTGGACACCAAGCTCACCAAGTCCACAGCTTTCCATCCCCAAACAGATGGCCAGACAAAGGTCATCAACAGAATGATTGTACACATTCTTTGCATGTAAAATTCCAAGCATCCACACACATGGGATGAGCGCCTTCCCTATGTACAACATAGTCATAACCGGGCTCTCCATAGCTCAATCGGCCACAGCCCCTTTCAGGTGGGCTTGGGATTCCAGCCACTATGTCCCATTGACGTAGCCATGCCATTTGCGGCTACTCAGGCCGATTCAGCTCATATCCAATTGAAAGTTGACAAAGAAAATAGCTTCATCGAGCGCATTCAACACATCCGCCAATAGGTTCATGAAATATTGGAAGAGCTAATGCTAAGTACAAGCAACGCCATGATCAACATCAGGTGCCACACGACTTCTAGGTGGGTGACAAAGTGTGGCTACATTTGTAGAAGGAGCGCCTCATTGGACCCCACCGCAAGCTTCGCCCGCTCCGATACGGGTCGTACACGATCACCAAGGCTGTAGGGAACAATGCCTTCGAGCTCAGTATTCCACCATTCCTTGGTTTGCACCCAGTATTCAATGTGGACCGCCTTCGTCCTTACTTCCCACCTCTACTGGACACTTATGACATTGCAGAACAACTCACACCAATAGAGTTAAACCCAGAATGCATGGAACAGGCCACCACAGATTGTATCATGGACATGCAAATCAAGAACACTCGCCAACAGAAGATCCAAGAAGCTTGTATCGGGTTGTCGAAGGCAGCCGGCTCCTACACCAAGGAAAGTGGTTCACCGGGGACAAAGTTCACCCAGGATTCCCTTCTATGGAGGAACTTAACGCAAATGGGGACCATTTCTTCCTAAGGGGGAGGAATGATCCAGGTGGATATTGGTGGTCACCCACCTATTCCACTTGGGGCCCCACCATTGTCTCTTTCAGTTTTTCAGTTTCGGCACAACTTATTATTTTTAGCAGTTTTTTGGGTCCTGAACTTCTGGAGTCGTTTTGAGGCCCTAAATGATGTTTTTTGGGAAAACCAAGAGCGACGTTTGTTGGGAAAATCTTGCAAACCATCCACAATGTTATCTCCTGAAAGTTCTAGAGCAGGTATCATTCTACCCCCAGCATGATAGAGTCCCAGAAAACTCTACACATCCTGACATCATTTCTCCATCAGAAATAAACCATAGGGTCCTCATATCCAACCGTATTTATCATCACCTCACCCTGCACATGATAAACAACTGTGTTGGTCGGTAGAGCCTCCCCTCCATGGTTCCCATCACCCACAGTAGACCATATAACACAACATAAGTTACGCCATGGCCATACCACTTCAGTTCGGGAAGCACCTCATGCCCATCCATTCATCACGCATAAGGTCAAGGTTACCATACAAGCTGAAACCCCCTTCCACAATGACCAGGTTGTACAAGAATATAAAGAGCGCACCACCACGCCTTGAATTTGGCCCACCATACCTCCACCAACATAATCCCAACTACGATACCTTTACATCTGCTTCATTAACCCCGCACATGAGTCCAACCAATGGGACCCCCAACCCTATAAAAACACCTTCCCCACGCCATCAGTGAGTGAACACTTTCATGTTTTGGGGTACCCATCTCTGTGTTTTGTACAAACCAAACCCCATTATTTTGGTAAGTGTACAAAGACCGCAAATGGTGCACTTCGTCCCTTCACCCTCTCATTTCATCTTTTCTCCCATGGCAGTAGTACCTGAACACCCTTGGTAGGAGTATTTCACCCCCCATGCACAAATCATCATGACATTCATAGCTGGTTTACACCTGCCCTGGAAGTCCTACCGACTCCAGGAATTTCCCCTTCAGAAATAGCTATGACTGCTGCCAAACGGCTTAAGTATACTCCAACCTCGGGCGACTGAATCCCATCATCAATTTTCAGTCACCTCTCGCCAACATGCCTATGTTAAACCCACCACATCTAGGTCCCCGATCCCTCCTATCGACAACCCCTCGTTCGGTTGAGGATTCCTTTTTTGTCGACTTCAACACCCATATTCCAAAAAGGAAGCGATACCTTGGATCACCCTTCTCCATACAAAGGGGCATCGTCGAGTGGCACTGTGGGAGACATCATTGTCCAAAAATGTCACTGATCCTGTTGACATTCGACTACGACAAAATATTTCATGTCAAGATGGTATCGTACCTTACAACCATTTCACTTTGATTAGATCCGTCGAAGACCCATTCCTCCATAAGTGTCTCTGTCAACAATGCTTACACGAGAAGGCCCCAGCAAGCACCTATGCGTACATTGTGCACCTATATGCCATACCAAGTTTACGCATATGGGTACCACATTCCACCTATTGTCAAAAGAAAAAATGCCCCTGAGGGTAGTAGCAGCCGTTGTCAACAACCTCCAGCATCACTACCATAGTAGTGACATAGACAAAACATATATCTGTCAATTTTGTTTAACTAGCCATAACTTTACGAGCATGAGACATGCCCACCTCATTGAAATTTTGTATATGTATTGTAAATTGTATTTGCTTATAGGGATCCCTTAGGCCATGGTCATTCTTGGGAATGGTGCAGGGTGTTTTCAATCCAAAGGCTTCATGCAGGTCTCTCTCTCTCTCTCTCTCTCTCTCTCTCTCGATGCACGATACATAAAAGAGACTATAATGTATTTCGGCTATACAGTTCTTCCTAGACCTCACACATTAGGGGGCAACTGTTAACACTGGAAAATCGTACAATAGAAGATGACATTAGAGTTTCTGGTTTCAGAATCTCCACAGTGAACATTTTTTTGTCAACTTTTCGGGTCTAGAACAAGACCCATCATCAAGAAAATTCTGTAAAAAAGAAAGAGGAGAAAAGACATTATAAATACCCATCCGCAGTGCAAGATACAGGCTGACCATCACAAAAATCAAAAGGTATTATTTATATTTATGTTTAATACAAAAATCAAGTTTAAAAAGTTTTCAGAAATAACGACGGGTTACTAATATAGAGGATGGCTTTAAGATCAAAAAACAAGGGAATAAATTATATTTAAATAAGGAAACAAGAGGGGGTTAACAAGCTCCACGCAAATTTTAAAGATAAGCTTTAAAATTTTTCACACCATCACTTGGCACAGAAGATGGGGGTTCTCGTGACTCTTTTCACGTGAGCCTTCAGAATTTCCGATAAAAAACACTTGGAAGAGGAAATTGCATACTTAAGAAAGGCATTCACTAATATGGGATACAAAAGCAGGGACATCATAAAAGCCATACAAAAATCCAAAACTGGTATCAAAAGAAATCCTCATGATGAAAACCTAAAGTCTAGAGCCTACCTCCCTTACATCCAAGGGGTCACCGACAAACTAGCGAAAGTCCTAACTAAAAATAACATTGAGACCTCGTTTAAACCCCTAATGACTATCAAGCAAAAAATGAAATCTGTCAAAGACAAACCAGATCCACTCCAGCATAAAGGTGTATACTGTATAAATTTCTCATGTGGTAAATGCTACATTGGAGAAACAGGAAGATCTTTTAAGATCAGGCTCAAAGAACATGGGGCCGACATTAGAATTGGGAGAACCAAATCCTCAGTGCTGGCTGATCACTCGAATAAAACCCTCCACCATATCTGCCTAGAGGATGCTAAAGTTATAGCCAATGAAAATCACTATTACAAAAGGAAGATGCGGGAGGCTCTTGAAATCATCAAACATCCTGAAAACCTCAATAGAGATGGAGGTTTAGAAGTCAATAGAAATTGGGTACCCTTATTTTCCCACTCTTAGATCTTCCTTCCCCTAGTAGCAACTTTATTTTCCTCCTTCTTCCTCCCCTGCACTGCGCTTTTCTCCCCTTCCTTATGTCTTAGTTAGACTTTTGTACTCTTTCTCTTCCTACACATTATTCCTTTCTTTTTCCCCCTTTTATATTTTCTTCTTTACCTTTCCTCTCCTTATCTTCTTAACCTTTTCATCCTTGGGGCTTTCCTCATAATCTTTAAGGTTTGTGTTCTTTTCTTGTTAATTCCTTATTTTCATTCTTTGGTTAGTTAGGCATCACCCTCCCCCTTATGATGGGTCTTTTAACCATTCAAGTAATACCTTAATCCTCATAAGGTATTACTTAATAGTTTCATATTTTCGTTCTTGGTATGGTTAGGCATTCCCCTCCCCCTCCTTGTATTTTATTATTTAGTCCGCTTCCATAATTGCCACCCTCCTAATATTTCCCCCTTCTCTTAAGGTATTAATATTCTCATTTCATTATTTCAAACTTAAATAATTAATACCTTTAGTAATAGCTAGATTCAACTATTCCCAAGAATTTATTAAAACAAAATTGAGATTAATACCTTATGAGAATTTCTTCTTTTTATGTCTTTTTTCCCTTTTTTGATTTCTTTAATTTGCATCTTCTTCTCTTGGGCTCCGTCCTTCACTCTGTTGTCATTTCAGTTTCCTTATTATGTCTCCTTGTGAAGGTTTCATCTTATAAACCTCCCCCATTAAAATAAATATTTTTATTATTATATTGCCTTAGTAATAATATAAATTTTTTTTAAAGCTTATCTTTAAAATTTGCGTGGAGCTTGTTAACCCCCTCTTGTTTCCTTATTTAAATATAATTTATTCCCTTGTTTTTTGATCTTAAAGCCATCCTCTATATTAGTCACCCATCGTTATTTCTGAAAACTTTTTAAACTTGATTTTTGTATTAAACATAAATATAAATAATACCTTTTGATTTTTGTGATGGTCAGCCTGTCTCTTGCACTGCAGATGGGTATTTATAAGGTCTTTTCTCCTCTTTCTTTTTTACAGAATTTGTCTTGATCATGGGTCTTGTTCTAGACCCGAAACGTTGACACAAAAATGTTCACTGTGGAGATTCCGAAACCAGAAACTCTAAACTCTCACCACATAAATCTGAAATCTACAAAAAGATGACATTAATTAATGTCAAGCCAAAGGATTTACATGGATGGAAGACATTACAGAATCCGGAAAGTATTTTAAAATCTCAAAGGTTTGAGGAAAACAAAATTTGAACTAGTCCTAAATGTTGTTTACGCGCATTATCCTTCAAGAAGAGCACTTTCTGCGAGCCTTTTTTCCCGATATGCGCACATTCCTGGGAGTGGCAAAATGTCACTATCTGGGACTACACAAAGCAAAGGACAAGTCACTCCTTACTTGAAGTCGCCTAAGGACAACCACCAACGCCTCCTTAGACACTATGTGAGCACACAATGGAATATTTGGAGCACACAAAGGAATCATACCCCTCTCTTGGGTCACCATCCTCCATGTACTAAGAGAGGGAAGGAGGATTTGAAATCTCATATATAAAGCCACCATGAGATGAAGAATGGGTGATCACATTGTTATGTTGGCCAGAATTGTCCAAGCAATACCAGCAGTGTGTGACCTGGAGCTGAAGACAGAGGGGACTCACTTGTTGGCCACCCAACAAGCTCAGTCCACACAGTAGAGAGAGAGGGAGACTGCACCGAGGCAAGCTTGGGATAAAAACATCCTTGCATCGGGACCTAGAATCATTGTCTAGGGGCCCTTTGGCAAGAGGGTAAAGTATCACTCTTCTTACTACCATCGCTCAATAGGAGGGGCCTAGAGTCACATTTTGCATTATTGTGTCGTCTGACTCGTGCAGAGCTTTTGTTTATTTACGTTTAGTTTTAGTTTAGTTTTTAGATTACATTTGCATGCTTTTCTTCTATATAGTATGCTCATTGAATCCACTTCTTTCTGCCTGTTACCAATATTCTAAAGGGGTAAAATACACCCCTTAAATTGGTGTGATTTCGTACATACGTGCACCAAACACACCACAACACTTACCCTCAACCACAATCTGGTACAGGTTTTCATCTGCTTCATTTTTGGTGAATCCTAGTCTGGTGAAATAGTTGTCTATCCGAGTGTACCAAGCATGAGGTTCTTGCTTCAGCCCATACAGTGCTCACTTGAGTCAGCACACATGTAACACTGTTGAAGATCTTGAAACTTTCAATATTCTTTGTGTATACTTCTTCCTCAATGATCCCATTGAGAAACATAGTTTTCACATCAATCTGATGAATGCACCAGCCCATCTGTGCTGAGAGTGCAAGGATGGATCTAATGGAAGAGTACCTTGCAACAGGTGCAAATTATTATCATAATCGTTCCCCTCAATATGTGAGAATCCCCGCGCCACAAATCTAGCATTGTATTTCTCTAGTAAGTCTTTGTCTGCATTGTGAAGTAGGGGCTCCTACATTCTCTGTAGCATCAAGTCTCAATATATCAGCTTCCATGGTGTGCCTTCTGCCATTTCTGATGGATGGCTTTGCATGAGTTTTTTCCTCCACTCCATAATACTCTGCATGCTCCATATATGGAGGCTCATCCTTGGGCACCTAGAGTTCCTCCTCTGCATGCAAGTCCATCTCCCTCTCAAGGAAAAAACACATGGCTTTCTCCTCATCAAATTTTATATCCCGTCGCACAACAGTCATTACGTTGTTTGGAAAATACACACGATAGTTGTGGGCTGTTTCAGTGTACCCAAAAAAAATACTAATCGTAGATGTCGGTTCCAGCTTCTCCTTGGCATCCTTGGTCGCATGCACATAAATATATGAGCCAAAAATATTAAAGTGTTAAACACCAGGTTTCTTACCAGTGAAATCCTCTTCAGGTGTATTCATGCCAATCATCCTATGAGGACAACGGTTCAGCACAAATACCACAGTGTTGCATGCTTCTGCCCGCAGATGCATCAGTAGGCCTTGATCGTGCAACACCACTCTTGCTGCACCCAAAATTTTTATGTTCTTTCTTTTAGCGACCCCATTCTACTGTGGGTTATGAGGCACTATGAGTTCTCTTCGAATTCCTCCTTTGCGACAAAATTTCTCGAATTTGTTAGAGATGTATTCACCACCATTATCGCTCCTCAAAGCCTTCACTTGCTTCCCCGACACTTTCTCCACCAGTGCCTTAAACTCAAGAAAATTGGAGAATCTTTTATCTTTATTCTGCATGAAGAAGATCCAGCACTTACAAGAAAATTCATCAACAAATATCAAATATTACTTACATTTTGTCGTCGAAGCAACAGAGAACGGTCCACACACGTCTGTGTGAACTCTCTCAAGGATCCTTGAAGCTCAGTTCTCCTTCTCATGAAAGGTGGCCTTTACATATTTTCCCATAGTACATCCCTTGCATGTGTTTAACTACACAAGTGTACCCTTGGGAAGGCCAGCAGAAATCTGTTTCATGAATTTCAAGGCTCCATGGTGAAGATGGCCCAATCTCATGTGCCATAATTCGCCCTCATCCCGGCTCACCACTTTGTCCGCCTTGCCCATCAATGCTGCAAAACCATCTACATCTAGCTTGTAGAGATTCTTAACTCGAATCCCTATCTTCTTGGCTTGTCTTGTTGTTTTGTGTCACAGGAAAGCTTTTCCTTCACTAAAACGACATCATAGCCTCTATCCTCCAACATTGCAACTGAGACTAAATTTTTCTTCAAACTTGGTACATGCATTGCATCTTTTAATTGAAAGGGTTTACCTAACTACCTATGGAAGGTAATGGTACCAATATCAATAGCACTGTACCGCCCAACATCACCCATTTCAATATGCATATGGAGATCCTTCTCCTCCAAGCTACTAAAAAGCTCCTTGTTTCCCGTCATGTGAAAGGAAGTGCCACTATCCAAATACCACACAGATCCCAATGCACTTGGCACCATGCATGCGATCAATGAGAATTCAAGCTCAAATTGCGAGGCCAAATCCTCACCAGCTGCAAATCCTCCAGCCTTCTTATTCTTCTTCTTTTGTGGACAGTTAGTGGCATAATGCCCATGCTCGTGATAGTGAAAACACTTCACCCTGGAAATATCCCGCTTCTTGCCATCTTTGGACTTGGATTTGGAATGGAATTTCTTCCCCTTCCCATTCTTCGCCTTGGCATCCAAAGCACAATATTATTCATATTCATTCTTAGATGAAGATCCATCTCTGTTGTTTCGTCTTACCTCCTCCTACACCAAATCCGACCACAGTCGTTCCCAATCTTGCAGCTTTTCCCTTCCATTGATAGAGTCTTGATAACTATGCCAACTCTTGGGAATTCCTAGAAGAGCCAAGCTCACCAAATCATCATCAGCAATAGTTATACCAATGCTCCCCATTTCATCCCGACATTGGACAAACTTTGTTAGATATCTTGGTATGGAGTCGCCTTTCTCCATCTTGATATTCCTAAGTTTATCTTTGAGCGCCAATTTCCTATGGTCGTTGCTTCTTTGAAATAGATCCGTCAAATCCTTCCACATTACATATGATGTGGCTTTCCCATGGAGGCTTGAGACAATGTGGTCTCATACTCCCTCCAATAGGATCCTCCTCGCTTTTTCCACTTTATTTTTCCATGCATCAATATTTGCAACATCTGTCATAGTGGGTTTAGGAACATCATTGTCAATGAATTCCTTCAAGCCGTTTTCTTAGAGTACTGCCTCCATCCTATCCTTCCAAGCAATATATTTTGATCCGCCCTCGAGTGCATACTCCAACCCCAAGCCATTGAAAGCCATTTCGATCCTAAATCAGTTGTAGCACCAAGAAAGTCTTTCTGCAAATTAGAATTCTATCCAGCCAAAAACTTAGCTCCTCCTTCACAATTGTGATTTCCTGTGCTCTGATACCATGTATAAATTATACAAAAAGCATGTGTATCATGGATTCAATCTGATCTAAAAATGTAATAAAGTTAAATATTGAATCGCTTCTACAAATATTTTGCGAAAAAAAAACACAATCACCAGTCACATGAAGCAAAGAAGAATCAAACTAGCCACAACACATATAATTTCCTGGGGAAAGCTTGCTATTTTAAAACCCCACTATCTTCTATTATATATTTGGCATGGAATCATGAAACAATTACATACAACTCTTCTCACAAGAGCCCTCCTATACTTAGATTATTGTCTCACACTGTCACACATAAAACTAACCAATACTTAGCCAATTTACTGCCTCCAGACATCCTGCCTTGCTTGCGCAATCCCTGATGAATGCAATCCCTAAAGAATAAGAATTTTGACCTTCCTTGACTGCGCAAGTATCATGGGAAATCCAATGCATGTTTGGTTGCATGGGTACAACCCAATACTCCTAAAACTGATAATCAACTTCCCTTTCACCTAGATCTCAACTGGGTCTCCACTGGATCTGACATGCATGTAGCTAATAATAGTAAATCCTTAGTTTCATGTGAGATCACTGATTGTGAATTAATTAGTATTTAATTCACTTGATCTCTCACTAATGTATCTAACAATTACAACTAGCACAGCTTAGTTTAACTCACTTAACTGAGGTAAAATGATTACAACTTGTATTAACTAATTCACCACTTCACTTCGAACTCTATTACAACTAGAATTACTTTGCATGCTTCACCAACTACCTCTAACTTGAAATTCATGAGTTAACTGAGCTTATCACACTCAGTTAACTGTTACAAGTTGTTTTGAGATTAGATTACATTTTATTGTCCATCTTAATTAAGGGATAACTAAAATAGACATGCACCAAATTTAGTCTTGTGGCCCACCTTAGTGTAGGTGTTGCTTGGACCTGTGGGTCCCACACTAGGCGTGGGTACTGAAATTTCTTGTTGAATGTCAACAATTAGATTTTTCAATGAAGAAATATGGCAGAAAGAAGATGATGAATATGAAGTGCAAGAAGCAGAGTGAAGTTCACAATTTGAAGATGAATTGTTGTGGCAACAGTCCATGAGTGGAAAAATCTTTAAAGAAGACATTGTAGAAGACGGGCTCAGATTGTTTTTCAAAATAAATACAAGAGAATTCAAAGAAAAATTGCAGTAGAAGCAAGTGAAGAAGTATGAGGCTTACAACAAGAAAGCACAAACGAGAATGAAATAGTTTCAAGAGTATAGAATTTGGAAGAAATGAGAAAGAAAAACCAAGGGTAAAGATATGTTGTAGAAGTCAAACTTAGAACAAATACAAGAGAAGTGAAAGAAAAATTACAACAACAAGAAGTAAAATAAGTATGACATTTACAATAAGAAAGCACAACCAAGGATGAACCAGTTTCGAGGGTATATAATTTGGAAGAAACAAAAAATAAAATCCAACACTGTAAAAGATTTTAGCCATTGTAAACCTAGTTGAGACTTAGACCACTAGGCATGTTTAAGTTATGATTGAGCCAATTTTTATTATAATCCTAGTAGGCATAGTTGAGTCATGTTGAGTCATGATTAAGCTATGGTGAATTATATGGTCATAATTAAGGGGATGTTGGAAATAGAAAATTACTCTTGTATGCATTCAATGCATGGAGAGTAAGTGTGAGTTAGTTTGAGTTCAGTCTATATTTGGAAAAGTCTAATTTAGTGTGAATTTTCATGAACAAGTTAGTCGGAGTTGAGGCACGTCTAGTTAGAGTCTGTCATGATTCCATAATTAGTAAGTGTGGTCCTTATATACCCATGATTAGGTAATTGTAATGTGGGAAAGAAATGAGGCCAAAAGAGCTAAGAGTCACAACTCGGTGAATGTGTATGTGAGAAAGATTTATGAATAGAAGTTTATTTTTTGTGAATTTTGTTTTTCCTCCTCTTCATTTCTATCACTCTTGCCAGGGGCTATGCAGGTGGAAATTTTTTTTGAAAGGCATATAATTGGTACTGCTACAAAAATTTGATCATGAGCAAACAAGTAAAATAATAGTTAATTCCTTTTTTAGAGATATGTTCTAATGGAATTTCTTAGAAGAGGAGACATGCAAAAACATAATTTGTCACTTTAAGGAGTTCGAGGCAACTATTAACAAAATTTGGGTTGGAATTGGTGTTGTCATTATGGATCATTAGAGCTTTTCAAGGGACTTGGATATTGTTATGGTGAATTGTATAACCCTTTGGGGTAATATAAAATTGATACCATGTGGGTCATCCAGAGAATCGCGTACTACGTTGAAACAAAATGATATAATTATTTTGCATCATACAAATTTCGAGGAGCAAGAAAAGAAAAAAATTTGTGGCAGGGTGAGTTGCTTAAGTTTTAGTCGCCTTACTTTGATTTTAACTATCGACAACAAACCATCTTCCTCTCTAATTTTGAAGTATATTTTTTTCTTAAAGATGAGACTCTTTATTTGTTAACTTTGATTTGTTGACAAAATAGCTCAAATTGATGAGTTATTAGAAATACTAAATACTTAATAATAGTATCTATTTTTGGTGTACAGTCAAAATCAGAAATTCACTTTTTCCAATATTGAAGCCTGTTTAGAAGATGCAGAGGAGAAGATTGAGTTTTTTCAACTCGAATCACAACTCCAATGTGATGAATGACAACAAAAGAGTCAAGATTTTGTACTAGTTCTTGTTCAAAATAATTCTCCTTTTGAGTTTGAGAAATATTCTTCTCCACAGTCAAGACATATATAAAAAGTGACGTAATTTTCGGGGAAAATTTACCTGAATATGTAAAGGTATTACTTGTGCTTCCCAAACCCATCATTAGATGTTGGGAAGAAATCATTAACAAGAAGAGAATCGGTCTTCGGTATGAATAGAAAGTCTCTTTTTATATTTTGGACTACTTCAAACTCATGTTCACTTGCTCCTCTTCCACATGAACTTTAGACTCTCAAATTCCAACATTGTAATTAGGTTGGCCATGTGAAAGATCAATATTTTTTTCTTTAACCTTGTGAGAATTGCAAAAAACACAGTCATAATTGAGAGAGATGCTTGATATGTAAGACTCCTACAACAGTAAATATTCACCTTAGATAGATCGCTTCTTCGAAATGGTCTTCAATAACCAATACAATATATTGATCATACCTCATAATTCATTCTCAAGTATTAACAATCTTGTAATAACTCACATTTTATTTGACATTGGGGAATTATTAGTCACTAACTTCAAAGTCATATTAGATGAGTTTGAGTGACAACCTAAACTAGAACATGTCGTCAAAGCCTAAAGCTAGAGTCAACCTAATCAAATTGAGAGTTGTAACCATAAATAAATTCAGGTTCCATGATTTGTTTGGTGACCTACCTTAAACCTTGGTGTCCAAAATACCATGACACTTGAATCGAGTTGTCACACAAAATATATTTGTATGTATATTTTGTGACTAATATGTATCATAGGATTATCTAAATCTTTTATGATACATATTAACCAAAAATGTCGGAGAAAAAATAGGAAACGTAAAAATGTGTGCCAGTAAGAAGGGTTCACCTAGGATTTTGTCTCCATCTATCCGCGTTCAAAGCAGGAGTGTAACTAGGTGAATTTAGGCATACTGAGGACGGATTATTTTGGAAAATTCTTCCTTAAATTTGGTGAGAAACGGAAAATTTGTAATTTAAGAAAGTCAAATTTGTATAATCTAATTATTTTTAAAAAAAATTAAAATTTATTTTTAATTAAAAAATTATAATTTAAATAACTAAAAAGTATTATCTTAATCCTCTCCTTACACTAAACCGCATTCAAATCCTATCGGCGACCTGGGCGATTTAGACATCCAATCATCGTATGTAATCTAATGGTCTGGTGCGTGCCGTTCTCAGAAAAAGACAGAGAAACGTGTTGGAATTAGCAATAGACACAAGATTGAGGTAAATTTTGACGTGAATAATATATATTTTTTACTTATTTAAAATAAATTCAATTAACACAAAATAAACAAATCATATTATATACAGATATATGAATAAAATAATAATTTATTATAAAAATCTTATTCTAACAAAATAACCCGATGATATCAGTAAAATAAGATAAATCATTTTATCTTTTTATAAATTTGTAATCTAAACTAACATTATTTTTATTATTATTATTTTAATAAAATTAATCAATAGAATAAATAAAATTTAAAAAATTCAATCTGAGTACGTAGAATTTTACAATGAAAAATATGATGATAAAATGGTTTACTGATAAAATGAAAAAGTGATATATCATTAAAAATTTTAAATCATATTTAATATTAGTTCAAATTCCGTGAGTATAAATAATGTAATATTTTTTAGAATGGTATGTATAGAAAAATTTAAAATTTAAAATTTAAAATATTAGAATTTAATTTAATGTTTATAGATTTATTTTTTTTAAATAAATTTTTATAATTTTAATTTAATTATCCATAATTATTAAGTAAATGGTTGTTTGAATTTCTAATAATTCCTTAATAACAGAGGAAACAAAATTCCTCTTCTAAAAACAGAGAGTAATAAAAAAAATACTCTGCAGATGGAGCAAAAACTCTATATTTTATTAATCATTCAATTCTTACAAAAAACAATCTTTGTCTTCATAACTGCTGTTTTGGATTTACAAAAAAAACTCTTCTCCTCTACTTTGTTTCAGAAACAGAGTTTTGCTCTGCAGACACACTCTGTGTATTTGTTTCTCACACAGGTAACACTCTACACTTCTTAAACATATATATATATATGTGTGTGTGTGTGTTTACAATACATATAAAAATATTATCCTAAGTTTAATCTTTTATAAAGTAAAATTATATCACGAGACGATATATAAGACCATAAATAAAAAACATTACAAAATGTCGTGATATGTTTTATCGCATTGAACTTTGTGCCGGGTGATGTCAGCTTCAATCTGTGCGATAAGTGAATGGGAGAACATTTGCGATGGTTTATCGCATCGTTTAAAGTGCCCGTTGACTGGGCATCCAAACCTTGAGACAGTGCGTAATTGGTCGACAGGAAGGTGAGCTGGCACTGGTGGGGTCGTGCTATCGTGCGATCGCAGAGGGAGGATGACGTAGGCACTGGATGGTGCAATACGCATTTGATTGGTCGACAAGAAATGGTGAGTTGGCAAGTGGGACATGCTTACCGCGCGTTTGCGAGGAGGGGATGACGTAGACGCCAGGGCTTGCGATAAGTGCCCATTGGTCAATGGTGGTGTGACGTGGACCGGTGGGGTCCACCAAAAACTTACGTGGAGTGTTTGAATTCAAAACAAAAGGCGCGACATTAAAGCGGTTGGGTGAATGATTTATGGTGCGGGGGTTTCGTGGTGCATACCACGATTTACAAATCGAAAAAAGGGCTACGAAAAGGCTGTTGTTGCAGAGGTTTAAACACAAAATTCAATGCACAAGTTGAGTGCAAAATCAAAAATGAAATTTGTTGTTGTTGTATCCTTCTCTTCAAAGAAAAATAGATGTTTTCCATCCTGCTATTTTAGGTTGCAGTTGGAGTTAATTTCCAACACTCCCCCTTAATCACAACTGCAGCTATCTTGCATTCCTAGACATTTTTTGAGATAATTAAAACTTTTCTACCCCAATGGTTTTGTCAAAATATGTGCAAACTGTTCTTGTGTTCTACAATGCTTCAGAACAACTTCTCCATTTTTCACCAATTCTTTGATGTAGTGATACATTGCATCAATTTGTTTTGTTCTCTTGTGAAATATTGAATTATTTGATAATGCTTTTGCTAAGCTATTATCACAATAAATTGTTGTGCCCCTTACCTGTTCATGGCACAAATCTCTCAACATTCTTCTCATCCATACTGCTTGACATGCTACTGCTGTAGCTGCCACATATTCTGCCTCTACTGTTGATAAAGCCACAATTGGTTGTTTCTTAAAATCCCATGAGATGGCTCATGATCCTAAATGAAAAACATAACCAGAGGTATTTTTTCTGTCATATATACTTCGAGCCCAATCACTGTCAGTATATCCAATTAACTCAAAATTTTCTGAAGAGGTGTATAAAATACCATACCTCCTTGTTCCTTTCACATACCTTAGAGTTCGCTTTGTTGCTTGTCAATGTGCTTCTTTTTGCTTCTCCATAAGTCTGGAAATTAAACTCATAGCATGCATAATATTTGGCCTAGTTGCAGTCAAATACATAAGGCTGCCAACTATGCTCTTATACAAACTTGGATCTACAACCTTGCTGCTGTCTTCTTTGCTTAGTTTCAATCCCATCACTGTAGGAGTTATTGCTACCTTGCAATCCTACATGTTAAATCTTTCCAAAAATTCTTTTACATATTTAGCTTGAGAAATAAAAAATTTATTTTCATTTTTCTCTACTTCTATTCCTAAGAAGTATTTCAGCAATCCCATATCAGTCATTTCAAATTCCTCTTTCATGATTTTCTTAAAATTTTCAATGAGGTAAGCATCATTACCTGTGAATATCACATCATCAACATATAAGACAACAATGAACATCTTACCATCATTTTATTTGATGTATAATGTGGGTTCTCCTTCATATTTCTCAAACCCATTTTCTAGTAGATAAGCATATATCATACTGTACCATGCTCTTGGTGCTTGTTTCAGCCCATACAGAGCCTTCTTCAATTTTCATACCTTGTGCTCTTGGCCTTATTTCTCATAGCCCAGAGGTTATTTAACATAAACCTCTTCCATCAATACTCTATCTAGGAATGCTGATTTCACATCCATTTGGTAAACTTTCCACTTATGTTGTGTTGCTATGGATAACACTGCTCTTACTGTTTTCATTCTTGGAACTGGTGCAAAATTTTCTTCATAATCTCTTCTTTGTTGCTGCTTGTAGCCTTTGACAACAAGTCTGGCCTTGTATCTTTCAATCTTTCCTTCAGCATTACTCTTGGTTTTATAAACCCATTTTACTCCAATCACTTCTTTACCTTTTTGGAGATCAACTAATTCCAATGTATTATTCTTCTCTATTGCATTTCTTTCTTCATCCATAGCATCTATCCATTTCTTATCTTTTACTGCTTCTTCAAAAAGAATATGATCTTCTATATGACAATACAAAGCAAATAAAGAGTTCATACCTTCATCGGTTGCCTCTTGCTCATAGATTTCATTCAAACTTCTGAATCTGGTTCCTCTTTCACTTCTTGAACTTGTGCTTGTAGAAGGACTCAAATCTGCTCCTTGTGATGTGCATGGAAAAGCACTGTCATCACTTCTCAAAGGTGTTCTCATACCAGCTTGTGGTGTTCCTTGATGTGCTTATGTTGGTGGAGGTGGTGCTGCTAATGAGGGATCTCTTTCAGCCATTTCTTCCTCATCATCTTCTTGAGACAAACTAGTTTTTACATTCACCGTTTTATCAATGCTTCTATCCCAAGCTTCCTCCTCAATGAATTGTACATCTCTGCTTATCATAAAATTCTTGGTAGATGGGTTATACAATATATATACCTTTGATTCATCACTATATCCAACAAATATGCACTTCTCCCCCTTATTGTCCAACTTCTTCCTTAGTTGATCTGGAATATGTGCATAAGCCACACATTCAAACACACTCATATGGGTGACAAATTGCTTTATGCCACTCCATGCTTCTTCTGGAACTCTGTTCATCACACCCTTTGTTGGGCATCTATTCAAAACATATGTTGCACAATTTACAGCTTCAGCCCAATATTCATTTGGCAAATGTTTTTCCTTCAACATACTTCTTACCATGTCCTTGATGGTTCAATTTTTCCTTTCAGAAACTCCATTTTGCTGTGGTGTATACCTTGCTGTAAATTTCTTATGAATTCCATTTTCTCTGCAAAAACGCAGGAAATATTTGGAGATATATTCTCCTCCTCTATCAGTTCTGAGAAATTTTATATGATGCCCACTTTGATTCTTAACAAGAGCTTTAAAGTGGCAGAACTTCTCAAATACTTCACTCTTAATCTTCAAGAAATACACCCATGTTTTTCTTGTGTAATCATCAATAAAGGTCAGCATATAGTGGTTGCATGCTAATTATGGTGTTTGTATTGGTCCATACATCAGAATGGAGTATTTCTAAGGGTGATTTTGCCCTTATTCTCTTTCCTGATGGAAAGCTTTCTCTGTGTTGTTTTCCCAAGATGCAACCTTCACATAGGCTGTTTGGTTTTTCAATCAATGTTAATCCCTTTCCCATACCTTTTTTGTGCAAAAAATTTAGGCCTCCAAAGTTGAGATGTCCAAATCTCAAATGCCATAACCAGTTTTCATCATTTGCTTCCTTTTTGAATGTCTCTTGTGTTACAACTGCCATTGCAACTCCTTTCTTCAAATCTGTTCTCATTTTGAGAGGAAACATTTTGTTTCTTGTCATCTTCGCTTGTGCAATATTTTTATTGCCTGGTGATATGTCCATGGTGGTACATACATCATCTTCAAAAAATACATTGTAGCCCTTTTGAATGAATTTTCCAATGCTCAAAAGGTTACACTTCATACCAGGTACATAGTATACATCTGATATGGATTTCCTTTCTCCTTTTCTTGTCAAAAAATTTACTCTGCCTTTCCCCATGATAGAGACTTTGTTGTCTGTTCCCAATGTTACTTGTGACTTCACATTTTCATCCAATATGGAAAACATAGAGATGTTTCCAGTCATATGGTTGCTACATCCTGAATCTAGAAACCATATATCTTCATTCTTCTCTTTAGCCATATTACATGTTAAAAAAAAAATTTCTTGACTCTGAGTTTCTTTAATAAAGTTAGCACTGGATCTATTACCCATGTCACTCTGTTTCTTTCTACATTCATTGACATATTGCCCATACTTCTTACAGTAATGCCATTGGACTTGGGATTTTTCATACATTTGTCCATGTGTCTGATTTTTTCCACCTTGTTGGCTGCTACCTTGGCTTTGATTCTGACTTTGGTTGCTACCCCTTCCACTTGTACTTGCAGGGTTGTTTCTTCCTCTGTTCTGGCTTCTGCCTCTACCTCTTCCTCTGTAGTTTGATCTGCCTTGACTTCTTCCTCTTCCAAAGGACATTTGGGTCTTGAAGGTATGCTCTAGAGATGAGTTTGCTATTCTGTTTAGCCTTTCTTCATGTGTCATCAAAGATGCATGAAGTTCATCAACTATAAAGCTTGAGAGATCCTTTGTGTCTTCAATGGTAGTGACTATCACATTGAATCTTAAGGGTAAGCTTCTCAATACTTTCTCCACCCAATCAATTGTGTGAATAATGAGTCTAAGCTATCAGAATCTTTCATGCAAATAACTTCAAACTCTCTTCTCATTACTTGAAGATTTGTTGTCTTTACTTTCTCCATACCTTGATAGGCTTTCTAGAGGGTATCTTATGCCTCCTTAGACTTCTTTGCTGCTGCAATTATTGGAAATATGCTTTCATGCACTACTTGATAGAGATAGAAGAGGTTTTTTGAGTCCTTATTCTTATTACTCTTCATCAAATCCTTTTATGCCTGTGTTAAGGCATTATACTCATTTCGATAAGCTGGTTCTTCAAATCCACCTTCAACCAGTTCCCATAAGTATTAAGATGCAAACAGGGTTCTTATTTTGATTGCCCAATAATCATAGTTCTTCCCATTGAACTTTGGGAGTTGATTATTTCCTATACTCGTGCTTTTGTTAGCTCCTGCCATTGCTAACTATGCTAAAACTTGATTGTGTATTTAAAACAAACTTTCTCACTGCTGGAGAGTTATCCTCTGTCTCTAAAGACTTCCTTTTATAGCTCTCTGGACTGTAATATTTAAAAAAAACAAACAATAACTCTGTTTTGTAAATACCTGACTTGCTGAACCTTCACTATGCTGAAGACATGCTTCAACAATCTTCTTCTTCCTTTTCCTTCAGCTTCTTCAGCAACTGCTAAGAGCCTGGACTAGCTCTGATACCATGTTTGAATTTCTGAGAATTCCTTAACAACAGAGGAAACAAAATTCCTCTTCTAAACACAGAGAGAGCAATAAAAAAATACTCTGCAGATGGAGCAAAAAATCTATATTTCATTAACCATTCAACTCTTACAAAAAACAATCTTTGTCTTCAGAACTGCTGTTTTGGATTTACAAAAAAACTTTGCTCCTCTACTCTGTTTCGGACATAGTCTTGCTCTGTAGACACACTCTGTGTATTTGTTTCTCACACAGTCGACACTCTACACTTCTTTGTCTTATGTATTGTAAACATATATATATGTTTACAATAGATATAAAAATATTATCCTAAGTTTAATATTTTATAAAGTAAAACTATATCACGTGGCGGTATATAAGACCATAAATCAAAAACATTATAAAATGTCACGATATGTTTTATCGTATCGAACTTTGCGCCTACTGACGTCAGCTTCAATATGTGCAATAAGTGAACGAGAGAGCATTTGCGATGGTTTATCGCATCGTTTAAAGTGCTCGCTAATTGAGCATCCAAACCTTGCGACGGTGTGCAATTGGTTGACGGGAAGGTGCACTGGCACTGGTGGGGTCGCTCTATCATGCAATCCCGAAGGGAGGATGACGTAGGTTGGATGGTGTGATACACATTTGATTGGTCGACGGGAAATGGTGAGTAGGCAAGTGGGACATGCTTATCGCGTGTTTGCAAGGAGGGGATGACGTTGACGCTAGGACTTGCGATAAGCGCCCATTGGTCAATGGTGGTGTGACGTGGACTGGCGGGGTCCACCAAAAACTTACGTGGAGTGTTTGAATTCAAAACAAAAGGTGCGACATTAAAGCTGTTGGATGAATGATTTATGGCGCGGGGGTTTTGTGGTGCGGACCATGATTTACAAATCAGAAAAAGGGCTACGACAAGGCTGTTGTTGCAGAGGTTTAAAGCCAAAATTCAATGCACAGGTAGAGTGCAAAATAAAAAACGAAATTTACTATTACTGTGTCCTTCTCTTCAGAGAAAAATTGATGTTTTCCATCCTGCTATTTCAAATTGCAGTTAGGATTAATTTCCAACAATGATAAGATTTTTGAGTATAGAAAAGTAAGTGCTCCTTTATAATAATTGAAAAAATGATATCAAGATATTCATAAAATTAACATACATAACCAATAATCAAATAAAAATGCATAATTTATTACAAAACCTAGCTAAAAGAAATGCATGTGACAAACATTTGTATAAAAGCAAGAACTTTACCTCAAGCAAGAATAATAAGATTACACTCTAAATTACACACATTTTTTTTTCGTGTTTGACAACAGGCACTGGGTACCCACTACAAAGTGCACGCATGTGCTATGTATATGTATTTTTGGTTTATTTTGATAAATATATATATATATATATATATATATATATACCCACTGCAAAGTATCAATTTAGAGAGATGGTGTCCCTTTCTCCAGAAATGTCAGAGAAAAAAATTAAACACGGAAAAACGTGTCCAAATAATAATAAAAAATACCCACTGCAAAGTATCAATTTAGAGAAATGGTGTCCATTTCTCCAAAAATGTCAGAGAAAAAATTTAAACACGGAAAAACGTGTCCCAATAGGAATATGGCTCATCGGGTTTTGTCTCCGTCTTTCTACGTTCAAAGCAGGTGTAACGAGGTGAATTTTGGCATTTTGAGGGCGGATTGAAATTGGGTTTGGAATTTGGTTTAAAGAAAATCAAGTGCGTATAATTAATTATTTTTTAATTTTATAAAATTTAAGTTTAATTAAAAAATATAATTTAAAAAAAAAAAATTATCATTTCTGAGATTTGAAACTTATTCAGTATGAATTAAGTTGAAATTCGTAAGATTTATTGCACAATGTTTCTTTATCAATATTTCCAGCCAACAACATATATGGTTCATTATCGAGTTGAATGTAAAATGAGAAAGATTAATCGAACAAAAGAGATCAGAGTTTCTTTTCACGACGGATTTCTACAACTTTATCCATTCCATATAAGAGAAATGTATAAGACAGCTTTCTTTTTCTTACACTAAACCACATTCAAATCCTATCAGCGACCTCCTTAATACAGGCCTCCTATCATCCTAAATAATCTCATCGTACAGGCCTCCTATCATCTCATCGTCTGGTGCGTAGCTGTAACTAACAAAAAAAAAACAAAAAGAAAGAAGCATACTTCACTGGGGTGTAGTTTATCTGTTTTATGTTATAAATTTTTAAATTTTTCTCTGTTGAATCTTTATATATAATCAACATATTTTAAATAACAAATATTTTACCAAAAAAATTGATTAAATTCCAACTAAAACTCTAAAACATAGAATATTTAAACAAAACAATTCTTTTTGTGCATGCTTCGTTCAAAAACAATACACATCCATTACTTATGTGCTTCGGTGTTCTCTGCCTCTTCAGGCCATGGAGAATTCGAAACCACTCCGGTTATTATGGAATGTAAGTACGTAGTCACTAAATGAAAGTCGCATTTAATGCTAAATGAATTAGTAATAGGCTCCATCTCTGTAAATTTAAAATAAATTTAATCAATATAAAAATAAACAAGTTATTATTTATTTATATATATGAATTTGTTAATATCAATTAAAAATTATATATTATATTATAAATTTGAGATAAAATAATTTTATAGGTTTTTATAAATATATATAAAAAACTGAAAAATATTATTATTTTAAATTTTTTAATAAAAAGAATTAATATATAAATTAGTAGAAATTCTTTCGGTAATAATCACATAGTCCTGATGATGAACCACACTGGTTGGTTCGAAACGCGTCGACCTCGTTCTTTTGCATGTGATTATTACCGAAAGAATTTCTACTAATTTATATTATGGATCACAGAAGCTTAGATTCCAATAATTAATATAATAAATTAAATTAAATTCATAAATTCATGATATTGATCATCCACTGGAAACACTGAAAGTTTCAGAGAAACAGAAACTGGGGATTGTTTAATTAGATGAACTGTTGGCTATTTTCAAATAAATTAGGTGATATGATTATTGATTATATTACACAATTTTGCTATTTAATTTGTACTTCTAATGTAACCAAATGATACAAGTGTATTGAAATTTTTAAAAATATTTCAATTATATAATTTAAATAATTTAAAATTTTACATTTTCTAATTCAATTTCACCCCAACCAAATCTTAAAAAAGAAAAACAAAAATATTTGAAAAACAAGTATTACATTACAAATGTAATTTTGCTTCATATTAATATCCTTTACAAATTTGTAAAAGGAAAAGCATAAATCCAAAGGATTGCAACATAACCAAATACACTACACAGTCTACAAAAACTAGAGTGATCCACAAAAATGAATCGACATAATTAGAGTTGCATCAGAGGAGAGATGCCTCTTGACAAGCATAAGAGATATAAGATCAATAACAGAGGGTCCATATCCATGGATACAAAAAGGATCGGCTTGTCCCAAAAGAGAAACAGGCTCACTTGAGAAGAAACAGCCCCGCCTGAAAGAAAAAAGAGATGATCCGGATGTAAAATGAAAACAGGCTCGCTTGAAAGAAAACAACCTCGCTTGAGAAAATATATAAAAACACCTCAACACTGAGCATACAATTAGGGAATAAAGATAGAAAAGGACATTGTCATTTCATTGTTTGATAACAGCAGATTTGGACAACACGAAAGGTTCAAGAAGGCCCTTTTTGGATAGTCCATCAGCCCGCGTGTTTGCCTTCCTGTAGATGTGCTGGAGAGATGGCACTCGTAGCCACTGCAATAAGAAAGAGATCCGTTTGATCCAGTTTAGGAGATCTGGGGGCTGAAAGTCACATAAACCTTTAATCTTGTCAATAAACACTTTGGAGTCCCTATAGATATGGACTTGAGGCAGTTGCAAATTGGATGAAACCCAAAGCACACTCCAGAGAGCAAGAAGTTCAACTTTTGTGTTAGATTCAAGGCCACTGTTCTAGAAAATATAGTAACGGTCACCGTTATCCGTTTTGATCCATCCACCGTAGCCACAAGACCCCTGTTGCTCAGCTCCATCAAATAAACAATCAGGGAGGAGTATGGGATGAGGTTGGAGGCGATGAAAAAGATCAATGGTGATCAGGGTTGAAGAAACCTAGAGATCCAACCAACCCATGATCACTGCATAGACCTTGTGATGAGCAAAGAAAGCATCATCAAAGATGATCTTGTTCCTCGCAAGCCATACCTCCCACAAAAGGAAAAAGGGAAGAGATATAAATTTCTGATCTAAAGGAGTCCAAGTGAGAATATAATGAAGCAAACCAAGGGGGTGCCAACTTCGTTCATGCAACACATCAGAAAACCAAAACCATAATTCAAGAATAACATTGCATTGAAAAAATATATGAGAAGCAGATTCTACCTCCCTCTTGCAAAAAGGACAAACTCCAAGCCCCTGAAAGACCCTCTTGTTCAAATTGTCCCATGTGAGAATTCGATTCTACCAAGTTAGCCAAGAAAAAAGTAAAATCTTTATTGGGACGTTGCGCTTCCAAAAGGAGAGGAGGAAAGGCAAGTCCTGCACCCACAAGGAGGAGGAAATGATGGAATTATATAGATCTGCAACCTTGACAGAGTCACGTTTCATTCGACCAGACCAAAAAATGCTATCCCCCGTGTGACTTAAACATAGTCCAGCCTGTTTTAAAACTAAAGATACCTCTTACCACATGGATTGATGTCGACCCCTCAAACCCAACTATTCAACATTCTTCCAAATCGGGCATCATAGTTGCCAATGAGAGATGAACTGGGATAGATGGAAGACCCCCCTATGAGCAAAAATATGTCAATGTTGAAGGGGAAGATTGAAATTCTAGAGAAGCCCCCTGACATGGTCTGCACCTAAGATACTACTTTGACCATTTCCCAATATCCATTCAAGCCTACCGAGAAAAAATGCCTTAATGTGCCTGAAGCTTAACCAAATATGAGAGCCCTTGCTGATAGGAGGAAATCCAGATCTGAAGAAAACCAACAGGCCTTGTTGCACTTTTTATTTCTCCCTGAATATAGAAGGTTAGAGACTCAAGTCGGAGATAGCTCTCCAGAAAGATTTTGCCAAGAGGGCCTGTGAGAAGATTTGTATTTCCAGTAATCCCTAGCCTCCCAGTCCCTTCGGAAGAGTGATCTTGTTCATCCTGCATAAATGAAATTGTTTTGTGCTCTTCGCCCCGGACCATAGGAAAATGGAAATGATGTAGTTAATACGATCAATAATGGTAGAGGGAATGTAGAATAAATGGGTCCAATACACTACAATTTGTTGGAGGAAGACTTGGGTGAGAATAAAACGTCCACCTAGGGATAACCATCTATGAGACCATGCATCTAGTTTCCTTTTGAATTTATCTATCAACCAATGCCAATCTATGTTGAGGTAGTTGCAAGGCTTAAGCCTGAACCCTAGATACGAGAAGCCCTCAAACAAGGGAACTCGAGTCATATGAAAGAGGCTTGCAATGATCTCTAGATCCTCTGAGTTTTCTGAGGCCGAGATGATAAGATATTTGTGTCCATTGATAATCAAACGAGTGGTTGCCCCAAACCTTAGGAGAGTGTAGTGAATTGCAATCAAGTGGGCCCATGAAATGATGCCAAACAACAATATGTCATCAACAAAGAAGGAATGAGTAATGGAGATGGACTTGGTTAGATTGATATAAGAGAAGACATCTTTGGAATGTGATTCCTTGATATGAAGACTGAGACTATCCAAAATTAGGATGAAGATGAGGGGTGAAAGAGAGCCCCCTTGATGAAGGCTCCTTCTAGCCTTAAAGAAAACCGAAGGCTTACCATTTGTGATGACAGAGAACCAGACAGGGGAGATGCAAGCCAGAATCCAGTTAACGTTCCAAGAGGCCAGACCAATCTTATGGAGGACAAGCCATTCTTGAGCCACATCAATGACATCATGAATGTACCTACTCGGGAGAATACCATACTGTTCCGGCGATACATGGGTAGACAATGTTCCAATTATTTAGCGAGAAATCACTTTGGATATGATTTTGTAGGCCACATTGCACAAGGAAATTGGCCGAAATCCAGGAATGTTTCTGGATTCAAGGACTTTTGGATTAATGCTATAAAGGTTGAATTTAAATCCCCCGGAATGAAGCTCGATGTTCTGGTCTCCTCAACCAAGTTAAGAAGATCATCCCCCATAAGACAAAAAAATGTTCAAACATTTCCGCCAGTCATCCATCGGGTTCGGGGCTTTTGTCCTGAGCAAAGGATTTTAACACCTCAAGAATATTAGACTTTGACACTGAACTTCCCTAAAGCCTCATTTTCCCCTACATCAAACCTGAGAGGGAATTTTTCCAATGCCCAAAATTGGTCAAGAGGGCAGACCCCCTCCCGAGACTTGAATTGCTGAGAGAAAAACTGAGCAACCTCCCTACTGATCTCAGTGTCATCCTGCACCAGGGTTCCATCATCCTTTTTGATTATCCATATTGCATTATGTTTTTTCTGGCTGGAATCATAGTGGTGGAAAAAATTTGTATTCGAGTCCCCCTCCTTGAGCCAAATCGTTCGACTCTTGAGTTTCCAAGTTAATACATGTGCCCGAAGGATTTCTTTCTTTTTTTACTCAAGGTTCACCAGTCTCTATATAGGGAAAACATTCGGGGAACATGTATTCATGGAGTCATATATTCCTTCAATCTCCCTGTCTATGGAGCACATGTCAGATATCATTTCCTTCTTTTTTTGGCATTACCAACTTTTCGTTCTAGCTTTTAGAACCCCGAGTCGATGAGTGAAAGACAATGAAACCTTTCTTCCACAAACCAAATCAGCATAGGTCCAAACTTCCTTTACCAACAAGACAGAGTACATCTTCCAATCACAACCTATTGGATTTGAAAGGTATCCCTTTTTGCATCCGGTCAGAGCACCAGAAAAGGCAGATTGGATGGTGATCTGACATAAATGATTTTAAGACGGATGAGCGTATACCCCCAATAATGTCCATAAAACTTTCGTGGACCAACGCTCGGTCCAATATTTTCCCAATAAAAGCCTCGCCGGAGTGGTGATTAGACCAAGCCTGTGATATGGGGGATGTCTGAATATCTACCATGCGGTGGTTTGCAAAGATTTGGAAAATTCGTTCAGCAAGGGGATCATAACGACTATGAACACCCCAAACTTCCAACACTTCAAGAGTAGCATTGAGATCACCAATGAGATAACGTTTGGGATACTAAGAATATTTCTAGAGTGAATGCAATGTTAGAAAGGAGCATAGTTGCGATTTGGGGCATGAATATTAATAAGATGGAAGCAGGAGGAAAGACCTCATATTTTTCCTGACAATAAAATACACGCAAAGAAACCATAGGCATGAAAAATTGCAAACTTCGGATCCCACATGACAACAAGTCCTCCCCAATACCAACCGAATCAATCCCTGCTAGCTGCCAGTCCAGCCGAATAGCAAGGAAATAGGGGACAACCCTTGATACGACGCACATTGTTTCTTGGAAAATGACAATTAAGGGAGAGATTTTATAAAACAAGTATTTGAGGCACAAAAACTTGGCATGATCGCCATGTCCATGAAGGTTTAGTGACATGATTTGGTTCATGGCGAAGGAGAGCCGAGCATGCACGCTCTAAGTGCCTGAGGGTCAAAGGATGAAATGATGGGAATGTCACATAGACCTTCAGAATTGACGAAGAAGAGAGACCAATTTTTCTGGCAACCTCTAAAATGATGACTTTCATTCTTCCCCCTTTCAGAAAAATAATATTTCGACCCTACATAGGTGAGATTTTGGTTGGGGCGACCTTAACACTATTATCATGGACAGTCAGAGCCGCCATGTTCAACTCAGGATTCTTGAACAAGAATTCGAAGTCACTTCCTATAGAGCTGTGAGGAGAATCTGGTATCGAGGGGTTGTTAGCTAGCTAATAGGAGGAGGGGAGGCTATTTCCAAAGATGGAATGGATGGAGAAACTTCATTTGCATCAGGTTGCTAAAGAGGGGGGTTGGACGAGGGGACAGGGGTGAGATTTGAAGTGACATGGATATGTGGATCCCCATCCCGTGGCGACACATGACCAGATTTAATGTGAGGACCATCATAAGGGCAGAGGAGGATGATGTAAGGAATGATGGAAATTGCAGAGAGGAATTCGTCGGGGAGACCTATGATGGACCTTTGCATGGACGAAAATAAATTTGAGATTGGATAGCAGGGACCATACCTTTCACCTAAATAGGCCTAGTTTCTTTCCTCGTATGAAATATAAATATAGAAGGGTTTTGAGCAGTTTCTTTCCCCATATGCATCTTGTGTTGTGCTATTGATAATTTCTTTCTCTTACTTGTTATGCGATTGTGCGATCGTAATTGATTTCTACAATTTGTAGAATGATTAAGTATTGTGTTTTAGTACATTACAAGATCATTTGAATCCCTTTGGATAATTTATACACTGCATTATTCACAAATAAAAATGTGAAAATAAAATATTGTTGGAATCTAAGAAATTATTAGCATACACAATAAAATTGACACCATTCTTTTTGGACAAATGTCCCCGGAAAAACCAAACTTGGGAAAACCGGTGCAACAGTGAGGTTTTTATTATTATGAAGTAGTGAAAATATGACTACAATATGGATGCTTGAAACTAGCAATCCACAACAAGAAAAATCTGGGAAAATTTATTGAAGTGAATTACCCTTCCTCCACAAGCAATCCCGGCACAAACCGCCTTCAGAAAAATCATCCTCCTGTAGCCTCCGTGCAACTCTGAGAAGTAACTATTACGTCAAACTCCAACAAGTCTATGATGAACTCGTTCTTCCTACCATTATTGAGGAAATCGTGTCTTCGACACTCGGAACCTGCAGCAGACCTTTGGGTGAGAATGAATTTTCTGAGTTAAATTGAATTTCCATTTGATGTTGATTGCTGAGTCATCTTGACTGCCTCACTAGGAATAACTGACCATAGTAAATGTTGCCTCTCTAGATATAGAAAACTTCTTATGGATCATTGAGTTCCTTACCTACCTCTGCTACCTCCACTTTGAAGCTCAAACTCTTAAACATGACTCCTGCATAGTATTATGGAAAACAAAATTCTCTAAGTGACTCTAATTATTTGGTCTATTCTCCATCATCACATACGACCTCCTCTTATAAACCATTGTTGGAGCACCAAGCGACTAATATTAAAACTTAATTAATGGCTAGGATCATCTCTAGATCGATCCATGTGAGTTTCTAGATGATTCTCTCACCTTATCTCAATTAATCATGATTATTAATATATTCCATAGTTTAAATTAGATATTTAAAAAAGAGGTTATTAATCTAATTAAGACATCTAGGTGGATTTTTGAGAAAAGATTTTGGATTTTGGAGATCTCATGTATTCTAGCCTCTCCACGATTTTGTGGTTAGAAATCATCGATGCTACAAAAGATAACACTCCCTCTTAATTGAGGCTGTGTTCTAGTGTTGCACATCTCATCACAACACCCTGTCTATACATCTTTTGTTACGTTGTTGTTATTAAGGTGTTCTGTCCACCAAATGACTACATTTATACCTACATTTGTGTTGTTGTTGATCCTATTACGTTGCTTCCAACACTACATTTGCACGACAACTCTGTTGTTGTTGCTACTGCAACATCTGCAACTGAAAAACATCCAAAATATTGAATCAATTATGTTTAGTATGCCGAATTTGTATCATGAGTATCTGCCTGCTACTAGCCTCTACATTGTCTCTGAGGAATATGCGTTGTTGCTGAATCTGCACTGCTGCTAACTCTACATTGCGCTCACCAACCTATGACTGCTACTAGTCTACAACTGTCACGCTAGCATTCCGATTGCACCTCCTGACACTGATGCATCCTGCTACTCAGTATTGTGGCCCCCCATAGCAAGGTATTGATCCATGAGATGGACTCCTCAAGGATCCTACAAAATATGTAGCTCTCTAGGGCTATAAATCCAAGTCACCCCACTAGTCACCCTTGGAGGTATATGGGTTATCATAGCAAAGTATTCCTCCAATCTAGAGGAAAACCTATCTATTTCGACATGAGCTGCCACTTGATCTTGTTTCTCATATTTGTCCTTCTTTCTGAGAGGACATTGTGTATTGTAGTGCCCAAAACCAGCACACCTTAAGCACTTGACCTTAGATAGGTCCTTCTTATTCTTCTTCTTCTACTCCCCCTGCCCTTGTTTGGGACCCTTAGATGTGAGGGCCACGTTCTCCTCTTCCTTCACCACCTTCGATCCGCTGCTACTGTTGCCACTGATGGAGCTATTTAACAGAGCCCACCTCAACTCATCGTGCGACAAATCGGCCCACATCCTATCCCGCATTGGCAAGTTATCTCTACCAAGATACTTTGGACGAATACCTTCCACTCCTCTGAGAGATTGTTGAGTGTAAATCACACTAGATGTGTAGGTTGAGGCGTTGCCCCAAAAACTGCAAGCTGGTCTTGGACCTCCTAAATCCTGGTGAGGAAGGAATCTATTCCTTCCCCATTCCGCATCTTGATGCATCTCATCTTCTCCTCTAAGAACATCTTTTGTTTCTTGGAAGTACCCTGGTATAACATGGAGAGAGAATCCCACATCTCTTTGGTTGTTCCCTTGACTGCTATATGTGAGACAATATGGCCTTAGACTCCATATACGATAAATTTCTTCGTGTGTGTTATCTCCCTCATATATTCCTTCAGTTGATATGCATCCTAAGGAACTGCCACTACATTATCAATGTAGGGTTTCAGGCCCTATTTATTTAGAAGGAAGGACATCCTAGCCTTCCAAAAGATGTAGTTGGATGATATGTCCAACCTATCCTGATCTTGAAGCCCTGCAGTGGCCATATAAAAAAACATCAAAAAATATTTCTTCCCTCTGCTTAGTTTTTGTTCTACTATTTGCACTCCCTTCAAGAATGTGAAGATTTTCTAGCTCCTAATGCCAATCTTCCAGGAAAAATTGAACTTCTGAGACTTGAAGTCCCCCGAGAGGAATTTTCACTCTATTGTGTGTGTAATTTTCTCTTACACCCGATGTTGGTTTTTCTCTAGAGAACTGTTTCAAACCCCTTTGCATCCAACCAAAAATATGCCCAAAAAAATTCTCAGCTGCTCCCTCTGCTTGCTCGAATCAATAAAACTATAAATTCGAACTTTTCTGCCTCATTTCTCTGAAAATTAAACTTCCCAAAGAAACTCGGCCTGCTTGGAAATGGACTGTGTTGCCACTAGGAATTTCGACCTTCTGCTCTTACTGAACATCAAAATTACTTCTTTTGATTCTGAGCTCCGTGATTGATCAATCACACTCTAATACAATCTAAGAATTTCATACTGAAATCCTATTGCAACAACTAGCATGATTTCTCCTAACTGATAAATTAATTATTTAGTTTATATCTACGGCAATATCGAAATAAACACATTGAAATCTTCAAAAATAAAACTGTGGAAATAAAATAGCACTGGAATCTTATAAATTACTAGCACACACAATAAAATTGACACCATTGTTTTTGAAAAAATGTCCACGGAAAAACGCAACTTGAGAAAGTCTGTGCAAGTGTGAGTGTTTTATTGTTATGTAGCAGTGAAAATATGAGTAGAATATGGATGCATGAAACTAGCAATCCACAGCAAGAATATTTGGGAAAAATTATTAAAGGGAAATATCCTTACTCCACAAGCAATCTTGGCACAACATACCTTCAGAAAACTCGGCCTTCTGGACCTTGAGTGTTTTCCTTTACGCAGTTACTATGCTGTCAAGCCTCCAACCCATCTTTGATGAAGTCACTTTTCTTGCCACTGCTGAGGAAATCGTCTCTTCGACACTCTAGAACCTCTTGCTGACCTCTAAAATTGAGAATGAGGTTTTGCTCAACTAAATTTAATTTCCCTTTGAAGCTGATTGCACGATCCTCTGCGCTGCCTCACTAGGAATAACTTGACCCTCTTGCTATTGCCTCTTTGGATCTGGAAAACTTCCTTCGGATTATTGTGTTTTCCTCTCACTATCTCTGCTGCCTCATTGAAGCTCAAACTCTCTGGAAACTGTCTGTTTCTACTTTGGAAAATCAAATTCTCCAAGTGACTCTAATCCTCTGGTCTATTCTCTATCACCACATCGATCTCTTCTTATAATCCACTGTTGGAGTACCAACAACCAATATTAAAACTTAATCAATGGCTAGGATCATCTCTAGATTGACCCGTGAGTTTCTAGATGATTCTCACCTTATCTTAATTAATATTGATTAATTAACCATATTCCCTAGGTTTAGACTTAGGAGATATTTAAAAAATGGTTAATAATCTAATTGAGACACGTCTAGGTGGAATTTCCATAAATGATTTCTGGATTTTGGAGATCTCATGTATTTTGGCATCTCCATGAAATTTCGTGGCTAGAACACATCCAATGCTACAAAAACTAACAATATAAACCCGGAAACCAAAAAATCCAAAATCTTTGTTCAATGTTACAAGGAAGAAATCTAGAATTGAAGCATAATATAAAATCTAGATGACAATTATACCAAACTTGTAGAGGTAGTAAGTGTTTCTCATTGTGCTAGTGATAATATTGCTCCATCTAAAGAGTTTATAACCAAAACCGACCGATCTCGTGTTCCTCAAAGCCTACATGAATTAGTCTTCCAAGACCAGTAACACCACAAAGCTTCTTACTACCCATGGATGATGGATTATATGCATGCAAAAAATGTCGAGCCGAGTATATTTGTCTTTAACCAACGACCCTGTATCATCACATTGTTGCCATCCTACAAATATTTACACAATAAAATATGAAATTCCTCTACGAGTCCACTTCTAGAGTAATTATACTACTCCCAATCAATTGTGGATGGTTTGTAGGCTCCCATAGGTAGGTTCACATAGTTTTTAAAGTGTTATGTACGGGAGCCCATGCAAGCTACCATTTTGGAAGGTAGCATCCCTTCATTATTTATGATAGTGACTATCTAGAGTTGAGGATGGCAACTCCTTGTATGTGCACCCATTGTAGGGGAAAGTATATTTTTGACAGCATAAATTAATTCAACATAAAAAAGCCTTAAGAGTTAAGTACGTTTATATGCGTGTATATTTTGAAATAGGGCTTCTAGAATTTAAATATAATTATTAATAGTTAGGGCTTATAAAATTTTAATTTAATTATCAATAATTTTAGATTGATGATAAGGATTTAGCCTTCACAAAATATTAGAATATTCTTAATAGTCACAAATCAAAGAGTGAGATTTATTTTCAAAATAGTTATGATTTTTTTCCATTTAATTAAACTGATTAATTAAATACAAATCATATAAACAAATGTCATATAAAAATTGATTATATCTTTTGGACATGTAAAATTAATAAGCCATAATATTTTAACAAAACATATAAATATTCGATATATCATATAGATTAATATCTATTATAAATTTCTAAAAAACATTCACACACAGACATATAAATTCAAATAAACCATACAATAAAGTCAACAACACTTTTGAATTTAATTTAATTTAATTAAATTGAAAGCCCACTTTTAAATTTGATTTCATTTAATTAAATTGAAAGCCCACTATTAAATTTGATTTGATTTAATTAAATTGAAAACCAAAATGACATCACTAGATTTAAAATAAATCTCATTGCCAGTGGTAAACATATTCCATAATGCGTGAAACCCAACTATTTGATTACAATGTAAATGTAAATGTAGAGTGATAAAAAAATAAAAAATAAAACTAAATATTACACTGTAAACAGAATCACGGCAAATAAAATCAGCATAAATAAGGTTTTTTTTTTTTTTTTTCTCCGACAAACATTTACTAAATCGATGGATACACCCAATTCAAGTATTTACGGGAAATCATGAGAGGAATTTGTGATGATAGTTGACTGCCTCGACCATGAAACTTACAGCAGTTGCAGCAGAATTCAACAAAACCAATATTCAGATCTGACAGCACTGTCAGTCACCTGAGTTTGGCCTTCAACCCATTTGCAACTATTTCCAGATTTTTGTTGGAAGTTCCTCCTTTCTTTACTTCCATCTGTACAATATCTCTCATTCTCTCCGCTGCCCTCCTTATCTCCTCCCCTTGCATCAATCTCCTGATCTTTTCTGTTATTTCTTCCCTCCCAATAACCTTTTCATTATCATTGTTGCTCTTCAATCTCAGTCCAATCTTCCATTCATCGGCTAGGAATTTGCAGTTGGTGTATTGGTCATTCCCCAGAGGGAATCCCAGCAGGGGAATGCCCGTCGAGATGCTCTCTAAGACGGAGTTCCACCCGCAGTGGCTCAAAAACCCGCCGATGGAGGGATGAGAGAGCACTTTCAGCTGTGAGCACCATGGAACAACCACTCCTCGCTCTTTTGTTTCGTCCAGAAAGCCGTCCGGCAGCATGGCGGAGACTTCGGTTGTCTCCGGACCGGGATTTCGAAGCACCCACATAAAACAGTAACCGCTCTCCTTCAAACCCATTGCTATTTCCGCTACCTGGCTTATCGACACCGGGATTAAGCTGCCAAACGAAACGTATATGACCGACTTAGGAGTCTGGCCGTCCAACCACTTTGTGCAGTCGATTTCTACGCGAGAGCTGGTCCCCACAACGGAGTCGCGAGAGTGTGAGTGGTCATTGAGGTAGGCAGAAGGCAGCAATGGGCCAACGCAGAGTACCCGCAATTTCTCTGACAAAGCCTCCACTACATCGCCTTCTAACGCTTCGAAGGAATTGGCTACTACCCAATCTGCTTCTCTGGCTCTTTCAAAACACTCAAAACCTGGAACCTGCTTCTCTAGACCTGGTTTTAAAAACGAGGGAAGATCTGTGGGCTGTATGGAGATTCCACGACGTGAACTGCGTATGGAGAATATCTTCAGCAAGCTCATAAATCATCAAATAGTAGGTTAACAAAAGCAAGGCGATTACATCTAATAGGATCTATACTTCCATACTCTCGCATCCACGTGCGTATCAATAAATGATCAGTAATCAACAACCACGTATAGATTTTAGAAATATCACAAATCACAGTCAATAGTCATAACAAAGAAGTACTCGATTTATAGCAACAGTGTTCTCATTCATTAATATTCAGATCCAATCTTATAGACTCTATTTACTAGCCTACACAAACAGCCAGCGGGGTCCGCACACAGCCAGTGGGAGCCCTTACTCAGACAATTGACCAAAAAGATACACACATTCGTATCCAAGCTTTATCCAAAACTTAGCCTCTCTCTAGACTCGGTTTATCCATATATTTATAGCATGCTAGCCTACGTTAGCATATGGTCTGAAAACTGTGGTTTGCGGACCCTTGGTCTACCCTTTGACCCATTACAATTCATTAGGGGTTTTGATCTGCCCCAAACCCCCTGCGCTAGACTAAATATTACAAAATATTACAAAACTGGACAAAATTGTGGTTAGGGAACCTCGTTCCAACAATCCCCCAACACAATCTTATGACTTGTCTCGAGTCACAACGCCGGCGGGGTCTTCAACATTTCCTTGAGCTACTCAATTGTGGCAGTTAGCGGAGGTAGAACACTAAGGCTCTGTGCGGCAACAGTCTACGCAATGTCCACTAGCTTCTGTGAAGTTGGTCCTTCCGTTGCAGTGGTGACACTATCTAAGGTCTGGTTCAACTGTCGCACAACCCCTTCTAATTCCTGTGAAAGCTTGAGAGCTTCGTCAGCCCAAGGTTTCAAATGGTCGTTGAGTGTCTGTTTCTTGTGCCGAAGCCCCACAATTTCACTGCGAAGTGAGTGGCTGGTTCGAAGACAGGCTAATCGCTGGGCTGGAACAAGGGTGGTCATCGTGGCTTCCATCTATTCAAAATCTTGTTCCTTCGGGTGTAACTGTTGATCGATTTTTCGGATGAGAGGGTCGTGCTGTACCTGGGACGATAATTCCATAGCAGTTTCAAATAGAGTGACGCCTGACTCATCTTCGTCGGAATAGTGGTCGTTGCTTCTATAACCAATGTTGCTCGTTGTACACACACTTCCAGGGGGGGTCTCAAGCTGGAGCTTAGCCTGCAATGATGTGATTTGAATTTTGAAATCAACCTTGACAACCTGTACCTCAGTCCGAGACGCCTTCAAGGCAGCAACCAAGCCCTTGACCTTGACTTGCGGCTTAGCGGAGGCAGGAATTACTTCTGGCATGTCTTCACAGAGCCTGTTGAACAGTTGCTCTAATGTAGCTTGCTGTGCGATGGTGGCGATGTGCGTTGCCTGGACCTGGGTGACTTTGGCTGCTTGAGTCACAATAGTCTGCTCGGCCTTGCTGAGATGCTACTGCGCATGAAGTTCTCGGTGTTGAAGTTCACTAGTGACAGTGGTAAATAACTCATGTAACTGCGCACCTGCCAATCGACCAACATCCAGGTCAACTGACGAGCATGCCCGGATTTGGTTGCATAATTCAGCAGGTTCCACTGTAAAAGAAGTGTCGAGGAGATGGTAGATCTGGCTATCCATGATGGTGGTCAGGGCTGTAACTGGAGTTGGTTGGCCCATGTTAATCTGCCTCACTTGATCCTTGGTCACTTGACTCTACCTCGCTTGATCCACGTTCACTTGAAGGGTGTCCACTTTCAGCCAAAGTGCCTGTAGCTCTGCTTGTAAGACTTCTACTGCGGCCTTGTGTTGTTCTTCCCAAGTAGTCCACCGATCGGTAGACATAGTGGTGACAACGTCAGCAATATGGTCAAGGTCATCCTTTGTCAAAGTAACCTCTGTGTTGGTTTCGGGCTTACTAGCCTTACGTTTCTTCCTAGATCCCTTAGGCAACCCGCGGGTATGCTTGAGACTATGCGGGAATGACGTAATTGCGTCATCAAGATAGTTAATGTTCTGGTTCGCTGGGGATTCTAGTTCTTGTTGTGCGGTAGTGATTTTGGAGGTTGCTTGTCAGGCGGAGGCGGGTGAATCGCAAACTGCTATTGGTCAAGGCAGTTAGTCATCGTATTTTTCACTTGGTTGGTGATGACTAGTTGTAACAACAAGTTTTCCAACAGCTCAATCTAAAAAATTGTCAAATTTGCCAAATTGTGAGAACACCCATAAAAATTTTTCGCGCCCTCCTACCTTTTTCAGTTCGCCCATGCCGAGATGAAACCTCATTATCAAATCACACCTGCTCCTCAAATACTAGTCTCATCTATCGCCTCTAAAAAGACAATCCAAATCTATTCAAATGTTTCCCCCAAGTTAAGGAAGTGGCGCTTAAGGAATTTCTCCCTTGAAAACTATCAAAGAGCTCAAAAACTCCATCTCGCTATAGACCGCTCATAATGTACCTTCCTCGCTCTACTAATGAAGTTGGTTTCAGCCCTAGGTTGCTAGGTTGTGCCACTAATACACCCTTAAGTCTCAGCAATACATAGACCATAATCTCAAGCTGATTTTAGGTGTTTTACAGTGTTTGATGGATCTTTCAAGGACAGAAACATACCAGAAGACAATTTTGAGCTCCACATGAGAAGACAGATGCTTCTCAATGTGATCTTGAACTTGAGATGCAGGTACATGGCAAAGTGTTTCTCATCAAGCTCTTGCAACCTCATTCAAGGCCTGAAAGGATAGTAGAAGAAAAAACAACACTGTCAAGAGGCTGTTGATATGACATGACTGAGAACCTCCTTCATTTATAAGCAGAGGGTTTGAAGACCAAAGAACCTCCTTCATCTATAAGCAGAGGGTTTTGAGAGCGCCTCCTTCATCTATAAGCAGAGGGCGATGGCCATAGTTTGACTTGAAGAGTTGCAACTGACTGTAAGATAGATTTGTTTTTAATGAACAGTGAGATAGTGACTAGATTTTTCTGAAGGAAAGTGATGATTAAAAGCAGAGGTAAAAGCAGTAATGTTTTCAATGTTGTTTTCCTGCCATCATGTGTAAGAAAAACCCTTGTCAATATGTTCATCAGGCAGCCTTCATATGGCTGAGACAGAAGGTTGACAAAACATCAGATATTTTTCCAAGAGAAGGGCCTCCTTCATTCATAAGCAATGGGCCAGGGCAGTGATTATTTCTAGGTTTTCTCACTGACTGATAGACAAAGTAAGAACAGTAAGAGATACATAAATAGAGAAATAATGTAAAGGACCAAGAAGGAAATCAGGGGTACCACTGCAATCCAATGGGTCAAAACTTGTCTCTTAACAAGGTATCTCTCAAAAGACAATCTGCAGCTCAAAAGAAAACCAAATTAAAGAGTGGTTGATGAGATGGGTTATTGCACTGGCAAAGGACATGATAATGATTGTGTTTCAAGGGACACTGATCCCCCTACTCATAAGAGGATGTCCTTCAGATTAATATCATAAGTTGACAAAGAAAATCTGAGCTCAATCCCCAAGAAGTATTGCAGCTAGACACAATTGTTCATATGATGCAAGAAGGACTTTTGCATGTTTTCAAATTCTGGAGAAAATCTCAAAAAAAATACAGGCATGTTCCTTGTAAAAGGTCAAAGGTACCATATCAATGCAATTTGAGTGAAGAGAGGAGTGTTAAATAAATCTCCTTTTAAATGGACAATAGTAGAAAAGCCGGGGTAAATGCAACTGCATTTTTTCACCCACATTCAGAAAGGGAAACTCAAGTAGCACCTGTCATCTACTTCACTTTAAACTGTAAACAAGACTATCCTCATAACATCCAGAGCAAAGTGTTAGTTTATGTTGCAAAAGGGAAAATGGACCTCTGTCAAAATGTCAAAGAAAACCCCCTGTAACATAAAATATTTTCTACAGGTGTCCTCTTTTCATACAAAGCACCAGAAGTATAAAAGGGATATTGAGGTGATAGTTCAGTTTCTTCCTCAGCAAAGGGCACTGTAAATAAGTATACAGGTTCATAAAGTACAAAAAGAACTTTGGCATATTCTTTCAGGCTCTGAAAATCATTGAAGGCAAAGTTTACATGCCACTGCCACAAAAGGAGACATTTTTCCCTCTAAGTGAGAGACAATCAAAGTTTTAAAAGAAAAATTTCTCAAAAGGGTTATGTAATTTCAAAAAGGGAAAATAGGCTTAGAAAGAAGTGATCATTGCCTTTATGTTTTTGTTTGAAACAAAAGAAGTTTAGCTTCGTTTTCAAAGGATGAAATGTTTCAAAGTTTTGGTTTAAAAAACCCAAGGTATTGTTTCAAAAAAGCCAAACTTTCAAAACCCTTACAATTCAAAGCACGAGGGATTTTCGTTTGTTTGCATTTAAAGAAACAAAGGACCGCTGCCCCCACTTCTTTGGCATTTCAAAAAACAAAGAGTGATCCCTCCTTTGCTGGTAAACTGAGTCGAAGCAGAAGATTTGAGAAAATTCACAAGTCTGTCGATGTTTTCACCGCACGGCGCACCTATAGGAGTGCGCGGCACTCTCAGACACACAAAATACACAGAGTTACAAGGCCGCGTGGTGCGCCTGTAGGTGCGCGCGGCGTGCCTATAAATTTTGGTCACAAAGGCCCGACAAGGCGACCCGACTATGTTTTTGCGCGACGTTCTCTTCTTCTAAAGTGCCGCGCATAAATCCAATGTCCAAGATGCCTCAAATCACCTCTGAAGGTTGCTCAAACTCGTCTCCAAAGCCTGTCATCAAGTTTTAAGAGATATTCTATGTACCTCCCTTGATATTTTTAGGACTGTTAAGTGGTGGAAAGGAGATAAAACTCACGGGTGAAATCACAGTTTTGTTTGATGTTTTTATTTTTAAGAAAAAATGAGATATGTTGTGGTTATGCTGGCTAAAGGTGAACATTGAAAAGTGTTGAGATTGCATTAAATGGCCAATGAAACTGCCCTCAAACTATGATGAAGAAGGAAGAGACAAGGTGTTTTAAGGGCAAAATAGTGGGTCAGTTTTTAAACACAGTGATCATTGAAAAAGCTTTTGTGACCTTCTAAAGGTATCCTCTGTATTTTAAAGGGACAAAAAGCAGTGTTGTGTCTTTCAGTTCCATAAGGCAGAATCAGTAAGTAAGCTACCATCTACAGTTGAAAGGTGTGTGGGTCAAACTAGTGTGAGAAGCAGCAAAGTAAAGGGAGGGCAGTGCTTTGTTTGAAAGGAGTTTGGTTGGTATTGGACTGCTACAAAACCCTTGTAACCACATCAAAAACACAGCAGGCTCTGTCACCTTGTCCTTTAAACACAGTGACTTTTGACTGTATAGATACACTTTGGTTGACTGTGGTTATATTGTTGAATCCACTGGTGGAGTAACCTACAAAGAAGAAAGCAGGGTTTTGAATTGAGAAGAATATTGTTTTGCCTTTACCCAAAAAACAAAGCTGTCCGATTGTCTCAAAACACCTAGGGCTGAGTAATCTTACCACAAACACAGAAAAAGCATTTTGACTGTGTTTATTTTTGACTGCAATGCTCATTATAAGTATTGTTTGTCTGGTACACAAAGGCAAGAAAAGGCATTGCTTTGAAAGAACAGGGGTCTTGTACCAAAGGAGACACTGTACACAGCATTCAAAACCAATTTTGTCTTAATCAAACAGTAAGTTGACAGGCTGGGACAGAGTTTTGTTTGAAGAAGGCATTTCAAAAAAATTTAGGCAGTTTGGTGTTTCAAGAGCGCAGCTAGATCAAGATGCCTCCCAGGCAAGATAGCAGAAGTGGGTTGCACAAGAGTTGTGAGCCAATTTCCACCGAAGAGGTCAATGCACACCCATCTATCTTATTCAATTTTCATGAGGTGGGGTGTTTGTATTTTTTCCAGAGGGTACAAGAGGTCAAAATTTTCTCACCATTAACACATTTTTGCGCCTTGAGGTTGAAAGACAAAGATTTTCAATTAGCAGGCCTTGATTTCAAGTTCTCCCCGAGATGCATATCCAAGGCTACTAAAATCCCATACATTGGCGAGAAATGGTTCAAACAAAGCTATTTGGACTTGGATGACTACAAGCCTTTCCTCAAGCTTGAGCACAGAGAAGCATGCCCTGCTATTTTCCCTTTCTCTTATCTTTTAGCCAGCTATGCTCCCCTTATGAAGATTATCATGAAGTATTTTACTTGTGAGTGGAGATTTTCCCGAGTTTATGCATATCACATCCGACTGTTGATGCACTTCACAAGAACCAAGCAGCTCAATCTCCCTTTCTTCTTGTGCAAAAGCATTGAGAAAATGGCCTCCTCAGTCCAGAAGAAGCCTCCATCACAGCAAATAGCCTCTCTATTCCATCATTCCCTCATTAAAATCATCATCCTTCACCAGCTTGAGAAGAAAGAGGTTTCTTGGGATGTTTTCATCAGTCACCTGGATTTCTCCACTGTCCCTCCATTCCATACATCTCCCACATCTCCTACTCATCGCACCTCACCTTCCTCTAGCAGACCTACTCCTAGAAAGCTCAAATTCACTACAGAACAGACAAAAGAGCATGGAGAAGGAGAGGGAAGTGGCTAGCAAGAAGAGGAAGGGCATGAGCATGAAGAAAGAGATGAAGAGCAGCAAACTGAAGATGAGGAGCAGTAGCATGACAGTGGTGAAGGTGATTAGCAACAGGAGTAAGAAGAAGAGAGTGCTGAACAGCAACAACTTAGTGGTGATGAACAACAGGAACAAGAGGAAGGGCAGCAGTTTGAACAGCAGTACAAAGATGATCATCTAGGGCAGCAGTTTGAAAAACAAAATGAGTAGGAGATTGAGGCAGAGAAACAGCATGATATTGATGATCAAGAGTAGCAGTTTGAGCAGCATGATATTGATGATCAAGAGCAGCAGTTTGAGCAACATGATATTGATGATCAAGGGCAGCAGTAAATTGAGACAGAGCAGCAGCATGACATTGAGGAGCAGGGGCAGCCTGAAGAAGATACACAACAGTCTCCTCATGACACTCAGCAGCCTCCTCATGATACACAACAACCTCAAGAAGAAAAGAAAATTCAAAGCGATGACAAGCAAGATGAAAAAGATAAAGGAATCATGCCTTCCTCTCTTGAAAAGGCCAAGCCCAAGACAGCAAAAAAGAGGGTGTCCAAGGTTGTCGCTCCAAATGTGACAAGAGCTCTCTGTAGCAAAGGAAAGCTGCCAAAGAAGCCTATCATTGATTTGCCTAGGAGGAAGAGCGCAAGGATAGCTTTCCAAGGCAAAGGGAAGGGCAAGGTAGGAGAAGGTCATGAGCATGAGAGTGCATTGGATATCATCCCAATCCAAAGCGATGACAGTGACAACGAGGCCCGGATTCTAGAAAACCTCTTAATCCATAGAGAGGGCCAAATTGATGCATTGAAGGATGACCTTCATCGGGATAGGAATTTCAATCAATTCTTGTAGATCCAAAATAGACAAATGAGTGTCTGTATGGCTATCTATGAGAAACGAGCTACCAAGTACAAGAAAGAGGCCGCTAAAGCCCAAGCAAGGATAGATGAGCTCATAGATTATTTTGATGAAAGAGAAGAAGAAGACTTCTTCCAGCCTAGGTAAAAAAGGCCTAGAACCATAGGGCTTAAGAGAGCCCTTGAAAGACAAAAAGAAGAGGTGAATGCCCTTCTCCAATCCACTCCCCTCACTTCATTGCTTGAGCAAGAGATTGAAAGCAATAAGGAGGCGTGGCTTGAAAGAGCCAATGAACATTTGGAGAGGAAGTTGGAGAAGGCAAATAGGGATCTAGAGCTTCAAAGGAGGATGACGAAGCATTACCAAAAGCTAAATCATTTTGCCTGTCGCAAGTTAAAGGCTGCCCAAGAGAAGCTGAAGGAGGCTAAAGGGAAGCGCCCGACACGGAAAGTGAAGAGAGACATATCAAGACTTCATATTTTGGCTTTTGTTTCAGAGCATGTTGCTAAGGACCCTTGAGGGTCATACTCACTGATTTTGGGCACATTTTGACATACTTTGGTTTTTTGGCATTTTTGAGTTTTTGGTCAAAACTCATGAAATTCATCATTTCATTTTGGGGATTCGTCAAATGAGGAAAATGGTATCATTGGATGCCATAATTTCAGGATCACACCCTCAGCTATTTTTAGGACATTTGGAGATCATTTGCTTCCCCAAAATGGTGAAAAAGGCTCGCTTTTTGCACGCTCTGCCCGGTCTATCAGCAGACTGTAATTTTTGGTTTTTTACACAGGTGTAGTTTTGGAGGATTTCCAGGCATCGGATTGGGAAAATTTCAGTTTTTTTCTGAAAGTAGACACTCAGAGCTTTCGAACGAGCTATCATGAGCTTCATTTCAAAATCGGGAAGGCTTCCAAATGTTACCGGAAAGTCAGGGGACCTTTTGCTGATGTAAAATTTGAATATTTTTGTAATTTTTGAACCTTTAAAAACTAATATTTCCTCATGTGCATTTAGCTATTTTTACACATGAGAAGCAAGGAAAAGTCAATTATTTTCCCTTTTTTAGCATTTTTTAGATATTTTATGAGATATTTTTGTGCCTTGGGCTTTGTAAAACCTCAAGGACAAATCTAGATATTTTGATTAGGCCAATAGGATGGCAAGTTGAACCATGAGGTTTTCCTCTCCTTGGCCTATTTATTCCACAAGCTTTCATTTGTAAACAAGGCTGAACTTGAGAAGAGAAGCAATATATGGTCATATAATCTTTGGAAGAAATACTTGTCTTATGCTTTTGGATTGCCTCTTGGATGCTCTTGGATGAATGAAGAAGGATTGTTGTTGGATTCCATGACTTGGTAGAATGGTATAGTGTCTCTTGCTTTGTTGTTGTCTTCTAGTTTCCATTCATGGATACATGTTTCTTGCTTGCTATAGATCAGTAGAGAACAAATTTGAGATATGCCCTTGGAGGCACCTCAAATTTCCTGTTTCTTCATAGCTTTCATGTTTTCCTCTTCCTAAGTAACATTAAAGAATTCTTGACTGCTCTTTAATACTTAGGATATTGTTACTTGTTTCATTCATGGTTTTATACATGCTAAGTATGACTTATGGTACGCCCTACTTACCTATGGCTAGCTATAGTTCCATCCATGAAATTTCTCTTTGACTGATTAGATTATCATTTTGTTGAACCAAGGAGGCCTAGTTTCGATCTAGCCCTTTGCCTAAAACTATGCAAATCTTGTTGTTCAAAGTGCCCAATAACTTGAAGTATTGTGTTTAGGCGTTCCGGCATAGTAAGTTAAGTTGTTTGTCTTTCTTAAGTGTTTTCCCCAAAGTCTGATAGCCATTTCCCAAAGTTAGAGGGTCATATACTTCTATGCGTGGCTTGAATGTTTATTTCTATGTATTGATTAGCTTATAGTTACATTTTTCATGATTAATGGTTTTCCCTACCATGTTTATGTTATCTATTGAACTAGTTATGCTTGAAACTCTTTGTTGTTCACAAAATTGATGTCCATTTACTCCATTTTTCCCAAAGATCCTTTCTACCTTGAATCAAATCGGCCCTTCAACAGCCTTGTATCACCGTCTGATAGCTTTCTTGACCTTTTCGACCCCATAGCCCGGTTGATCTAACATCTTTTTACCTATCTCGTATCTTTGATCAGTTTCATCCCTCACAACTCAAAAAACCAGAACCAAAAACATACTCCATAACTAGCCTAAAATCAGAACACAATAAGCAAACACACAAATATCCCTTACACATATAAAGAGAGCCCTCTCTGAGTCCAGGAAGGCTAGGTCCTTGGGCTCCAAAGTTTGGTTTGATGTTACACTGTCATTTGGCTTGCCAATCATCCAAATCACGAGAACCTAACATAATGGCGATCACGGTGGGACTTTGAGTTAGTGACAATCTAAGGACACCTTAGAACTCTAGAAGTCCCTTATTTTCAAGAATACCTACTAGTGAGCCACCTCATCGCCACACTAACATAATGGCAATCACAGTGGGACTCTGAGTATTAAACAAACTTAGATTCCCTAGACCTTAAGAGACCTTTAAGAATACTATCTGACTGACTTATCCCACCGAGACCCTAACATAATGGCGATCACGGTGGGACCTTCCAAGTTAGTGACAATCTAAGTAGTCCTTAGTAACTCTCGAAGTCTCATTCAAACTTAGAAAACTTAAGTATTGTCCGAAGAGTAGAATCTAGTTGTCTCACCATCCTAGAAAAATGATGAATCAGTTATAGGAAACTCTTCCAAACCTCATAGGCACATCAAAACTCAGAAAAACCCAAAAAACTCCTTTAGATTGGTTTTTGTCAGTACTAGTGGTGGACCATACACATACACCTCAAAACAACCAAGTTCCACCTGGCGACTCCACTAGCCTCTAGTAGGCCTTACTATTTTACCGAACTCTAGGTTACTATCCGATCAACCTATCCCATCGCTCACTAACATAGCGGGAGATGGTGGGACACTGAGTACATGACAGTCTAGAAAACTCTTATAGACTCTTTAGTCCTTTAGATACTTAAACAAGCAAGCAGTCCATAAGATCATTTAGAGTAAACTCTTTTTGTTATTGCCACCCTAGCAAAGTGTCAAAACAAGTTTAGAATACTTTAGACAAACCATAGGCTGCACATAAGAACTCAGAAAAACCCCAAAATATTTCCAGATTGGCTTTACCTTAGTTATTGGCGGTGGACCATAGTTTTCATAAAATCCACCTGGCAACTCCACTAGTTCATCCTTTTGGTTTTGACCATCCTTCACTTTAGTATAACCTTAGAGAGGCCATCCATCCGAAACTTTCACAAATACCACCCTCTCTAAACTCTAGACTCGAAATCTGGCTTCACGAAGAATCTACACCAGATCTCACCTAGACCCAAATCCTCCTATCATAGTAGATGACCCAGAGAAGATTCTATGGCAAGTTTCTGAAACTGACAATCTAGCTACCGATAGGTCCATCCATAAAACAAGATCAGTACCTGAACATCTTACTACCTTGCCAGATTCCTCTTTTGACTTAGAATCAGCAAGAACTCTTTTCAGAAGCAAGTCACATATTAAGATAAAATTTGACGATCTTGAACCCCTAGATCTGCCGCAAAGTCCTAGCAAAGAAGGTTCACCTACCACACTTCCCGACTTTCAGCCTCTCCATCACTTTGGCTCATACCATCCTAGATCTTCTCAAAACTAGGTCATTAGTCCAAGTACATCTGCCACACCTATCCAAACCACTACTGTTCAAACCACCTCAGGCCGTCCCACCAGCCCTCATCTCGTACATCGTCCATTAGCTCCCGTCATGGCAGTCTGGTATGCACCTTTAGTGTTGCCACTACCTTTGGCTCCCTTACCAGATCACTATCAAGACAAAATCCCACACTTTACCGGAGAAGAGATTGCCGCACAGCTCAACAGCATGTAAGTAGGATTAGCGATGCTTTTGAATACTTGGAAGTTCAAGACGAGACCGTCAGAATGAGAATATTCGCCCAAAGCCTGGGCGGAGAACCCAAAACATGGTTTAAAAGCTTGCCTCCAAACAGTATCCACAACATCCCAGAACTATATCAAGTCTTCAAAAAGAAGTGGGAAGTCCGAAAGAACCCTATTCAAATCTTGTCAGAATATAACAACCTAAAACAGGAAAATGGGGAAAGTGTCCAGGCATACTGCACTAGGTTCAACAATGTATATAACACCCTCCCACCTCATTTCAAACCCCCACTTGGTTCAGCCTTGGCGAAATTCCCCGAGGGTTTTGATCTAGACATGACGTATCAGTTAAGAGACAAGGATCCCCCTACCCTAGAGGAAATGCAACAAGTAGCCATAAGAGCAGAAGCAAACTTAGCAGAAAAAAGAGCTAGGACTAGATCAGAAAGAAAAGTCACATATAGAGATGAGGTCTCCACTTCATCTCCTTCCCTAGATCCTAGAATAGATGACTTAGTCAAAACCATGGCCAAAATGTGGGAAAGGATAAATGAAAAGGCCCCTGTTAGGGACAATCAACCAAACCCTCCAAACATAAACCGGAACCAAAATTTTAGGAGAGAGCAGCCTCAAAACAGACCAAGGGAAAATGACCAACAAATTAGGCCACCATTTAATGAAAATTATGTGGAAGAAGATGATAGGGATACAGAACCCATTGATGAAAGTCATTTGAACCTCATAGGGTCTGATAATGAGAGTGAGGTATATCTCATAGAAGAAGAACAATCATTCTTCTCTCCAAATCAGGACGAAACCAACTATGAAGATCCCGAGGATCCTGCCATAGATTTTCAAAATTCCATAATAGAAGCTCACAGGCAGTATGACCTTAGAAGCAGGAAAAATCAAGACAACTCCAAGAAAGGTAGTTCAGACACTGCTAAAACCCCTGATACCATCCTTAAGAAAGCAATCAACAACAACAAAATCATAGTCGGGAAAAATGAAAAAAACAAAGATAGAGTTACCCAAACTAACCCTGATTCAGATACTCCTAGTACTTACAAAAAAATTCCCGAGGTGGCTGTGGTAAACAAAATCTCGAAACAGACCTAGCAAACTCAGAACATAGAGAAGGTCATGGTTGAAAAAGCTGAAACAAACATATCTAAACTACAGCTACCTTTTAGTTTTGAGGGCCAGATCGCCAAGATAAAGATCACCATGCCTCTTACCGAGCTGATCACCCAAAACTCTTACAAGTCCCAAGTGTTGAAAGTCTTGAATATGGGAAGTGATGCCAACACCCTTAATCTAGTTGATGACACCCCTGAAGTGTTGTTTGGTCCAAAAGTAGAAGGGAAATTCCAAGAGGGAACCACTCTTCCCTTTTACATCAGTTTAAATATCCATGACCAAATCCTTCACAATGCCATGCTAGACTCTGGTGCCTCGCATAATCTTATGCCGAAGGTTGTAATGGAGAGACTAGGCCTGGAGATCACAAGACCATACAAAGACTTGTATTCATTTGATTCAAGTAGACTCAAATGCCTAGGTTTGATCAAAGACCTGTGTTTTAGTCTGGCCCAAATACCTGCGAAACATCTAATCATGGACATAGTAGTGGCAGACATTCCCCCCAAGTACGGAATGCTTCTATCCAGATCTTGGGGAGCCAAGCTCCAAGGGAATATTCAATTGGATATGTCTTTCACCACCATTCCTGTGTTTGACCAAACAAGAATACTCTATCGAGAGTCACACATGAAATACATGATCAGTAGCCAAGAGAGTCTAGATAACATTCCAATGTACTCCGTGCATTCCAACCTAAACTCTTTTATTCTCTATACTGATGTGGACATTGAAGAACAATCTCAAGAAACTGAGGCAAACTTAGACCCACCACATCAGCTGCCCTAGTTCTCTATGATGAACTAGATACTCAAAACTACCATGATCATAAACAACTATGTCTTGAGGAAAGTAAGTATGTGCCTTCTGAAATAGGAATAGAGCAAGAAGCACAAACCATCATGTACTATCAAGCGGATTGCTCAAACCTTAGTCAAACGTCAGCAGTGACCTTCGGAAACTTTTTCAGGGTAAAGGCATTAGAAGACTTACATATCACAAACCTATTTGGAACTCAGGAGCAGGGAAATTTAATGTTTCTACCATACCTCAAAGACTTACCATCACATAACTCTTCCACTGCAAATGAAACTTTGACCGTAGCCATAACAACTCAAAATCCAGAAAAAATGCCTGATAAACTTCTTATGAGAAAAGATGATAGCTGCAGCCCAAACATACCTGAGTTACTTGAATTGGCTCATATTCTGTCTTTTCACCAAAAGCTTAGAAATGTTAGAATTAGCAATCTCATGTAGAATACCATTTCATACAGGGAAAACCAAGGAAACAACTATGCCACTTCTTCAAGAAACAACTTCGACAAAAAGAAATATAACAGTCTGAACCAATCAGTAATAATCAGAGATAAAATAGCTGGTCATAGGGTCTGTTTTGATTTTAGAAACACTAGTGCACATCCCTATAACAGAAATTTTATTCTTCCTATTCAAAACCATGATATCCCAATAAAAGGTGCTTTTAAACATATATTTTTGCAAGATGATGTTTCAGGTTATAGTCAAAGAATTCCCTTGCAAAGTAGATAACCCAAAGATTTTTTTCAGTATGCTGGAAGTAGCTCCAATTTCAGGCTCAAAAGCACAAAACCATTGGATATCAAACATATGCTCATGAAAGACATGTTTCCAGTCCTGAACTTCTGCACTTTTGCATACCTTGATGATGTCATTATTTATTTCAAGAATAACCAAGAGTATATGCATTACTTAAGGAAGATGTACAGTAAAGGAAGGAGTGGTAATCAGAGATACAAAGAATTACAGTGGGAAGATACTGGTTTGTTTAGGGATTCTTGCATGAATCCTTATGTCATGTTAGAAAGAGAAAACTTTCCAAATTTCTCTTTTCAGGAGTTTAGTGGGCCGAGAGTGCTAGGAGATCCTTACGAGGATCAGATGCTTAAATTTTGTCATTTCCAAGATTTTTGAGTTTGAAACACTTTCATTCATTGTATATACCACTGTTTGAAAAATAGATAAATAGAAAATTCAAAAACAATAAAGATAGAAAAGAGGGCGTTGAAAAATAGAAAAAAGGCCCCATGTTCCAAAAAAAAGTCCTTCGGAAAGTGCGCAAGTCTAAATGCCGCTACTAGTACTCAAATGTCTTGTTCAGCTATCTAGCCTAATCATAGCTAAACATGTTTAAATTTATTTGCTGATAAGTTAGTGAGTGAAAAATATGGTCAACATTGTGTAAGATTGACTTATCAAAGAGAGTATATTAGGAAAAGATACTGGTTCCACATGCCTAAAATAGAACCAAAGAGAGAAGCGAGGGATGGAAAACACATTGTGCATCTTAGCCTCGTTTTTCTAGATTTCCTTTTTGCAAAATAATATTTGTGTGCAGTTTGTCCTTTCATGCCACAAATACATGACAAATCAGACTGTTTAACCCTGATTTGATCATTTTGAATTTCATGTTTTAGATTAGAGAACAAAATCCTGTCAAACAGTTTAATCTTGACAATTGATCTAGTTTAGGTAGAGTAATGAAGGAGTTTATCAGTTTAATTTGAACTCCCGGCTGATATAAGTGTAGAGTTAGATAGGTTCATTTTGCAAAAAAGAAAAATAGGCATTATCAAAAGGCTGCTAGTTCAAATGCGCCAAAAAGGAAGAAAAAATGTTAAGAAAGATAGTGGGGTAGGTAGAAATATCATTGATGCTAATCATGTTGTCACTTTTTAGAAGTAGCATCAAAGAGGAATGAAATTTGCGCCAATGGGTAAGGCACTGGTCTTCATAAGCTAGAGATCTGAAATTCTGGACACCTCCTGAAAAGGAGCTGCCCTCCCCAAACGGAGCCACTGTTAGACATCAGTATTTTTTGCTTGTTGGTGATGACTAGTTGTAACAGCCAAGTTTTCCAACAACCGATCTAAAAATTTGTCAAATTTGCCAGCGGGGAAAACACCCATAAATTTTTTTTGCCCTCCTACCTTTTCAGTCCGCCCATGCTGAGATGAAACCTCATTATCAAATCCTACCTTGCCTCAGCCATACTAGTCTGCCCATCAGCTCTAAAAAGACAATCCAAATCTATTCAAACAGTCTCCGCTAAGTTAGGAGGTGGTGCTTTAAGGCATTTCTCCCTTGGAAAACTATCAAAGAGCCAAAAAACCTCCATCTGCTATAGACCAGTCATAACAGACCTTCCTGCTCTACTAATGAAGTTGGTTTCAGCCCTAGGTCGCGCCACTAATACACCCTTAAGTCTCAACAATCCATAGACCATAAGTCAATCTGATTTTAGGTGTTTTGACATTGTTTGATGGATCTTTCAAGAACAGAAACATACCAACATATCAGAAGACAATTTTGAGCTCCACATGAGAAGACAGATACTTCTCAATGTGATCTTGAGCCTGAGATGCAGGTACAGGGCAAAGAGTTTTTCATCAAGCTCTTGCAACCTCATTCAAGGCCTGAAAGGATAGTAGAAGAAAAAACAACACTATCAAGAGGCTGTTGATATGACATGACTGAGAACCTCCTTCTTTTATAAGCAGAGGGTTTGAAGACCAAAGAACCTACTTCATCTATAAGCAGAGGGTTTTGAGAGCACCTCATTCATCTATAAGCAGAGGGCGATGGCCAAAGTTTGACTTGAAGAGTTGCAACTGACTGTAAGATAGATTTGTCTTTAATGAACAGTGAGACAGTGACTAGAGTTTTCTGAAGGAAAGTGATGATTGAAAGCAGAGGTAAAAGCAGTAATGTTTTCAATGTTGTTTTCCTGACATCATGTGTAATAAAAACCCTTGTCAATATGTTCATCAGGCAGCCTTCATATGGCTGAGACAGAAGGTTGACAAAACATCATATATTTTGCCAAGAGAAGGGCCTCCTTCATTCATAAGCAATGGGCCAGGGAAGTGATTATTTCTAGGTTTTCTCACTGACTGATAGAAAAAGTAAGAACAATAAGAGATACTTGAAATAGAGAAATAATGTAAAGGACCAAGAAGGAAAGCAGGGGTACCACTGCAATCCAATGGGTCAAAACTTGTCTCTTAACAAGGTATCTCTCAAAAGACAATCTGCAGCTCAAAACAAAACTAAATTAAAGAGTAGTTGATGAGACAAGATATTGCACTGGCAAAGGACATGATAATGATTGTGTTTCAAGGGACACTGATCCCCCTACTCATAAGAGGATGTCCTTCAGATTACTATCATAAGTTGACAAAGAAAATCTGAGCTCAATCCCCAAGAAGTATTGCAGCTAGACACAGTTGTTCATATGATGCAAGAAGGACTTTGGCATGTTTTCAAATTCTGGAGAAAATCTCAAAACAAATATAGGCATGTTCCTTGTAAAAGGTCAAAGGTAACATATCAATGCAATTTGAGTGAAGAGAGGAGTGTTAAATAAATCTCCTTTTAAATGGAAAATAGTAGAAAAGCCGAGGTAAATGCAACTGCATTTTTTCACCCACATTCAGAAAGGGAAACTCAATCAGCACCTGTCATCTACATCACTTTACACTGTAAACAAGACTATCCTTATAACATCCAGAGAAAAGTGTTAGTTTATGTTACAAAAGGGAAAAGGGACCTCTGTCAAAATGTCAAAGAAAACCCCCTGCAACATAAAATATCCTCTACAAGTGTCCTCTTTTCATACAAAGCACCAGAAGTATAAAAGGGATATTGAGGTGACAGTTCAGTTTCTTCCTCAGCAAAGGGCACTGCAAATAAGTATACAGGTTCATAAAGTACAAAAAGAACTTTGGCATATTCTTTCAGGTTCTGAAAATCATTGAAGGCAAATTTTACATGCCACTGCCACGAAAGGAGACATTTTTCCCTCTAAGTGAGAGACAGTCAAAGTTTTAAAAGAAAAATTTCTCAAAAGGGTTATGTTATTTCAAAAAGGGAAAATAGGCTTAGAAAGAAGTGATCATTTCCTTTATGTTTTTGTTTGAAACAAAAGAAGTTTAGCTTCGTTTTCAAAGGATGAAATGTTTCATATTTTGGTTTAAAAAACCCAAGGTATTGTTTCAGAAAAGCCAAACTTTCAAAACCCTTACAATTCAAAGCACGAGGGATTTTCATTTGTTTGCACTTAAATAAATAAAGGACCGTTGCCCCCACTTGTTTGGCATTTCAAAAAACAAAGAGTGATCCCTCCTTTGCTGGTAAACTGAGTCAAAGCAGAAGATTTGAGAAAATTCACAAGTCTATCGAGGTTTTCACCGCGCGGCGCGCCTGTAGGAGTGCGCGGCGCTCTCAGACACAAAAAATACACAGAGTTACAAGGCCACGCGGCGCGCCTGTAACTTTTGGTCACAAAGGCCCGACAAGGCGACCCGACTATGTTTTTTCACGGCGTTCTCTTCGTATAAAGTGCCGCGCATAAATCCAACGTCCAAGATGCCTCAAATCACCTCTGACGGTTGCTCAAACTCGTCTCCAAAGCCCGTCATCGAGTTTTAAGAGGTATTCTATGTACCTCCCTTGATATTTTTAGGACTGTTAAGCGGTGGAAAGGAGATAAAACTCACGGGTGAAATCACAGTTTTGTTTGATGTTTTTATTTTTAAGAAAAAAGAAGATATGTTGTGGTTATGCTGGCTAAAGGTGAACATTGAAAAGTGTTGAGATTTCATTAAATGGCCAATGAAACTGCCCTCAAACTATGATGAAGAAGGAAGAGACAAGGTGTTTTAAGGGCAAAACAGTGGGTCAGTTTTTAAACACAGTGATTGAAAAATCTTTTGTGACCTTCTAAAGATATCCTCTGTATTTTAAAGGGACAAAAAGCAGTGTTGTGTCTTTCAGTTCCATAAGGTAGAATCAGTAAGTAAGCTACCATCCACAGTTGAAAGGTGTGTGGGTCAAACTAGTGTGAGAAGCAACAAAGTAAAGGGAGGGCAATGCTTTGTTTGAAAGGAGTTTGGTTGGTATTGGACTGCTACAAAACCCTTGTAACTTATCAAAAACACAACAGGCTCTGTCACCTTGTCCTTTAAACACAGTGACTTTTGACTGTATAGATACACTTTGGTTGACTATGGTTATATTGTTGAATCCAATGGTGGAGTAACCTACAAATAAGAAAGCAGGGTTTTGAATTGAGAAGAATATTGTTTTGCCTTTACCCAAAAAACAAAGCTGTCCTATTGTCTCAAAACACCTAGGGCTGAGTAATCTTACCACAAACACAGAAAAAGCATTTTGACTGTGTTTATTTTTTTACAGTGTGCTTATTATAAGTATTGTTTGTTTGGTACACAAAGGCAAGAAAAGGCATTGCTTTGAAAGAACAGGGGTCTTGTACCAAAGGAGACACTGTACACAACATTCAAAACCAATTTTGTCTTAATCAAATAGTAAATTAACAGGCTGGGATAGAGTTTTGTTTGAAGAAGGAATTTCAAAAACTTTGAGGCAGTTTGGTGTTTCAAGAGCGCAGCTAGATCAAGGTGCCTCCCAGGCAAGATAGGAGAAGTGGGTTGCACAAGAGGTATGAGCCAATTTCCACCGAAGAGGTCAATGCACACACATCTATCTTATTCAATTTTCATGAGGTGGGGTGTTTGGATTTTTGCGAGAGGGTACAAGAAGTCAAAATTTTCTCGTCATTAACACATTTGTGCGCCTTGAGGTTCAAAGACAAACATTTTCAATTAGAAGACCTTGATTTCAAGTTCTCCCCGAGATCCATATGCAAGGCTACTAAAATCCCATACATTGGCGAGAAATGGTTCAAACAAAGCTATTTAGACTTGGATGACTACAAGCCTTTCCTCAAGCCTGAGCACAGAGAAGCATGCCCTGCTATTTTCCCTTTCTCTTATCTTCTAGCCAGTTATGCTCCCCTTATGAAGATTATCATGAAGTATTTCACTTGTGAGGGGAGATTTTCCTGAGTTTATGCATATCACATCCGACTGTTGATGCACTTCACAAGAACCAAGTAGCTCAATCTCCCTTTCTTCTTGCAAAAGCATTGAGAAAATGGCCTCCTCAGTCCATAAGAAGCCTCCATCACAGCAAATAGCCTCTCTATTCCATCACTCCCTCATTAAAATCATCATCCTTCACCAGCTTGCGAAGAAAGAGGTTTGGTGGGATGTTTTCATCAGTCATCCAGATTTCTCCACTGTCCCTCCAGTCCATACATCTCCCACATCTCCTACTCATCGCCCCTCACCTTCCTCTAGCAGACCTACTCCTAGAAATCTCAAATTCACTACATAATAGGCAAAAGATCATGGAGAAGGAGAGGAAAGTGGCCAACAAGAAGAGGAAGGGCATGAGCATGAAGAAAGAGATGAAGAGCAGCAAACTGAAGATGAGGGGCAGCAGCATGACAGTGGTGAAGGTGAGCGGCAGCAGGAGCAAGAAGAAGAGAGTGATGAACAACAGTAACTCAGTGGTGATGAACAACAGGAACAAGAGAAAGGGCGGCAGTTTGAACAGCAGCACAAAGATGATCATCTAGGGCAGCAGTTTGAAAAACAAAATGAGCAGGAGATTGAGGCAAAGCAATAGCATGATATTGATGATCAAGAGTAGCAGTTTGAGCAGCATGATATTGATGATCAAGAGCAGCAGTTTGAGCAGCATGATATTGATGATCAGGGGCAACAGGAAATTGAGACAGAGCAGTAGCATGACATTGAGGAGCAGGGGCAGCCTGAAGAAGATACACAGCGGTCTCCTCATGACACTCAGCAGCCTCCTCATGATACACAACAGCCTCAAGAAGAAAAGCAAATTCAAAGGGATGACAAGAAAGATGACAAAGGTAAAGGAATCATGCCTTCCTCTCCTGAAAAGGCCAAGCCCAAGACAGCAAGAAAGAGGGTGTCCAAGGTTGTCACTCCAAATGTGACAAGAGCTCTCCGTAACAAAGGAAAGCTGCCAAAGAAGTCTATCATTGATTTTCCTAGGAGGAAGAGCGCAAGGATAGCCTTCCAAGGCAAAGGGAAGGGCAAGGTAGGAGAAGGTCATGAGCATGAGAGTGCATTGGATATCATCCCAATCCAAAGCGACGACAGTGAAAACAAGGCCCGGATTCTGGAAAACCTTTTAATCCATAGAGAGGGCCAAATTGATGCATTGAAGGATGACCTTCATCGGGCAAGGAATTTCAATCAATTCTTGTAGATCCAAAATAGACAAATGAGTGTCCGTATGGCTGTCTATGAGACACGAGCTACCAAGTACAAGAAAGAGGCCACTAAAGCCCAAGCAAGGATAGATGAGCCCATTGACGATTTTGATGAAAGAGAAGAAGAAGACTAGCCTAGGCGAAAAAGGCCTAGAACCATAGGGCTTAAGAGAGCCCTTGAAAGACAAAAAGAAGAGGAGAACGCCCTTCTCCAATCCACTCCCCTCACTTCATTGCTTGAGCAAGAGATTGAAAACAATAAGGAGGCGTGGCTTGAAAGAGCCAATGAACATTTGGAGAGGAAGTTGGAGAAGGCAAACAGGGATCTAGAGCTTCAAAGGAGGATGACGAAGCATTACCAAAAGCTAAATCAGTTTGACCATCGCAAGTTAAAGGCTACCCAAGAGAAGCTGAAGGAGGCTAAAGGGAAGCGCCTGGCACGGAAAGTGAAGAGAGACATATCAAGACTTCATATTTTGGCTTATGTTTCGGAGCATGTTGCTAAGGACCCTTGAGGGTGATACTCACCGATTTTGGGCACATTTTGACATACTTTGGTTTTTTGGCATTTTTGAGTTTTTGGTCAAAACTCATGAAATTCGCCATTTCATTTTGGGGATTCGTCAAAGGAGGAAAATGGTATCATTGGATGCCATAATTTCAGGAGCACACCCTCAGCGATTTTCAGGACATTTGGAGATCATTTGCTTCCCCAAAATGGCGAAAATGGCTCGCTTTTTGCACACTCTGCCCGGTCTATCAGCAGACTATAATTTTTGGTTTTTTACACACAGGTGCAAACATCTAATGTTTAGACTACATCCAATTTTATTACAAATTAAAAAAAAATAAAAAAAATAAAAATAAAAAATAAAAAAAATTGAACTTTCTTAACCATAATTTTTTTCTAAAATGATGAGAATTTATTGCAACAGTACATGTTTGAAATCTATAATTTGTAGCATGTGAATGCTTAAGAATGATAAATACCTTTGGTAAACCAATGGATATGGATATGCCCAAGTCAATTATTAGGCTGCACATTCTACAACCTAATATGCTCATTCAACAACCTAGTATGACCCTGATGTGTGTGTAAGTGTCACGTCCTCAAAAAATAATAAAAGTTATTTTGGCTAATGTCTTCCAAAACATTAACTTGAATCTTAAATTATATATATAATTTGAATGGATAATAAATTATCTCATGTGTTTAATAGTTTCTTTTATCATATACGTATATACGACTTTGAATGGATCTTAAATTTACCTATAACAAAAAAAATTACCACATTAAAATTCCAAATTAGTTAAAATTTTAAACATTTGGTCTTTACCAAATCAATACCATTTCTTAAATTAAAGGAAAAATGTTAATTCAACACAAAGAATAGAAAATCTTGCTCCAAAATCTTTTAATATTTCTTTTAATTAAATATTTATAAAATGAATCTTCAAAAGGAAAAACAGTATCCTATGGATATATTAAAATCTTTAAGAACATAAATATTGTAATGTTTGAAAATATTAATTTGATGTAACTTTATTATAAATTTTGCTATCATGCCCTTTAAAAACATCATTAAATCTAATATTACTATTAAACTTCTTTCATCACTTTTGGGACCTTGTAAAGAATGATGTCTGGCAATTGGTTGAGGAGTCCCGCACAATGCATTGGGTCCTTCCCTCCCTAAATGTAACTTTCATCGCTCTTGTCCCCAAGGAAGATCATGCAGCCACCCCTGAAAAATTCAGGCCAATTTCCCTTTTCAATGTCATTTACAAAATCATCTCCAAGGTGATTTCCAATCGACTCAAGCCATTGCTCCCTCTTGCTCATCTCTCCGGAACAAACATGATACGTGGAAGGGTGCCGGATCCTTGATGGCATTATATTGACCCATGATATCATCCATTCCCTAAAGCAATCAAAGAAAGTGGGGATGCTTACGAAAATTGACCTCTCCAAGGCTCAGATAAACTAAAGTCGGCATTACATTCAGTGGGATGCTTCGTTGCTTATGGTTTCAGTCCAATCTGGATCAGATGGGTTATGAGCCTAATCTCCTCCTCTTTCTTCTTCATCCTGGTCAATGGCATCCCTTCTCTCCCTTTCTCCCCATCCCGTGGTATTCGTCAAGGTGACGCCCTCTCCCCCTTTCTCTTTTTCCTTATGGTTGAAGGACTAAGTCACCTGATCAAGCGCGCCCTCCATTCCAAGTGCCTCAAAGGCATCACTGTGCATGGCACCCCTGCCACCACTCACCAACAATTTGTTGATGACAACATGCTCTTCGAGCACCCTTCAGTCCAAGAAGCCTTGACCTTTAAATCCATCCTAGACACTTTTGTTGAAGCCTCTGGCACTTCTATCAACTCCTCCAAATCTCAAATTTTCTTCTTCAACACTGCTATCGACACTCAAAACTCCATTGCTAGAATTCTTGGATTTACGATAGCCAAGCTTCCTGCAAAATACTTGGGTGCCCCTCTAATTGATTCCACCTTAAATCATTCCTCTTGGAATTATCTACTTGAAAAACTTGAAGCCAGGCTTTCCTCGTGGACTTTTCTCTCCCTCAACCTAGCTAGCCGCCTCATCCTAATTAAATCGGTCCTTCAATCCATGCCACTCTACTTATTTTCTGTCCTCGCTGCTCCCAAAGGTGTCCTCAAGCAAATCAAAACTCTTCAACATAACTTTATTTGGGGCTCTTCCAGGCAGAATAGAAAATGGGCATTGGTCAAATGGACCACTGTCTGCAAACCCAAAAAACTTGGAGGTCTTGGGCTCCATAGTCCATACCACAGCAACGTGGTCATGGGGGAAAAAAATTGGTGGAGATGGGTCTCAACTCCACTTACTCCCTGGGCGTGCCTTTGGACAGCTAAGTATGCTAACAATCACCCAGCTGAAGATCTAATACGCCTAACCGTTGACAGCGGGCTCTCAAATGCTGGGAACACGACCCAAGCAACACGCTCGTTGGTCCAAGAACATAGCTACGGGAAGTCGAAATGGTCGAGCGCACACTTTTTGGACCGATTCGTGGCGAGCAATGTCCTCGATTGATTAGCACCATCTCTCCACATCTCTCGCCGAAGTAATTAACGATTGGACACCAATGTCTACCACTACTCGGGAAGCTAACCACATACAAGAGTTTAGGCAATGGAAATCGGCTACCACCTACCTCAATCAACACCGGGAGAACGGGCACCTCTGCTCTAGACGTGGAACTCAGCTGCAGGAGAATTTGGTATTCGAGAGGAAAAAGACATTCTAAGATGGGGGCTACACATCAAAGGGCAAATTTCGGCACTAAGGAGGCTTATTCACTCCTCACACAAAATCCTAAACCCATCGATTCCCTCCGGGATAGTATTTTGTTTCATTCAATTCTTGGCCCAAAGTCTCTACTTTCTTATGGCTTCTATGTCATGAGCGGATACTCACTTGGGACAATCTCACTAAAAGAGGCTTCACGAGCACCCTCTAGATGCTCAAGCACACGATAACCATGAGGACACCATTCAACACCTTATGATCACCTATCCTTTGGAAACTTATCTATGGGATAAAACCGAGCTTCAGGGTGTCAAAGAGAAGGCAGAGGTCCGGGAGATTTGAACTCAACCATCCACAATGCGGCCTTCACCGCTCTTCAAAAGAAACCTCCTCAATGCCCCGTGGAAGCTCATTCCAGGGATTCACTCTTTGGACCCTCTGGAAGGAAAGGAACAGATGAATCTTCAAAAACCGAGTACAAGAAATTCTCTAGGATAAACTTTGCTGGCAACATCTAGGAAACATCTGGCTCTCGACGATCGGGCGGCAGAAGATCTACCCATGCGAAGCCTTGGAAAAGGCCGTTTGGGATAATTGGGAGCTTGCCTTCCACCGTTCTCTTCCTGCTCTAGCTCGCGAAACCTTAGGGCTGAGACTCCTGGTAAGCGGGCTCCCCCTCCCAGCTGGTATATACAAAGCTAAACTTCGACGGAGCCTCGAAAAGGCAACCCGGTGAAGCGAGGATATGGAGGCATCTCCAGGGATCATCAAGGAAATCCCCTGTTGATCTTTTTTGGTTCCATAGGGTGCGATACTAACAATTCTGTGGAGCTTGAAGGCCTATGTCAAGGGATGCGACTTACTCTGCTCCAAAACTTCTTTCCCATTGAAATGGAGGGGGACTCCCAAATCCTTATCCACATGGCTCAACGTCTTCTCATGGGTGCCTCTCCTTCCAAAGTAGTAGACAGCTAGAGACTCATGGTGAGAATAAAACTCATTGCAAATTGGGCTCGGCTCCATCGGGCCATTACCTTCAAACACACAAAGAGATCGGGCAACCAAGTCGCGAGGATCTCCCTGGCTAACAAAGGTGTGACCGGCTCTCGAGGCCCTAATAGTCGACCCCATCTCCATTCTCAATGACAGTAATCTCATTCAAGAATGCACCAAGGCTGGTGCTCAAGGATAAGGAACCCCCGGATGCGGGTGTTAATGGAGCATGACATGGGTGGTAGGCGGTGGGACGGCACGTGGCGTGGCCACATGGCCATCGGCACGCCAACTCGCTAGCCTCCTCCTGCATTAAACACCCCTTGCCGTCACCCTGCGATGCAATTAATTCATTGCAATGGTTGAGGCATTCACTTGGGCTTCAAAATGTCGTCTAGTTGCTGCTCCCTTCGGATCTCTGCTCTTGCTCCTGAGTTCTCTGTGGCGATCCAACCCTCCTCTATGAATTCTATGCCAACTCTCATCCCTCCCTTGCACAGTGGTTGCTCTCTTGCAGCCGTTGAACCTAGCACTCGCATGTCTTTTGGGAGGCGTTGCAGTCTCAGCGGCTGTATAGAATTCTTGCCTGGCATCCATTATTCTCATAGTCCCCATTGCTTTCTTTGCTTCTCTGCCTCTTTTGGCCCTTCCTCGCTCACCATCTCCCGAATCTTCCATGCACATCCGGCCTTCTCTGCCAGTCGAAGCCCTGCGCACCCAGGTTATGCAAGCATGCCTCGCTTGCAACATCGAATGCGATGCCGAAGAGGTGGCAGCAGAGGCCTAGCATCGTGCGTTATCTCCTCTTCTTCTCCCTATACCTCGTCCTCCTCCTTCGCGCACTCTGGGGGTGTAGGTTTTAACCCTGAACAGAAATTAGCTACACATGAATCTTATAACAGAAAATAAACAATAGCGAGAGCATAAAACATAAAACATATAAACACAGAGATTTTCCCCTGGATCCCAAATTGGGACGACCAGCTTGATTTTTCATTATATTCCTTTTAGTTTTACAACACGTATATATACATGCCGAAGCATACATAAACCCCAATCCATTAACCTTGGCTTAGAACATAACCAGTAGTTCCCTTGATCAGATCTACAAAATACCGGGGGCCGAAAACCATCGTACCCCAAAACCATGTGCAAAATCATGCACAAAACATGGGTGGGTCCCGCCTAGGAGTGGGTCCGCACACTAAACAAATTTTCGCAGGGCACCGCCCTCGGACCCCAACGTTGGGGGCTGCCTCCCCCCTTGTGACCCCCCAGTTGCGCCGGCGCAATGTACGACGCGTGGGGGCTAGTCGTGGAAAAGAATATAACACATACCCAACATTCTCCCACTTGTTGTTTTCTTTCCATAGGGGGGCCACAGGGAGAGCTTAGTCATTGGGCCAATTCTTCAACACCCATTGTTTCTCTACACCAAGAGAACTTCCCGAGTGCTCTACAGTACTTCGTCAATGCATCTACAACATTCTTCAAAGTGTCCACCTTTACCAGCTAACACCCTTTTAGCCTCAACCATATCTCTACAAAAGTGATATTGAACATCAATGTGCTTTGTCTTTGAATGGTAAGCAAGGTTCTAGCCAAGAAAATTGAACTTTGGCTATCACGGTCTATCCTTATAGCTTGCTGTACCAACCCCATACTTGAACACAATCTTTGCAACCAAAGCGCTTCCCTTGCTTGCATGAGTGGGTTGCATATGTATTACTGCCTCTATAGTTGAAAGAGCCACTATGGATTTCGTCTTTTACTCATCCAACCCGACTACGCCTCCAAATAGGCTAAACACATACCCACTTGTAGATCTTCTTTCGTCTAGATATCCACCCTAATCTCGCATCAACAAAACCACGAATTTCCAAACATTCTTTCCAATCTCGGTCTTCCCCGGTAGCACAAGCCATAATCACTAGTGCCACGTAAATATCGAAAAACCCGCTTCACTGCTGTCCAATGCTCCTTCCCTAGGTTTGACATAAACACCGCTCAATGCGCCCATTTGCATGTGCAATGTCCGGTTTTAGTACTGAACCATTGCATACATCAAAGCTACCCACTACACTTGCATATGGAACACGGGACATATCCTCCTCTTCTTCTTGTGTCTTGGGACATTGTTCGATAGATAGCTTTACACCTACGGGAATAGGAACATTCACCGGGTTACTATCCCATATTGAACCTCCGCAATATAGTCTCGACATACTTCCTCTCGGGTTTTAACGAGCTTCCTCTTGCTCGATCTCTCTTAATTTCCATGCCCAAAATATAGTTTGCAACACCAATATCCTTCATGTCGAATTTGGAGAACAGCTGGGTCTTCAAATCTTGGATAATTTCTTTGTCGTTTCCAATCAACAACATATCATCCACATACAAGACCAAATAAATAACACGGTCACCAATTAATTTAAAATAAACACAGGTGATCCTCCTTGCTTTTGGTGAAGCCAAGTCCCCGTATATAGGTATCAAATTTTTGATACCACATCCTTGGTGACTATTTTTAACCCATACGAGAGACTTCTTCAACACCGCACACCAGTTCTTTCTTACCCTTCACCATAAAGCCTTCGAGGTTGCTTCATGTAGATCTCCTCTTCTAGATCCCAGTGAAGAAATTTTTGTCTTCACATCCATCTGTTCTATCTCAAAATCAAATGCGGTAGCAACGAGATAAAAGTAATCTAATAGAAGTAACTTTGGCAACAGGAGAAAAAAATATCACCAAAATCAATTCCCGACACACGGGAATAACCTTTTTGCTACCAACCGAGCTTTTGTATTTCTCCACCTTGCCTTCTACATTCATCTTCTTTTTAAACGCCCATTTGCACTCGATGGGCTTCCTTCCGGCACGACAACTCCACTAGATCCCATGCCTCATTTTTGTGCAAGGATGCCATTTCATCAACCATGGCCTCCTTCCCGAGTTTTCCATCCTCTCGAATCTACGCCTCTCCTAATAGTTTTGGGATCATCATCAATTATAGTTAAGCCAAAACTCGAACAAAAATCAGATGGACTACACCTTTCACGGGTTGCCTTCTTTCCCCGAGTTGATATTCTCACTAAATTGGAGTTTGTGGCTCTTCCTCTTCTGAGTCTTCTTCTATCGTAGAGTCTAATTCATCCTCCTTTAGCTCAAACTCTATCTTCTCGAGTTCCTTTGGTAGGAATTCATGTGTAACAACATCTTTCACCTCTCTAAACACCACATCTTGATTGTACACAACCTTCCTTGTTTTCGGGTTCCAAAGTTTTGTAACCCTTTAAACCATCCTTATACCCAATAAAGATGCACCTTTCAGATTTATTATCCAACATGGTCCTTTTCTCCTTTGGAACATGTACATATGCATCACATCCAAATACCCTTAGATGTGAAAGAGAGGGTTTCTTACCGGTCCCATACCTCATGTGGAGTCTTATCCTCCAACGACTGATGAAGGTGATACGTTAACTAAGTAACATGTAGTCTCCACTCGCCTGCGCCAGAATTCTTATCCTAACCCGGTACCACCGAGCATGCTTCTTGCCTTTTCCATCAACGTTACGTTCATTCTTTACGCAACTCCGTTTTTGTACGAGGTGTGTATGGGAGTAGTCTTCTATCATTCTATACCACACTTCTTACGTAACTCTTCGAAATTTCCTTCTTGCGAACTCCCCACCATTATCCGTCCTCGGCGCCTTATCTTCTTCTCATGCGGTTTTCCACCGTAGCCTTAAATTATTTAAATGCGTCAAAAGCTTCGATTTCTTCCTCAAGAAATATATCCATGTATTCCTTGAGAATTCATTTGTGAATGAAACATAGTACACGGAATTTCCTAGTGATGGAGCGACACGAGTCCAAACACATCACTCTGTGCACAAGTTCTAATATCTTGTTCGCCCTCTTAGCACCCGGAAGGAAAAAACTCACCCGATTACGCTTCCCATATACACAATGATCACAAAAATCAAAATCCGAGAGATAAATTAGACATACCTTCTACCATACCATTTCTATGCGGTATCCGAAGGCCCTTCTCTCCAATATGTCCAAGCCTTTGATGCCATAGTATGGTCTTTTTCTCCAGAGACGACTAGGCTTTTCTGCTCCACTTTCGGGGAACCATATAACTCATTACACCCATCAATAACAGTGCTACCTTTTAGCTTGTATAGAGTTCCGATCAAAATCCCTCACATTAATACCAGTGCTCCCCCGAACCATCTTGCAGGCATCTTTCTCGAACACTCGTTTTTACACCCGAATCATCCATCTTGCTTACTCGAAATCATATTTACGGCCAATGCGGGAATATGCGAAAACACCGTGAAGTGTTCTAATCCTTCCACCTTGCAGCTTTAGCTTGAACTTTCCACGTCCAGACGATTACGCGCCTTCGTATCATCCCCCTAGGAAGACATCACCACCATCATATTTCTCATACTCGCAGAACCACTCCCAACGGGGAGTGAAGTGAAAGGATGCACTCGAGTCAATCAACCATGACTCATGATCTACATGTGTATTTGAAGAAGAATCCAAATACACATCCCCACCTTCATCCAGAGGTGGTTTTCGCCTCTGCGAAGGAACATCATCGGATCCCTTTCCTTTCTCAAGAGCTTTAGATATGTAGTCCTTTTTGTAGTGCCCTTCCTTTCGCATTTCCGACGTACCTTTACAAACTTTCCGGGAGATTTAGATCTCCCTCTAGATCTGGATCTCCCACTCGAAACCTTATTCTTGTTTCTGTTTTGGGACCTTCCTCGTATAGATAAGGCATCTCCATTTTCGGCCCTCCATATTTTTCCGTCTCATTTCCTCAGACAACAAGGTCGAGACAATGTCATCAAAATTCATGGTAGTTATATTGCTACCTATTGCAATAACAGACTTGTCTCACGAATCTAGTAGAGAACACAACAAGCGATGCACTTATATTCATCCGATATTTTAATATCAACGAGATGACAGATCGACTTACCACAATATTGAAGGCGTTCGGATGCTTTCGTCACCGAGTCTCCATCCTTCATCCTCGGGTTATACAGACTTTTTCCACAGGGAACAACTTATTCACCGGAGACTTAGATTGGTACAAAGTCCTAATTTTTTCCCACAAATTCTTCGTCGTAGCCTCCCCGGATACATTCAACAATGCTCGAATCCGAGACACACAACCGTATTATGCTCTTAGCCTTCTGATCCGGTTTCTTCCCGGTCTTCATCGACATTGCCGTTGGTTTAGTACCCGAATCTACCGCGATCCACCTGATCTTTATCCACCGACGGATCCTCCATCTTGAGCTTCCATAACTCAAAACTTTGACCATTAAATTTCTCGATCTCTATCTTTCCGACGCTCGCCATCTTCTTTCACCACAAGAATCGATCTCGTGAGATCTCCCACTCGAAACGGGTCTACCTCGGGCCCGAGAAAAAAACCCTCAACGACAAAGGTGTCCCCTTGAAGCGAAAACGATTTGTGATACCAAATGTAGGTTTTAACCCGAACATGAAATTATCACACACGAATCTTATAACGAAAATAAACAATAGCGAGAGAATAAAACATAAAACGAGATAAACACGAGAGATTTTCCCCCTGGATCCCAAATTGGGACGACCAACTTTATTTTTCATTATATTCCTTTTAGTGTTACAACACATATATATGCATATCGAAGCATACATAAACCCCAATCCATTAACCCCGGATTAGAACATAACCATAGTTCCCTTGACGGGATCTACAAAATACCGGGGCCGAAAAACCATCATACCCCAAAACCATGTGCAAAATCATGCACAAAACATGGGTGGGTCTGCTCTATGAGTGGGTCCACACACCAAACAAATTTTCGCCGAGGCGCCGCCCCTGGGACCCCAATAGTGGGGGACCGCTCCCCCCTTGTGACCCCCTGCTACGCCCGGCGCAACGTACAATGCGTGGGGCTGGTCGTGGAAAGAATATAACACATACCCAACAAGGGGGCGATATCCGGACACCAGTAGTGGTCGGGGGTTGTCTCCTTGGCTCGCGGCTCGCCACCCTACCTACGAGCCTCCCTATGCTCCTCCTCCCCATCAATTCCGGCCTTAGCCTAGTTTCAATTCCAATGTTCCTCCTTCAACCCTCTTGTCATGGTCACGGTCTCCATCTCCTTCTGCGAAATCCCAGGTCCTAGCCCAGTCCCCAGCCACCCCCCTCCGTCCTCTAGCCAGAATGGCCACCCCGAGCCTTCGAAGGATGCAAAAACTCCACAAGCCTCACCTATGCACACCTACAACTCACACAACAACAACAACTCTGATTACTACAAAGATAAGCGGATGCAGGATGATGACAAGGGCACTAAAGCCGCGGCTCCTCGGCAAGAAGCAATTGGACCCCAGTTTGCTGAAGACGACGAATACAAGTGCTTGATCGTTGAAGAACCTCCTCCAGTTTCCCCTTATGCTCAAATTACCAGGTCTCCTTAGGTCTTGGACCTATAGTTTTACAGTCTTGCTTTTTTTTCTTGTTTACATTGAGTACATTAACTTATGTTTTATATTGTTGGTTTCCCCACTGTGGGCGATCTCCGATTTTGGTTTTTTGCTATTTTGCTAATATCATGGAAATTACACACGCCAGCCTACGCTGAGGCCTTAGCCTCTCTGTACATTATGTTTCATTATCAATAGAAATTTTAGTCTTATTTACAAAAAAAAAATATTAATATTAATATTATTAAATTTAAGAACTTTGGATTAATACAATATTAAATTTAATATATTTTTCAATTTTTTATATTATAATATATATTAATATATCATGTTATACATTAAATCTAGATATATATGTAGGGAATAACAAAGACATAGAGTGCTAGAGATGGAGAGATCTACTAAGTGATAAGGGGGAGATGGAGATAAAGTGAAGAAGAGGAAGAGGAGGAATGAAGAGAGAGAGAAAGAGAAAGGGAGAGAGGGAGAGAAGGATAAGATAGAGAGAGAGACATAAATATGGAGTGGTGAGAGAGGGGGAGAAAGAGAAGGAGAGAGGGAGGGAGATAATGACAAGGTTAGAGGGGAGAGAGAGAGAGACGGAGGAAGAGAGGGGAAGTAAGAGAGAGGAGGAGAGAGGGTGGAAAAAAGAGGGAGGGACACAAAGATAGAGTTGAAGGGGGAGAAAGGGAGTCAAGAAGCAAAACATGGATAGAGAAACATGGAGAGAGAGAGGGAGTGATAAAGGAGAGATGGAGAGAGAGTGTGTAAGTTTTGGGGTGAGATAGAGAAACAAAGGAGAGAATGAAGGAAGAGGGGAGAGAAGGAGATAAATCCTGTGTTTGCACCTAGAGGTAATAGATTCAATGTTAGATGGATCTAAGCTAGTTTAAAAAAACCTAGAGGTATTTGATCCCTTTCAGTGCATTATAGATTTGGTGTTAGATGATCTATCTAATTTTGGCGTAGTCGTCTAAAGAGGCCGAGGAAAAAAAAATCAAGAAATCTTGCAAGAAATGCTCGAATCATGTTTTTTTATAGTGATGATGGATTTAACATGATCAAAAACCTCCGGGGCACCCAAAATCTTCTTGAAGTGAATTTTATTAAAATTTTACCTGAATTTCCTTGATTTTCATGGCAAAAAAACAGACTAATTAAACTAAGTAAAGAATTTTTTCCTCAAACCTGAAACTTGAAACAGTTTCCGCAAAATTTGACTAAACCAAATTATAAAGAAATAATATGAATAGCCGTTGAACCAAACCAAATTATAAATAAGTAATACAATCAACAATTCAAGATGTCTTGAAAATTGCAGAGATCGAAATTAGAAAATCAATATTCAGATTTGACAGTACTATTCGTTACCTGAGTTTGGCCTTCAACCCATTTCCAAAGATTTCCAGATTTTTGTTGGAAGTTCCTCCTTTCTTAACGTCTATATTTACAACATCTCTCAGTGTCTCTGCTGCCCACCTTAACTCCTCCTCTTCCATCAATCTCCTCACTTTTTCTGCAATTTCTTCCCTCCCAATAACCTTTTCATTATCATTGTTGCTCTTTAATCTCATTCCAATTTTCTATTCATCAGCTAAGATTTTGCAATTGGTGTATTGGTCATTCCCTAGAGGGAATCCCAGCGAGGGTATTGCTCGAATAAATGCTCTCTAAAATGGAGTTCCAACGCTAGATGGTTCAAAATCCCACCTATGGAACAATCACTCTTTGCCATTCTTGACTAAATGCATTTTGGAGTTCGTTGATCTATTTTTTCAAATGATTATTTTTCATTTTCGAAATATGATAACTTAATTGTTTTATTCTTTTTCATATCCATTAAGTTTTACTTAAATACCTAAACAATCCAATCCACAAAATTTCCAAAATATTTAAAAATCTACAATCACTAAAATCCCTAATCTTGTCCATAGAGGCTGAAATTTGACAAAAATTCATGTTGGAATTTACGAAGTATTCCAAACAACGAGAGGAAATAAAATTCCTCAACTCAACACGAGAGATTAATGGACGAGAGATGTAGAAAACACTATTTCGATAAACTTAAAAAATATTACAGTGTTGCCATAGAACTGTTGTTCTGGCTTTTAAAAAAAATTACAAGCTGCTACAAACACAATGTTACAAAATCTGCTTTCTGTCTCTTTGAAAAATTGCACACACACAGTGCTCTGTTTTCTTTTGCCTTCGGGCTTACCAAAACAAAATACACATAGTCAACTCTTTTTTTCACACAGAGTCTCACTCTACATACTCTACACTTACCAAGAACATATATAAAAAAAAATCCGTAGCTACTAAATCTAATCTAATAACTGCAAATTTATTTCTGAATAGACATGCAACTACATTTTTCCTTGGGCCATCAGATAGACCCATTTCTTCATTAAAATCAGAACACGGGCCGTATACCAAATACACAGTAAAGCTATGCAAGAACGTGTTCAATACTAAAAAAAAAACTCATATTTTATCAAATCCGACTATTCTCTTTGCGTCCAGCCCTATTTCTCAGATCGGTGGTTTTAACATTTAAATGTGCAGAATGCGGGTTAACTTAAATCTGTGCGACTGCAATAGTGACGTGGAGCTTATCACATCGCAATCCATATAAATTAGCCTGCAGGCAGTCCAGGTGATAAGCTTAAGATTTTGCGCATGTGATATGCGATAGTGATATTGCATCGCAAACTAAATAACATAGCTTTGCGGCTGCAGCGGAAAACTTTAGAATGTTGCGATGTGCGCTGCAGGCAAAAATAAAATAAAATAAAGGTAAGTCAAAATCCGGTTTCAAGATATTAAACGCAGAGTATGACTTTGTAGTACATTGCTTATTGTGGTTGCGTGAAAAATGCCCCCTGTCTTGGATCTGCTCCTGCTGTCCTTCCTCTGTTAATATTTTTGATTTTGTGGGCTACGCCACTGTCCATTTATGGAGGTGGTTGGGGATAAAATTCCAACACTCCCCCTTAAACACAACTGCCGCCATTAGTCACACCTCGACAGTTTCTGAGATAATTAAAACTTTTATGTCTCAATGGTTTTGTTAAAATATCAGCAAATTTCTCTTCTGTTCTGCAATGTTGCAAAACAATTTCTCCATTGTTCACTAGCTCTCTGATGTAGTGATACTTGGCATCAATGTGTTTTGTTTTCTTATGAAACACTGAATTCTTGGATAAAGTTATTGCTAAGCTATTATCACAATAAATTGTTGTGCCTTTTACTTGTTCATGACACAAACTCCTTAACATTATTCTCATCCAAGCTACTTGACATGCTGCTGCTGTAGTTTCCACATAATCTGCCTCTGCTGTTGATAAAGCCACAATTGGTTGTTTCTTAGAATCCCATGAAATGGCTCCTGAACTCATATGAAAAACATATCCAGATGTGCTTTTCCTGTCATCTATACTTCCAGCCCAATCATTGTCAGTATATCCAATCAATTCAGAATTTTCTGAAGTGGTGTATAAAATACCATACCTTTTTATTCCTTTCACATACCTCAGAATTATTTTTGTTTCTTTCCAATGTGCCTCCTTTGGCCTTTCCATAAATCTAGAAATTAAGCTCACAGCATGCATAATATCCGGCCTAGTTGCAGTCAAATACATAAGGCCGCCAACTATGCTCTTGTACAAACTTGGATCAAAATCCTTGTTGTTGTCTTCCTTGCTTAACTTCAATCCCATCACTGTAGGAGTAATTTCTCCCTTGCAATCCTACATGTTAAATCTTTCCAAAACTTCATTTACATATTTAGCTTGAGAGATAAAAATCTTATTTTCGTTTTGCTCTACTTCTATTCCTAAGAAGTATTTCAGCAATCCCATATCAGTCATCTCAAATTCATCCTTCATGACTGTTTTAAAATTCTCAATGAGGTAAGCATCATTACCTGCGAATATAATATCATCAACATATAAAACAACAATTAAAATCTTACCATCTTTCTCTTTGATGTATAATGTGGGTTCTCCTTCACGTTTATCAAACCCATTTTCCAGTAGATAGGCATCTATCCTACTGTACCATGCTCTTAGTGCTTGTTTCAGCCCATAAAGTGCTTTCTTCAATCTGAAAACTTTGTGCTCTTGGCCCTTTTTCTCATAGCCCAAAGGTTGTTCAACATAAACCTCTTCTATCAATACTCCATTTAGGAATGTTGATTTCACATCCATTTGGTAAAATTTCCACTTGTGTTGTCTTGTTATGGACAACATCGCTCTTACTTGTTTCCATTCTTGCAAACCGGTGCAAAAGTTTCCTCATAGTCTCTTCCTTGTTGCTGCTTGTAGCCTTTGACAACAAGTCTGGCCTTGTGCCTTTCAATCTTACCTTCATCATTGCTTTTGGTCTTGTAAATCCATTTCACTCCACTAACTTCTTTTCCTTTTGGGAGATCAACTAATTTCCATGTCTTATTTTTCTCTATGACTTTTATTTCTTCATCCATAGCATCGATCCACTTCTTATCTTTTACTTCTTCTTAAAAATGAATAGGATCATTTACATGAAAATACAATGAAAATAAAGAGCTCATACCTTCATTTTCTACCTCTTTCTCTTAAATCTCATTCAAACTTCTGAATCTGGTTCCTCTTTCACTTGGTGAACTTGTGCTTGTAGAAGCACTCAAATCTACTCCTTGTGATGTGCTTGGAGAAGCACTGTCATCACTTCTCAAGGGTGTTCTCATTTTTTCTTGTGGTGTCCCTTGGTGTCCTTGTGTTGGTGGAGGTGGTGCTGCTAATGAGGAATGTCTTTCAGCCATTTCTTCCTCATCTTCATCGTGAGATAAACAACTTTTAACATTCACCGTTTTCTCAATGCTTCCATCCCAAGCTTCTTCCTCAATGAACCGTACATCTATGCTTATAAAAAACTTCTTGGTGGATGGGTTATACAATTTATATGCCTTGGATTCTTCATTGTATCCAATTAATATGCACTTCTCCCCCTTATTGGCCAACTTCTTCCTTAGCTGATTTGGAATGTGTGCATAAAACACACAACCAAAAACTCTCATGTGGGTGACAAACTGTTTTATGCCACACCATGCTTCTTCATGAACTTTGTTCATTACAGCTTTGGTTGGGCATCTATTTAAGATGTATGCTACACAATGTACAGCTTCAGCCCAATATTCATTTGGAAAATGTTTTTCCTTCAGCATACTTCTTACCATGTCCATGATGGTTCTATTTTTCCTTTCAGCAGCTCCATTTTTTTGCGGTGTATACCTTGTTATAAATTTCTTGTGTATGCCATTTTCTCTTCAAAAACACAGAAATTATTTTGAGATATATTCACCTCCTCTATCAGTTCTTAAGACCTTGATATGTTGCCCACTTTGTTTTTCTACAAGAGCCTTAAAGTGGCAGAATTTCTCAAACACTTCACTTTTATATTTCAAGAAATAAACCCAAGTTTTTCTTCTGTTATCATCAATGAAAGTTAGCATATAGTGGTTGCTTGCTAGTGATGGTGTTTGCATTGGTCCACACAAATCTGAATGGACAATTTCTAAGGGTGCCTTTACCCTTATGCTCTTTTCTGATGGAAATTTTTCTCTGTGTTGTTTTCCCAAGATGCAACCTTCACAAAGGTTGTCTGGTTTCTCAATAAATGGAAATCCCTTTACTATTCCTTTCCTATGCAACAAATTTAGACCTCCAAAGTTTAGAAGTCCAAATCTCAAGTGCCATAACCAATATTCATCCTTTGCTTCTCTTTGGTAAGTCTCTTGTGTCACTTCTGCCATTTTAGCCCCTTTCTTCAAATCTGCTCTCATCCTGAGAGGGAACATTCTGTTCCTTGTCATCTTCACTTTTGCAATGCATTGCTTGATTGGTGGTTTATCCATGATGTTACATATATCATCTCCAAAGAAAACATTGTAGCCTTTCTGAATGAGTTGTCTAATGCTCAAAAGGTTACACTTCGTACCAGGCACATAATAAACATCTGATATGGTTTTTCTTTCTCCTCTCTTTGTCAAAACACTTACTCTGTCTTTTCCCATGTCAGAGACCTTATTGTCTGTCCCCAATGTTACTTGAGACTTCACATTTTCATATAACATGGAAAACATGGAAATGTTTCCAGTCATATGGTTTCTACATCTAGAATCTAGAAACCATATATCTTCACTCTTTTCGTCAGCCATATTATATGCTAAAAATAACTTCTCTTGACTGATATTTTCTTTTGTAAAATTACCACTGGGACTATTACCCATGTCATTCTGTTTCTTTCTACATTTATTGGCATAATGGCCACAATTTTTATAGTAACGACATTAGAATTGGGATTTATCATACCTTTGTCCATGTGATTGATTTTGTCCACCTTGCTGGCTGTTGCCTTAGATTTGGTTCTGATTTTGATTGTTGCCCCTTCCATTTGTATTTGTAGGGTTGTTTCTTCCTCCTTTGTTTTGGCTTATGCCTCTTCCTTTTCCTCTATAGTTTCCTCTGCCTTGACCTCTTCCTCTTCCAAAGGACATTTGGGTCTTGAAGGCATGCTCCAAAGATGAGTTTTTTGTTCTACCCAATCTTTGTTCATGTGTCATCAGTGATGCATGTAGCTTATAAACTGTAAACTTTGAGAGATCGTTTGTCTTTTCAATGGTTGTGACTATCACATCAAACCTTGAGGGTAAGCTCCTCAACACTTTCTCCACTATTCTTCTTTCTTCTACTGTCTCTCCATGAGATCTCATTTGGGTAACCAACCCAATTAGTAGAGTAAAGAATGAGTCTATTGTATCAGACTCCTTCATGCAAATAACTTCAAAATCTCTTCTCATTAATTGAAGCTTTGTTGTCTTTACTTTCTCCATACCTTGGTAAGCTGTCTGGAGGGTATCCCATGCATCCTTGGACCTCTTAGCTACTATAATCCTTAGAAATACACTTTTATGCATTGCTTGATAGAGATAGAAGAGGGCTTTTGAGTCATTTTTCCTATTACTCTTCAGCGAATCCTTCTCTACCTATGTCAAGGCATTAAATGCATTTTCATCTGCTAGTTCTTCTAGACCATCCTCAACAAGCTCCCATAAATCTTGAGAGGAAAACAGGGCTCTCATTGTGATTGCCCAATAGTCATAGTTCTTCCCATTGAATTGTGGGAGTTGAGTATTTCCTATACTCGTGCTTGTGTTGGCTCCTGTCATTGCTAGATTCACTGAGCTATGCTTTAAAAAACTTGATTGCGTTCTTAAATAAACTTTCTCTCTGCTTAAGAGACAAACTACATCTTCAAAAATACTTCTCTGGATCGCACTTCTTTTACAACAAAACAAAACTTTGTTTTTGTAGATACTGGACTTTCGTTTGAGCCTTCACGCTTCTGTAGAAGCGCTTCAACAATTCCTTCCTCCTTCAGGGTCTTTGTCAAACGCAAAGAGTACTGGACTAGCTTCGATACCATGTTTGTAATTCCCGAAGTATTCCAAACAACGAGAGAAATAAAATTCCTCAACTCAACACATAGATTAAAGGACGGAGATGCAAGAAAACACTATTTCATTAAACTTAAAAAAATTACAATGTTTCGCCATAAAGCTGTTGTTACTCGCTTTTTAAAAAAAATTACAAAGTCATGCTACAAACACAATGTTACAAAATATTCTCTCTATCTCTTTGAAAAAATTGCATAGGGTGAAAATGTGAAGTTGGGTTACACTTTTTCTCCCTTTTTTTGAGAAAAAAACTTTCATTTTATTCGTTCTTCAACTTTATCGCAAACTATAACAATTTTTTGTTTAGAATTTCATTTTGCAATAAAAATAAAAGTTGTCAAAAAATTTTGTTAGCTTTCTATTACTTATTTTTTGGAATTTTTTTATGCACATTTCATATGTCAACTTAGCGTTTCTTTGGGTGTGTTTTTTAACAATCAAAGGATTCATAAGAAGTCATGTTAATACGCAATGTTGTATTCTTGAAAATTTGTGTTTTTTGAGAAAACAAAATGTGTTACAACAATCTAGACGAGTCTACTTTGGTTTCGTCATATTTACAAAGCCAATGGATGCATATCATAATTACTTGAATTTTTTGAGCTGGTCAAATATGAAAAAACTACATATTTTGAGTATGTTTCGCAATGCAATAAATTTCTTAACATATAAGTTATAAACTAAAAATCTAAAAGTTACCCATTAGAGACGACGAGACAAATGTAATGCCCCATAATTTTTTTCACTTTTTTTACAATGTGTTTTTGGGAGATACATAATTTTGATTTCACTCGAATCACGATGACCCTCGGAAATTGTTTTCACTAGTTTTATTACAAAATTAATTAAAATTAGTAAATATTTATGAAATTCCATAAAAGTTATATTTCTGAAAGTAGATTCAATTTTGAAAATGATTGTCTTGGTTTCGATGAGTTAATTCATGAATGTTTCATGGAGTTTAATCGATCCCAAATTTGCGAAAATGTATTCGGAGCTTGGATCTGCGTAATTGGTGATTGCGATTAGTTCGTCGAAACTTTTATAAAAGTTGGATCGAACTATTTTCTGCTCAAACGGGCCGTTAAGTCTCACACCTTAATAGTTCGGTGAACTCGCCTACTTTTTCTCGTCGACTAGAAAAATTTCGTGGAGCCCCTCCGAAGAAAAACATTTCTGCAGCAATATAAATTACGTGAAATCATTCATAATTTTCGCACATTTCATACATTTGGTTTGATTTTACAAAGGTCTTGGTTTGGGTTTAAAGAATTTTCTTGGAGATTTGGGTTTAAGGACATTTCTTGGAGGCGGTCCGATTTTGCAAAGAATTGTTTTGAGTTTAAGGACTTTTCTTGGAAGACATTTCCTAGAGGCGGTCTGGATTTTTGCAAAGAATTGTTTTGGGTTTAAGGAATTTTCTTGGACATACATTCAAAGGACATTTCTTGGAGGTATGTGATACATTTTTTGGATGTTTTTTTGTTCTTCATTTTTTTTGAAAGTATAGATTTGGGCTTAATTTCGAATTCTTGGAGGTGGTCTGATTTTTGCAAAGAATTGTTTTGGGTTTAAAGACTTTTCTTGGAGGACATTTCTTGGAGGCTGTCTCGATTTGCAAAGAATTGTTTTGGGTTTAAGAATTTTCTTGGACGTACATTCAAAGGACATTTCTTGGAGGTATGTAATGCATTTTTTTTGGATGTTTTTTTGTGCTTCATGAAAGTATGTATTTGGGCTTAATTTTTCGAAAAGACATTTTTCACGAAGTATTTTTTTAAAGTGATGTTTTTTTTAAAGTTGGAGGCATTTTTTGAAGTGACATTTTTTTAGAGTACATGTTTTGAGTTCAAGTAAATATTTTGAGCTTCGTTTCATTTTTATAAGACATTTTTTTCTCAGATTTTTTAAAGTAAGTGTTTTGGATTGGAGTATGTATTTTTTGCAAAAATTTTAAAATGAGTTTTTTTTAAATTAAATCTTTTGTGATGCTTTTTCAAATTGATTTATTGTCTAAATTTTTGAAGGAAATTTTTTTAACTTCATACTCTATTATCATGGGAATCGAAGGAATTGTGCGAGAAAATATGATCGAAAAAGAGACCCCGAGGAACGTAGAGAAGAGACGAGACAATCTCACAAAAGAAAGATAGAAGCACTCTCAAATATTGAAGGGGGAAATAAACCTCAACTAGAAATTGAAGCGGTATGTAAATGTAAATATTATGATCTATTGATATATTTAAAATTTTTCCTAGTGTAAAAATGTGAAGCTTAAATTTTTATTTGATGAACTAATTTGAAAAATATTTTGCAATGTAAATGAGAGAGATATTCCTCAAAAACATTGATGATGAGATACAAAATTTTGAAAGAGAAAGTGAAAGAGATATTGAACCAATGATTGAAGATGGTGAAAATATTGAAAGAAATTCAAGTGAAGAAATTGAATCATCAGGGTGTGTGTGTGATATATATATATATATATATGTGTGTGTGTGTATGTGTATATATATATATACTATACGAACACATGCACGTATTATTGAAATTATACATATATTTATTAATTTAGTTATTTATTGAATATGTAAACTTATTATGTACTATTTATTCGAATATGTACAAATGAAATCGATGTCGATGATGAGATGTTAAAAAAATGTTGACACTCACACATATGGAGATAAAAACACGACCATTATATACAATATCGTGTTAACCGCATTTTTGAAACTTATTTCATAAAGGAGCGATGATGATTCAAGCTCAAATGTTGAAAGGTCTCCTATCATTAAGGAAATTAAAATAAGCTATGACACTACTGGGTATTCGAAAATCAACCAAAGATAAAAAAAATGAAGGAAAATGTGATACAAAATATAAGTAGTGCTATAAATTCAATTAGGAGATCTAGACATTCAATTGTACGTAGAGGAATACATACGGCAGGTGGTTTCATTAAGTACTAAGAGAGAAATCGTTTGGTAACATCTATGGCACGAGCATTAGGAACCTCGCGAAAAAATTTGCACAAACATCGGAAATTTCGGCTGCAAGTAGATGTAAATGATGAACTCGCTTGTTGGAGAGCTATTTGTAGGCAACCATACAAATATAGACTTGGAGAAAATGTTAAAAAAATAATATATGAATATTGGAAGAACAATTCGCGTGTTTCACCAACTGCAAGACATGTGATGCGAAGAAGAATAGCATGAAATCAGTACGAAGAACATGAAAAACATCTCTTGGAAACCACTCGGATAGAGTTATTCAACAAGTTCAAAAAAGAGAATCGTCAAATTCATGTTTCACTCAGTGCTTTTGTTCAACAAAAACCATGGTATGTAAAACCTATCAACGTACGCGACACTTGTTGTTGCCGTTATCATGTGGAATTTGAGTTATATTATGACACATTCCTTGATTTCGGTAGAACATTATGGAAGGATCCACCTCCTCCTTCCACTATCCGTGAATTCATATCTCAAATTCTATGTGAAAGAGAAAGCGATGAACTATTTTACAAAAAGAAATGTGTTGGTGGTAAAAAATGCGATGATTGCGGAAATTTGACTAAATTTCAAAACAAATATCGTATTGATATAAATGATCAATCATTGTCCAACATGAAAGTGAAATGGAAGAGATATGAATATATCGGTACATCGATTCAAGGTGCAGATAGTGTTAAAAGAATTGAATTACAAGAAGACGAAATTTTTCTGATAGACTTTTTGAGAAAGTTTGAGGCAGAAATTTACAAATACACCAAGCATTCCCATAGAGCTCGATGGCAAGACTTGCAATTCAAAAAATCTCGTGAATTTTTTCCACTAGGGACCATTTTGTCAGTGATTGATTTTGCAGAAAACTACACATTTGTTCCACAAAAAGAAATTCAGAGTGAATACTATCATTCTAACCAAGTCTCCATGCTCGTCCATATTCTATATAGACATGCTGAACAAAATGTCGATCATATAGAAATCACGAGTGAAAATCGACATATCATTAAAGAATATCACTTTTATATCAGTGACGATCGTACACATGATACATGTTTTGTACAACATTTTTTTGGAAAAATTTATGATTCCTTGAAAAATCATGGAATAACATTCAATGAACATTGGATATGGTCAGACGGATGCGCAGGTCAATTCAAATCTGCACGATCATTCTTTTGGTTGTGTTGTCTTCAAAAGAAAACCTGCATTAAACATTGTTGGAATTTCTTAGAGACTGGCCATGGAAAAGGAGAACATGACGGTGTAGGGGCATGCATAAAACGAGCACTTCAAAGAAATCAAATGAACCCCTCTGCAAGTCAACTCGTGGACACGAAAGAAGTTGTTCAATGGTGCATCACTACTCTAAGCCATGAGACTAACCCATCAAGGGAAGTGCAAAGGTACACTCAATTTAATTTTTATTGGAAATCTAATTTTATCATGCAATGATTATCTTTGATTGTATTTTGATATCATATTTACATTCTTCTTTTACTTTTCCATATAAAGGTTTTTCTGGCATATTGGGATCGGAGACGTAGATAGATCAATTGGAAATGACGTTGAAACAATAAAAGGGACTCGAAAATTGCATTCAATTAAAACAAAGACATCCATAAATATGTTTGCATTGGATAAAAGAAAGTATTCTTGTTTTTGTCATGTTTGCATAGACAACACAAACTCCAATGACGTTTGTGAAAACAAAATGTATGTAAACGATTGGAAACATATAGAGCTAAATACAAAGGGAAAAATGTCTGTTGCAATGTTTGAAGAAATGAAATCAAAGGAAACTACAATATCATCCTATGGTTATTGAGTTTCTAATCTTGTTAGAGAAGGTGACATTTGAATTGCTTTCTAATGATTTAAAAATCTAGAAATAAATTTAAATATGTATAATTTTGTTAAGTTTGTTTTATTGTGCAGGAGATGTTTTTGGTGTAATTGCACCTATTGACAATGATGAAAATGTGAAGTATTATTTGTTGTGTTGCACTAAATGAAAAATGAAATTATTAGAAAACTATAATGATCACAGATTTCAATATGAAAGAGGATCTATTATACTGAAAGGTTATTTTTTCAGACAAACTAATCAAAGTGGGGATTTTGTTTACTTTGAAGACTATGAACCTGATTTCATAAGTTGTCAATATAGTCACTTGGTGTGTGCAGCACGCATAAAGTTGATAGAGGTTCAATCAAAGAAAAAAATGAAAATTAAGAAATGGAAAATGTCAAAATCCGATCATAAATGGATTATTGAAGATGGCATTCCATTGGAATTTTTTTTATTGAACTGCCCAACAATTTATTCTCTTTGGATTAAATATTTTTTAGAACTTCTAGTACTCAACTAAAAATTGAGTTGCTTATGTTATTTGTGCAAGTGTTTTCACATGTACAAATTGTTTTGGTACATGCACGTGCTCTAGTATCAACTGAAAGTAGCTTTTCTATACATGTGCATTGATGAAAAATGTTATATATATATATATATATATATATATATATATATATATATATGTTCTAGAATTCAATTAATTTTTCAAGTAGTTTTACTATGTGCATTGATGAAAAATGATTCACGTACTCAATATATAACTTATAGAATTTGGAAGAAATGAGAAATAAAAACCAAGAGTAAAGAGATGTTGTAGAAGAAAAACTCAGAACAAATACAAGAGAAGTGAAAGAAAAATTGCAACAACAAGTAAAATAAGTATGAAATTTACAATAAGAAAGCACAACCAAGAATGAACCAATTCGAGGGTATATAATTTGGAAGAAACAAAAATAAAATCCAACAGTGTAAATGCTTTGAGCCATTGCAAACCTAGTTGAGACTTAGACCACTAGGCATGGTTAAGTGATAATTGAGTCAATTTTTGTTATAAGCCCAATAGGTATAGTTGAGTCATGTTGAGTCATGAATAATTTGTGTAGAGTTATATGGTCGTAATTAAGGGGGTGTTGGAAATAGTAAATTACTCCTCTATGCATTCAAAGAGCTAAGAGACACAACTAGGTGAATGTGTATGTGAGAAAGATTTATGAATAGATTTTTAGTTTGTGTGAATTGCGTTTTTCCTCCTCTTCCTTTCTATCACTCTTGCCAAGGGCTATGCATGTGGAAAAATGTTTCAAAGGCATATAGTTGGTACTACTACAAAAATTATATCACGAGCAAATAAGTAAATATTACTTAATTCGTTTTTTAGAGATATGTTATAATGGAATTTCTTAGAAGTGGAGACAGGTCAAAACATAATTTGTCAGTTTAAGGAGTTTGAGGCAACTATTAACAAAATTGGGGTTGGAATTGGAGTTTTTATTCTGGATCATTGGAGCTTTTCAAGGGACTTAGATATTGTAATGGTGAATTGTATAACCCTTTGGGGCAATATAAAATTGATACCATGTGGGTCATTGAGAGAATCTCGTACTATGTTGAAACAAGATGATATAATAGTTTTGCATCATACAAATTTCGGGGAGCAGAATTGCATCATACAAATTTCAGGGAGCAAGAAGACGCAAAAAATTGTGCCAGGGTGAGCTACTTAAGTTTTAGTTTCCTTACTTCGATTTTAACTATCGACAACAAACCATATTCCTTTCTAATTTTAAGTACATTTTTTTCTGAAAGATGAGACTCTTTATTTGTTAACTTTGATTTGTTGACAAAATAACTCAAATTGATAAGTTATTAGAAATACTAAATACTTAATAATAGTATCTATTTTTGGTGTATAGTCAAAATCAGAAATTCACTTTTTCCAATATTCAAGCATGTTTAGAAGATGCAGAGGAGAAGATTGAGTTTTTTCAGCTCGAATCACAACTCCAATGTGATGAATTACAATAAAAGAGTCAAGATTTTGTACTGGTTCTTGTTCAAAATAATTTTCCTTTTGGGTTTGAGAAAGATTCTTATCCGCAGTCAACATATATATAAAAAGTGACTTCATTTTCTGGGAAAATTTACCTGAAGATGTAAAGGTTTTACTTGCACTTCCCAAACCCATCATGAGACATTGGCAAGAAATCATTAAGAAGAAGAAGAGAATCAGTCTTCGATATAAAAAGAAAGTGTTTTTTGATATTTTGGACTACTTCAAATCCATTTAGTTTCAGTGTGTTGGATTTCTTCAAGACAACTGTTCACTTGCTCCTCTTCCACAGGAACTTTAGACTTTCAAATTCCAACATTGTGATTGGGTTGGCCATGTGAAAGATCAATATTTTTATCTTTAACCTTGTGAGAATTGAAACAAACATAGTCATAATTCAGAGAGATGCTTGATATGTAAGAATCCTACAAGAGAAAAGATTCACTTTAGATAGATCACTTTTTCGAAATTGTCTTCAATAACCAATAAAAATATATCGATCATACCTCATAGTTCATTCTCAAGTATTAAAAATCTTGTAATAACTCACATTTTATTTGACAAGGGTGAATTAATAGTGACTAGCTTCAAAGTCATATTAGACGAGTTTGAGTGACAACCTAAACTAGAACATGTCGGCAAAGCCTAAAGCTAGAGTCACCCTAGTCAAATTGAGAGTTGTAACCATAAATAAATTGATGTTCCATGATTTGTTTGGTGACCTACCTTAAACCTTGGCGTCCAAAAGACCATGACAGTTGAATCAAGCTGTCATACAAAATATATTTGTATGTATATTTTGTGACTAATATGTATCATATGAGTGTTAAGTTTAGCAAGGTATATATATTCTATTTCATTTTGAGTGTTAAGTTTAGCAAGGTATATATATTCTATTTCATTTTGGTTTTGAACTTGTAACTTTTTAGGTAAGAGGAAACACATGCTCTTAACCATTAAGTCTACTCAAATTGCATAAACCCACTAATATATATATGTATAATATTTTAAAAATTAATTAATAATTAATATTTATTTATTTATTTCTAATTTATATCAAAAATTCAACTGAAATGTAATATATATATATATATATATTATATTAATTATAGATATATCTTTAAAAACAATCCGTTTTAATGATTTGTTAGTTTAAGTCAAAATTAAAAAGTGTTTATTTACAAAATATTGTAAAAGCCACTGCCAAGGAGATCCTATGGTTTCACTTTATAAAATTAAAAAAAAAATAATCTTATTTTATTGTAATTGTCCACATAAAAGTCGTCAATAAAGAAAAAAAATGCAATATTTATGAGTGTTGTGGCTTTTCACCGCCCACCAGGATTCCATTCTTTCAAGTAACATTAATTCTTCCCATCTAGCCTTTAATTCATCCAATCTAGCCTTGCATAAGAATTATTTTAAAGAAAAAAAAAAACAAATGTCATCGAACACTGGAAACAAGTCCATAAATTGTCCTTAGCTTTACGTCTAAAACCACTATAGGTCGGAATTCACAAAGAGCTATATTATGTTAAATATAAATCCACAGTTCATATGTGTTACTCTGCATCCCATTCACTGGGACATAACAATCTACCGGAAGCTGCCAAAAACCACTGCTGATTGGAATCTAATATAAATATTTAACACTGAAATTTAAAAACATTTATTAATTTTAACAAATAACATTATGAAGTACTTGCTAATTGATTTGATGGAAGTGCTTACAATTTGATGGAAGTACTTATCGTAAGGGTTAATTGATTATTGGTGGCAATCTTAATTAACTTCATAGACACTGGGTGTTATTATATATATTTTTAAGTTTTAATATTTATAAACTATTATTATTGTTTTTTTCTTATAATTATATTTGAAACCCTATGAAATTATTCACAATAAAAAAATAAATTTCATCATCAATATTGGTCTTTCGAGTTTTGGTGTTTGGAATCGATTTCTAAGAGTCTTATTCGTGTTCAAATTTACGAAGGCATCACCCACACATCCATAGTGTAGGAATATACAAACAATAAAGAAACAAGTCCCATAAAAAACTCTGGCCTCTAGAGTTTTGGTGTTTGGAATCGATTTGCAAGAGTCCCACCCATGTTCAAATCTCTAAAGGCCTCACCCATACACTCGTAGTGCAGGAAGATACAAACAATAACAAAGCAAGTCCCATCACAAACTCTGGCCTCTGGAGTTTTGGTGTTTGGAATCAATTTGCAAGAGTCACACCCGTGTTCAAATATCTGGAGGTGTCACCCATATACCTGTAGTGTAGAAAGATACAAACAACAAAAAAAAGGTCCCATCATCAACTTCGGCCTTTGGAGTTTTTTGGTGTTTGGAATCGATTTGCAAGAGTCTCATCTGTGTTCAAATCTCTCGAGGTGTCACCCATATGCCCATAGTGTAAGAAGAAGTCCCGTCACCAACTCCGGCCTCTAGATTTTTTGTGTTTGGAATCGATTTGCAAGAGTCCCACCCATGTTCAAATCTCTAGAGGCGTCACCTATATGTCGGTAGTGTAGGAAGATACAAAAAATAAAAAATAAAGTCCCATTACCAACTCAGGTCTATGGAGTTTTGGTGTTTGGAATCAATTTGCAAGTGTTTATTTATTTTGAAATAGATTTTTCATAATCTTAATTTAATTATCAATAATTATTAAGTGGATGGTAGGATTTTTGCGTGGTAAGAGGGTGAGTGGTTCTATATAACCCCATTGGAAAAATGATATCAAGATATTCATGGGATTATGACACATGACCAATAACGAGGTAGAGATGCATGGTTTATTGCAAGGTCTAATCCTCGCTAAGGCAATGCATGTGACAAACATTTCTATTTTGGGGGATTCACTAATAATAATTCAACACTTGCAGAAAGGCACTTGTCCAAAGGATAAGTTCACCTCAAGCTATTGTTGCAGCGCATAACAAGGTTACTAGAGAATATCCCACAAAAATATTTCTTCCACACCCTAAGAAACCAAAATAATGAAGCTAATCATCAAGCTAATAAAACATTCCTATTCATGGTGGGCCAATTAAAAGTCAATGGAAAAAAAGGGTGGAAAAACTTATCTCCCTCATTACGTCCTTATAATCAAAGTTCCATGGGCTTGGGTCCATATCAATCTCATTTGTACCTTTGGACCAAAGTGTGCATTATGAATCACTCAATAAAACTTGGAAGAGGCCACATTGTCATTGTGTCAACCTTAGTAAATTCGACGCATGTAGGGTTATCCATGCTTATCAGCTCAGATGATCAAGGTACAATGTGTTAACAATGGCTTGGTATTAAGCGGATGAATTCCATCACCACTGGTAATTGATACAAGGGATGTGGCACTTGTGATATATTGTGGTGAGATTATGATTAAAGAATGTGGATGGATTACTCAGAAATACAATTCAATGAAGCTACAATGATACAAAGCATGAATAATTTCCCAGGTTGGAAATTATAGAGTCAGAAAAACCAAGGTCTAAGGCAATTTATGTGGCCATGCAATTTCCTTGTGCGGATTTCTTTGGCTACCACGGGGTGCTTCTCAAGGCTAGACCTTCATAATGCACATAACTCCTGCTCTAAGTAAGACCAACTGGCTAGTTGTGTCTGATGGTATCAGTATCTGGCTAAGTTATATTATTGGAAAAAGCAATTGTCCCTCATGCTTATGGTTGAATTAGAAGACTGTGATTTGGTGAGCCCATACGTCTTGTCTGCAAGTTCCATTCCTTGCAATGATTAGCAAACAAATTTCTCGATAGTTAAGAAACTCTCCCATGTCTGGTAATGTCCTTCATGCATGGCTCTCTCAATCCTGGTGAACGTGTTAGACATCTATCAATTTGGAAATTAGTATCTCTTCTTGGAGCTTCAAGGGATTACTCTATTATGTGAAGTCTCTCATTTTGGAAAACTTATTTATGGATACCTCTCACAGTTTAAACCCAAGCTGTGACTGTCTAAGCAAGCATCGACCAATCCACGAGGTATTTTAAGACTCGTTGAGTAACCTCTCCAAGGGCCATTGGAAACAATTAGCTCTCGCATGTCAAGAAAGAGCCATCTCAATCTGAGAAGTTAAAAATATCAACATACAACAAGCTATACTTGCTACAGGGAAAAGGTGGAATCAACAAAGGATTCAAGGGATTCATAGGCCATACATTCTTAACTTGTCCATAATGTGGGCGAATTAGAGTAAATAACTTAGAGATAGTATCTAGACAACATGTAACAAATTTCAAATATTAGATGGAAGCTTTGCAACTTGATATTTTGGAGGAAAACATGAAACAACAACCAAATGAGAGCCATTATCAATCTTATGGAGGAGATACAAAATTTGAAGGGCATATTGGCCCATCAATCGGATGAGATGGATGCCCTATGCTAGCAAATTGAAGGTCTACAAGATCAAAGAAATCATGTAAGAAATAAGAACCCAAATTCAAGCGTTTCTAGTAGGCACATTGGAAGCTTCCTCCCTAACCTCAACCAAACTTTGTAAGAGGAAACTCCTACCATATACTAATGTATTCTCAGTGCAAATTTTTTCTTCTAATCTGATGCTTTTGTAAGATGTACTCTTGTCTTCATATAGTCATATTAGACTTCCTAGGTAGATGTTTTTTATGACACTAGTAATATCCTCCCCAAGGGATCAACTACCAAAAGCACAAATGTAACTCATTTCTTGTGTATCTACTACGACGAGGCACAAATTTAATATAAAATCTCTCAATTTTGTGAAAAAAATGGGGGATGGTAGGATTTTACCTTTGTGAAGTATTCATGAATAAAGAGTTGTCTTTTTTCTTTTCAAATTAATTAAAAACTATGTCATGTCCATATCCATATACACAAGTGTCAAATTTGGTTTCCATTCAATTTTTATCTATGGTATTAAATTCTTGCTATATGTATTTTTATCATGAAGTAGATCTCAAAGATGGTTATGTCTTTTTTCTTTTCAAATTAATTAAAAAATATGTCATGTCCATATCCATATACACAAGTGTCAAATTTGGTTTCCATTCAATTTTTATCTATGGTATTAAATTCTTGCTATATGTACTTTTATCATGAAGTAAGTGTCTTAATGTGTATATCCATTTATCAATCATTTAATTTATATAATTGAGATAATTATAATTATAACTACAAAAAAACACATTTGATTCCAATTAAAAATTGTTGTAACAAAACAATTAAATTTGTATAAATTAAATATTTTGGATTCATTTGAAACGTTAAATTTATTTATATAATCAATATATATATATATATATATATATATATAATGTTAAATTTATTTATATAATCAAACGTTTCAAATATATATATATATATATATATATATATATATATATATATATATATATATATATATATATATAACATAATCAATAAAATAAAATCAAATATTATTTAAAATAAAAATAAAGTACTAATTAAAGAAAATGACCTTCATTAATGCTTTCTCCTATTTATAGGAATATTTGCACTAGCCTACAAAAGGTTTTTTTTTTTTTTTATAAATAAACATGATATGATTTACCATTATTTAAAATAAATTCAACTAACAAAAAAAAAAACATATCATTATCAATAAATCAATCTATATAATTTATAACTTATTAATATAAAATTGAAAACACAAAAATAAACACATTATTATCATTAAATTAATTTATATATATTTGACATATTAATTTAAAATTTAATATAGCACGATTTTTATAATATAGCATGGTTTTTTTTTTTTTTTTGTCATTGGACTTGTTAGTAGGTTCATGGTACAGAACTACAACTCTGATAAGGTAGAGCATAGATTCCCATTGATTGTAATTTATGGAGTCTCTCACATATAACAATTGTTTGTCTCTCAACCTTTCCAGCATCGAAGATGAATTGAACCTAGACATGAGATGAAAATATGAGAAATCCAACAACATTTGGAAACATATTGAGAAGAAGCAACATGTTATTGATTCAATGACAATAGCATTCAAGCCAGCACTGCAATGAATAGATAGATCACATTGGCAGTTCAAAATCCCTCACTTACCATCTCCATTTCTCATCATTATAATCAATTCTACAATTCTTTAGGCAGTCAAAATCAATGCTAGAATAAGAGCACGACTCATGTGGATACAAAACATAGGATTCATCATACATCCATCTCCCCTTGAACATATCACTCTGGTGTTGCATTCCTACTGAAGTAGATGAAGATTCTCCCATGGACAATTTGGTGCCCCTGCCTGCCATGGGCACATTATTAACACTCTTATTACATGTCCCTAGATTCAACATCTTGACCTCGATGCAATAGGGTTTCTCTAACGTTCTTGGAAATGTATTCCACTCCAATGTTCATCTACAATTTACCTTAGGAAAATCCTAAATCTTTTTGTAGATCTTGGAGAAGATTAAATTCAGACACATCATAAATCTTAAGATGGGAACCAAGCACTTCCACCATTCTTGTACAAGCATTAAAATGATAACAAACATTAGGGGAAATTTGAGGTCTAAAATGGGCCTCCTAAGAAAATAACAAAATAATAGCTAAACCAATAAAATAATATTTATGAATTTTTAATTCACTTTTTGCACCAAAATCCATGTAACCATAGTTAAATTCAATTAAAAAGTTGTACCAAAATAAATTTAATAAAAAAATTGTATTGATGTGACTATAAATAAAAATGAAATTTTCAAGAAAAAGTCGTTATCATTGAACAATTAATGCATTTGTCCTTTGTACTTAAATAACTTAAAATAAAATATAAATATAAATTTATAAATTCTTAATTATATTATATGCTATTAATTAAAATTTATATTATTCAAATTGTATAATAAAATGTAATTAATATATTCAATAAAAATAATATAATACAATAAATGTATAGGGATATGCATTGTTTCTTTCAAGAAATATAAAATGAAAATAATATATTTTTATTCAAAAAGTGTAAAATGATATTTATTATGAGTACTTTACTTTGACTTTAAAAGTATTTATAGCACTACCATGGTTAACCATGAGTTTTTATCCACCATTGAGAATGTGACAAGTAAGTACCTTTAACTCAAACAATGCCACCTCAACCATTAGGGATGATGTCATCCCCTAAAATGTGATTGGTTCTCATAAAGTGAATTTTGATTGTATATTTTCCTTAGAAGGCCCATTTTAGACCTCAAAATTTCCCTAATGAACACTTAGTTTAATATAGAACAAACCTCTAATTTATTTGAACTTGAATTAATGAAGAGAGATTCTGATAAATAGGGGGATTTGCCTCCTAACAAAGCATTCTCTAGTGTCAAGTAGGACATTGACCCTCTAATTTGCTAGCTCCTCCTCTTCATTAATGGTCCCTATCCGAAATTCCTCCACTTGTTATGTTTGTTTCCATGATACATGTTGTTCCCAATTTATTGGATGTATTGAGGCACAATAAATCTCCCTCGCTCCCACCACATACACACCCTCTTATTGCTACTTCCACACATACAACAAGCCATTGAATGAATGAATGATCTTCAGTCATGACAAAATTCCTGAATAGCCCAGAATGACCTGAAAATTACATTTTGTTTGTGTTGGGTAATGGATTCTAAAGCCATAAATAATCCACATTGTTGAAGGCCAATATCAAGAAGGCATATAACATGAGAAAACTGCCACTCTATCCAACCATGCTCACAAAGCTAGAACTTCCTTCCTTTCCCATTTGCCTATCTACATGCGACTCAAATTACCTATAGCTGCTCTGTAGGTTGTGAGAACAAGGCAAATCAAAGGAAATTACTCAATGTCAACCATGCTTCTCTGTCTTTCTCGTAATTAGCAAATTATGAATTTGAAAATCACTAGCAAAGAGTACATTGACTCACTAAGTTATGTTTGTGTGAAATTCATGAAATTTTTTCAAATTGTAAAGATATAAAGAAGTTAATTATGGCTTACAGTTCAATATTGATTTCTTGTAACCTACCAAAGTGAAGTCAAATTTTCAACGAACAATAAATCTATATATGTGAATCTCTTTAGACTTTGTGAATAATATTAATACGTAACATGGTTTTGATTCTAATGTTGCTTTTGTCATTGTATTGAATTCAATATTATTAGTATAAATAAGATGAGTTTTAAGTCGCTTCAACAAATCACCAATCATCATAACATTTTGTAATCCATAATTTATCAAGAAAAAATTTATCTCACATGTAGTCTACTGAAGCCGCGTTTTGACCTAGAATCCGGTAACGATTTCCAGAAAATCCGGCAAAGATTTGCCCAAAAACTTGTTTACAGTTGTTAAACATTAGTATTTTGAGTGCCCTAGGGGTTTTTGATAGTGTTGAAACCATTTCCACTATCAAAAATGGATTCCAAGCACTGTAGCTACCTGATTTTTTAAAATTTAGTTGATCAGATTCCGACAGATTTCTACCATCCAAACCAAAACGCAGCCTCGGTAGACAACTCCTTTATCTCATAGCGCTTCACTAACATTTTGTTATATTATTTAAAATTTTAAAAAACAAATATAAATATAAATATAAATTTGAATTTGAATTTGAATTTACATTTACATTTTTTATAAGTATAAATATAAATTTGCATTTTTTATACCTAATTTCTTTTAGCACTTTTAGAATGTGTTAGCCCCCTTTAGAAGACTATGACGTGTTCAATTTTGAACCCTGCTTCTAGGCCGTTCTTCCTGCTATTTATTTAGACCGCATTTTTCCATCTTGTCATACTTGTTTAGTGTTATCAAAATTCAAAATAATAAAGTGCATTATCTCGTGACATTTTTAAAAAATTACCCTAAAATAAGCAAAAACGTAGAATGTTAATAAGCAAAAACGCAGAATATTACCCTCTTGGCCTTTGACCTATTACCATGTGCCTCTTTTTAATGTTTTTTTTTTTTTTTCAGAAAGAAAAAAACGCTGAATATATTGATAATATATATACAGTACATGTTCATATAATCTCAGCTGTGTAGAGACAGCGAGAAAGCAGACATCAATTGCCCCATAAAATACTGCTGAGATTAAGCAGACTCAAATGAGTGGGCAACCTCATGAACGGGTCATGACCCGACCCGGATACATATACAGACATGTGGGAACCATGAATATCAAAAGGATCAGAATCATTCCATCTGCCTGATACAAATCAAGAAAGAAAATATAACTGGATAGATATGATTGTATGTAAAAATGAGGAATGCTTCTGTGATAGCAGATTAGAGATTATGATAAGATAAGATCAGCCCTTCTCAGATAGTGATTAGAAATTGATAAAGGTACAGAAACTGCTTCAAAAGGCTGTCTATAAAGTGTAATCACGCTCGCCTGTATATTATCATGCTCGCCTGTATGAAAAAGTGGAAAGCACTCTCGCCTGTATATATCCACGCTCGCTTGATACATAATCCCAATCGCATGCCACTATTGACTGCTGAGGATGTAGATAGAAGGGAGCATAAATGCCAAAAAAAGGATGTCCAAGACCAGTGAAAGCACGAGACTAGTGTAAGAAGACTTCTGGATCAGTAATATTCACGCTCGCCTGTTGTAGAGATGAAAGAAATCGAGAAAAAACTGGTGTGAGCACAGATGGTAAAGAGCGATTATAAGGAATACTGGAGGTGCCGAAACCTGTAGAACCAAAATTAACCAAAAACCAACCGTAAACAGAAAAAAGGAATAGAGATATATTCTTATGGAAGGGGGATGTCGCGGAAATTCATCTGTTGACCATTTCGAATGTGAGCAACCTTCAAAGAACCAAAGGCCTCCTGAAGACCCCTTTTGGAAAGGTGGTCGGCTCTGGTATTGTTCTCACGGTAGATATGGTGAATAGGTGGACATTTTAAACGACACCATAACGCTTTAGTTCTATCAAACCACCCTTTCAGCAACGGAGAATCCATATGAGCCTCATTAGAAACCCAGCCGATCACCAATTTAGAATCTCCATATATACCAGCAACCTGAATCTGAAGGTCAAGTGCAATAAGTAGACCTCCCCACATTGCCATAATCTCGGCCTTGTTGTTGGTACCTGGACCCCCATTCCAGTGGATGTTAAATCGTTCATGATCAGAGATCTTTATCCAAGCCCCACAACCGGTGAGATCATTAACAGCAGCACCGTCAAAGTAAATAGCAGGAATGGAGATAACATGAGGTCTTATTCGACGGGAACCGTCGATGATTTCCTCTGAGTCACCAGTGGAATCATCCACCCATGACATGATGGCTGAAAAGATTTTATGATTCTGAATGGGAATTTGATCAAATATCCGTCTATTTCTAGCCAGCCATATCTCCCAGATGAAGAAAAACGGCAAAGATCGAAATGGTCCACCCAATTTGTCCCATGTGATAGCCGTAGACATGAAGTCCATAGGTCGCCAAGTAGGATCCGGGAAAAGAAATCTGAAAAAACCCCATATGTGCATAACAAAGGGACAGGAATAAAAGATGTGAGATGTCGATTCTTCTGCCATCAAACAAAAAACACACCACCTAGGACCATGAAGTCCCCGCCTCCTCAAATTGTCCCACGTGAGTACGCGGTTCTTCCATGACAGCCATCCAAAAATAATGATTTTGTTTGGAATTTTCCTTTTCCAAAAAATTCTAAACGAGCTAGAGTTCTACATTATGTGGATCGAAGCACTGATAGATTGGTATATGCCTCTAACAATGGGAGAGCCATTTCTAATCGGACCGCCCCATACAATTTGATCACCTCCAGGGGCGTAGCTAAATCCCGCTCTGCGGATAGAATCCCGGAAGGAGTTCCATTCATCTGACATTGCACCATCCAGACCAATTTGTTCCGCTGTCTTTATGACAGGAGCAGAATGGTACCAACACTGAATAATCTGAGAGAAAAAGTGAATACCCCGATGAGCGAGAGCGTGAATAAGGTGCAGAGATGGACCGCCTTCAGGCTGCAGCTGTAGAATGGAAGCCGATCCAATAGGGATATTACTGCCATCCCTAAAATTCCAAACGAGTCGAGGAGCTACTAGAGGAATGATCTTCCTGAAACTTCGCCATATGCATGAAATAAGACGAGGAAAGGACATAGAGTTGCAGAGGATCAGTTGTAATGCATTCTCCGATAGATATTTGACTCTTATAATATCATTCCACATACCCTGACAAGTGATAGCACGCCAAAAAGATTTAACTAAGAGCGCACAGTTAAATACCCTGGGATCGAGAATCCCCCACCCGTCAAGACCCTTTGGTTTGCAAATATCCTTCAATCTGCATAGATGGTATTTTTTGTCGAGATTGGCCCCGCCCCATAGAAAATTTGAGATGATCCCATTAATCCTTGAGATAATACCTGCAGGAATATAAAGAAGATGCGCCCAATAGACAATCATCTGAGAAAGTACAGATTGAATAAGGATATACCTGCCACCCATCGATAACCATCGATGACTCCATCGTTGGATCCTGTCCCTAAACCTGTCGATGATCCATAACCAATCTCTGTTATTGTAACCACATGGTTTTATAAAGAAGCCCAGGTATCTAAATCCTTCTGATATATGGCGCGTAGAGATCCCCATGAACTCTGCAATAAAAGTAATCTCCTGCACATCACCAAAATCATACAATAGGAATGATTTGCCGCAGTTGATGCTGAGCCCTGTGGCACTTTTGAAGCGTTGGAACATAATGTGAATGTAGAACCAGTGATTCCGTCGCAGATATCCAAAGAGCAGCAGATCATCCACAAAAAAGGAGTGAGAGGTAGAGACTGTGTTTGAAAAGGAGAAACCCTTTATATACCCTCTCCGCTCCGCGAAATGCATAAGTCTACTGAATCCATCCATCACCAGAATAAAGATCAGAGGAGAAAGGGCGCACCCCTGCCTTAGCCCCCGTCCTGCCTTGAAGAAACGCGATGGATAGCCATTTATAATAATTGAATATCTGACATTTGAGACACAAGATAAAATCCATCACATGACCCGGATAGGGACACCAATCTTGAGAAGCAATAACCTTATAAAAGCCCAGTCCACAGAATCATAAGCTTTATGTAAGTCGACATTCATGATTAAGGCTTCTTCCCTGGTAGAATGCATGGAGTGTGCAACCTCCTGGGCAATAGCTATCGCATCATGGATGGATCTGCCACTTAAGAAACCAAATTGTTCTCTTGAGATATTGGTGGAGAGAACATTCTTGATGCGATCAGCTATAATTTTGGAGGCGAGCTTGTACAACAGATTGCACAAGGCAATGGGTCGAAAATCAGCAAATGATTGCGGGTCCGAGACCTTTGGAATGAGTGCAATAAAGGTAGAATTAAGATTAGCTGGTATGAATCCTTTGCATCGGAATTTTTCCAAGATATCAACAATCTCATTTCCCATGAGATCAAAAAAATGCACAAAGAACTCAGAGGGCCAGCCATCCGGGCCTGGACACTTATCATGTTTGAAGGACTTCAGGACCTTATAGGCTTCTTCCCTTGTGATGACACAATCCAGCGCTGCAATGTCATCCTCAGTGAAAAATCTAGGGAATTGTTCAAGAACCCAGGCCCGATTCGCATCATCCATAGCCAGATCAGCTGAGAAGAACTTGGAGAAATATGAGAATGCCTCTTCTTGTATATCTGATGTAGAGAAGACAAAGTCACCATTTTCTTTCCTTATGCGCCATATGGCATTTTGATTGCGACGAGCATTGGCCACTTTGTGAAAGAAACGAGTGTTAAGATCACCTTCCTTCAGCCATAACATTCTGCTTTTTAGGCGCCAAGAGATCTCTTCAATACGGAGGATCTCACGTTTTCTCAGACCGAGATCATGCAAATGCCTTAGGGAATCATCGTCTGGAGAGTGAATAACAAATGAAGAAAATAAATCTTCCATTTCGGCATTAATTTCAGACAATTCCTTTTTAAGGCGCGATTTCTTCTGAATCTCCCATGCCTTTGTAGCTTTTTTAACACTCTGAAGCTTGTAGAAGAAAAGGTCTCATCCCGAGAGGCCAACTTCATCGTTGCTTTGAGACCAGACCCTATGCACCAAATTGGAATAGTCCAAATCTTCAAGCCAAACCCTGTTGAATTTGAAAGGTCGACCACATACCTCAGCATTGGACTTCCATGAGAGTCGAATAGGCATATGATCAGAGGCGGCCGAGATGATAACCTCCGAACGAATCTGGCACCAACGATCCACAATATCAACATGAACCATGGCTCTGTCCAATCTTTTGGCAATGAATTGGTCATTTGCACGCTTATTTGTCCATGTAGGTGTCAGAGGGAGAGGAGAAATGTCAGTCAAATTAAAACCATAGAACAGATCGTTTAAAAAAGGAGAAAGAGGATCTGGTCTGGCATTTGAACCCCATACTTCATCTGAACGCAAGGTAGCGTTAAAATCGCCCATCAGAATCAAATTGTGAAGAGCCAGGATACCCGACCCCGCCATAACCTGCCAGAAAGAGCGCCTGTTGCGATAGGGAGCATATAGGTTGATAATATAGACTGTCTCCTTATATCCCCTAATGTTCCCTGCCAACATAATGCTGCCAATGAACCTGTAGGCCACAAAGGAAGCCATCACTGGATTCCAAACAGCTATAAGACCACCCGAGTGTCCAACGGCGTCCAGTGCAGCAGCCCTCCATCCTGGTTTGATACCGAGGAACATTTTAATAGCCTTTTCCCTAGAACATAAGGTCTCCTGAGCGAGAAAAATGATAGGATCACCCGAAAGCAGAATCTCACGTAGGCAGTGAGTCTTGGGGGCACCACCCATCCCCCGAATATTCATAGAGATGATGTGATTCATCTTGATTCAGGTTCCGGGATGCATGCTCTAAGCGCCCGAGAATCATCCAGAGGACCCTCACAAATCGATATTGGGATCTCAGTGAGGTTTTCATCATTTTCAGTGAAAAGAGAAATGGCTTTAAATTTTCCTTTGGCCAATCTACTGGTTCCTTTTGGCAAAACTCTATCCGAGGAGTTTCTGTTAACAGAAGAGGGCGGTCTGTCAAAGACTGTGAGAGCGGCAATATCAATGTTAGGGTCAGCTAAGATGGCTTCAAGATCTGTTTCAAAAGTATTTTTGGGGGAGTCTTGTATGTTAATGGAGTCAGAAGATTCAGGAGGCATATCCAGGGTGGTATGGGGATGATAGGTAAGAGATGGTTGTGAGTTTGAAGACTCACCAACTTGGAAATGCGAGGAGGGGTACAGTGGAGGATCGCTCGCTGGAGGACGCTGGGGGGCTGTACTGATGCCTCTGATAAAGTCATCAACATAAGAGAAAGTCGGGGCCACAGGACCAGAATCGTCTTTATAATTGATAGTATCTGATAGGATAGGGGATGGTGAAATATTATCACCCAGATGAGAGGATTTTTCCGGGAACGGGACTTCAGCTACAGGAGAAAGATTTGATTCTGGGGGAAGGACACGATCATTGTATTGCAAACCATCCGAGTGATCTTGAGCAGAATAAAAATCATCATCTTCAGAGACATGAGGATAAGGATTACCTGTACAACCATCTTGATCACTCGCAGGATCGGGGATTTTGATTTTATCAGCCCGTCTGGCATGTGAACCAGCATCAGCTCGTTGCATGCGGAAGCGATAGGGACAATTTTCCCTGAGGTGGCCCGTACGATGGCATATAAGGCATCGAAAGGGAATACCCCAAAAGTCGATGCATTTTCGATGCTTTCTGTTCCCCCATACCAAGTCGATGTCACCAGGCAGACCACCTGTATACTCTAGCTCAACCAAGATCCACGCAATGCGCTTGTCACAAGACCCGACAATACTTGGGTCAATGTACTTCGTGACTCCAACAGAGTCACCAATTGCCTGAAGCGCCTTCATAGTCCAAAATTCCAATGGTAGTCCCGGCAGTTTCATCCATATGATACGATTGCGGGGGGCTTCCAGCACCGGGTTGAAACCCACATACCATGGAATAAGCTGTAAGAAACTACGGCCCCGGACCCAAGTGCGACTGGTAATTTTATGGACATCCTTAGCATCCATGAGATGTACACTGAACCATCCATTGATGAGGACAGAAACAATAGGCGTGTATCCAAGTAAATACTTCCAATGTTTTTTGATCCATGTGGCCGTGTCAAATTCACAATTCTCTGGAAATAACCACCGACCAATCACTTCCCTCTTCTGTAAACTTGTCACCCTCTTGCAGAGATCATCGAAATCCAGTTTGACCTCCTTGATATCCATAGTTTGTTTGAAACAGGTCTTGCGTTTCCTTCGTCGGCCACCCCGCTTCTGAGAGGAACCGCCTATAGGCACATGCACCCCCGGAACAGTCCCATGTAGAGCTTGTCTGATAATGTTCTCATCCACCTCGTCCCTCAGAAATCGCACACCAGAACTTTGAGACTGATGAATGTGATCAACAGCGCCAATTGTCCGCTCCATATGTTATCAATATCCTTGTTAACACACATGCAAGAAAGGTGGCGGGAGCTCGTAATGTACGAAAATAGCTGGCAATTTCATGAGATCATCGGGAGACTCAGCCGTCATAAACAAGCAATCAGAAAAATAACAGAGAATTAGAGCCGGCGGTACCCAGGACTCGTGCAGAATAGATAACTTGTACTTAGAATAATGCCTTTGGATGGTCAGATGGGAGAAAGAAAGCCCGTAAGAGTGATAGGTTCAATGTCATCATGTATCATAGGATCGAATCAGCATATTTTGTCAGGAGAAAATGCTTAGTTTAAAGAAGTGTCAGCAGAATTTGACTCGAAAGATGGTGTGTGTTATTACCATAAAAAGATATTTAAAGAAACCGAGGACTGATCAAATCTGGTTAGTCATAAGCTTCCTTAAATGAACCTATTAAACTAATGGGGATAGATGGTATCACCCTGCAAGGACATAGATTTAGGTAGGAGAGGATAAGGCATTAATGGCCAATGTAAAAAACGGTTCAAAATTCAAATTTTCCGGTGGGGGAGACATCGGCAAATCAGAGCGATCAGCCGGAAGTACCAGAGCATAGGGTCCCCGTTTATGGGAGACAACAGCAGCAACACCAGCAACCTGGCATTGTCCACCATTGTTTACGAATTCTGATGCTGTAACTCTTGCATGGTCTAGTAATAGTGAATAGAGAGATCAGATTGTTCCAAAGGATGTGCCAAATCTCTATGAGACCATTTTGAGTTTGATATGAATCAGAAGTGGAAGGTTGCAATACAGGAGGAGAAATGGAGCTTTCACCGACAACTCCGACCATCTGTGAAATGGACGTGATAGGAGGATCTAAGAATAATCAAAGCAATCACAAACATAATAAGCAGCACCACCATTTCAATACAGTCCCCCAGACTTGGCAGCCCGGATAAATACATAATATAACCACCACAAAACAGTAGAAATGGTAGGATCATAAATCTTTGTAGCAAGCAGCTAAAAAAAATAATGATCCTATGTCCAGATATAATAGAGAACCGAACAAAAAGCACTGCAGCCAAGTCCAGACCCGCCTAGAAGACCATGGCACGAGAGTGGAAAACAAAACCATTCCCAGCTAGAAAGAGCAATTCTAAACAAAGAGAATGGAATGTTCCTAAAAAAAAACCATGAGCTGTCCTCATTAAGCAGTAAAAAACACACCCAAAAATGGCGTGAAAGAGATATTCATAACCATAATAGAAAGGATTTTTACAAATCTTACGAGGAAAGTGTCTTTAGCTCACATACGCTCGGCCAATACAAAGATTCTGGAGCTTGTGCAGGTCCTTATTGAGAATTAATTTTGCTCCCTGCTGCTTGGAATTCCCTCTCAACCAAATAATCGACCTGTACACGACACCAACCCAGGAACACCTACTCTGATCCAACTAAAGCGTCGGTCTCCAAAGTTGTTTGAGTTGGTTTTTAATGTTTTTTTATATATACGTACCGTGTATGTTAACTTTAGAATGTTAAATATATTATTATTTTAGTTTGTCTTTGTATCAATCCCGTGCACGTTAGTTTGAAAATTTCCTGATAAAAGTGGTTTTCATTTCTATTCACCATGTAAAAAATTGTTGTGTAAGGTTTGATAGAAGATGCCACATTCAAATAGTTAAATGACTTAAAAAAATATAAAATTCAGTTTTAAAGTTATTAATAAGTTAAATATTAATAACCATTTAGATTTTTTTTTTTTTTAAATTTATATAATTTTGATTATTAAATTCACTATATATAATTTTATTTTAAATTTTAAGAAATTAAAATTATTTTAAAAAATATAAATTAATATGATTATGCAAAATTAGAAAGAAATCAATAAATATATTAAAATTTTTATTATTAAAAAAATATTAATATAATTGTGTTGAAAAGTGTTCTCCAACTTAATATTTAAATAAAATTAGTTAAATCAAAATAAAATAAAATTAAAAATAGTCCATAGACTTCAATCCATAGTTTTCCACATGATATTTTAAACCCACAATATTCTTCTCTAATATCCAAAATTACAATAAATTTAAACGGATTATATTTAAAATTAAGATACTTAATTATAAAATGTATATGTAAATAAAAGTAAAAAAAATAGAATTTACTTTATTAAAAAATATTAATATAATTATACATTTTCCCCATGCTAGGATTTATAAAAACGACCCTTACAACCAGTATAGTTGGATTGAGATTACTGACATTAATGATAAAAAGACCTACATAGCTATCTGTTATTTTTCCCCAATTACTTCTAACTTCTATAAGAAAAATAATCTAGATAAAAATAGTCCTTACAATGGTTTAGAGAATGATATTTCTAGCCTAAGGAATGAAGGTAATATCCTTTTAGTGGGTGACTTTAATGCTCGAACTTCAAGCAACCAAGCTATTCTTCTAAGCAATCATTCCAACCCCAATCCTCTTTGGTTAGACAAAGACCTTACTCTGGCTAGACGGTACAAAAGGAGCTCTGAAGACCTCAGGGATAATTTGTTTGGGTTGGAGCTAGTCAAGCTCTGTAGTGCTCAGGATCTCATAATTTGCAACGGTCTAAAGAAGTGGCCCAATTCTAGCCAGATGACCTACATCCATGGACTTGGCAGCAGTGTGGTAGACTATGTTATTTCCGATCTCCCTTTGTACAACGAAATAGTAAGTTTTGACATCTTAGACGACCACGAGCCTGACTCTAATCATAGGCCTTTACTCATAACTCTCAATTTTTATTGTTATCAGAAATCGAATTGTCCACGGTATCATAGAAGACTTGTCTTCTATGATACCGTGGACAATCCGATTTCTGATAACAATAACTATAACCATGGAAGTTTAAAAACCAGAACTCTCAATTTTGCCATGCATAGAGATCCCATAGAAGATAATCCTTATAGTCAAAAGAACTTAATCTTTGATATAAATAAAAATGATCTCTTTCTAAATGAATTAAAAACTAATTTGCTTCATTTATTTAGTATAGACAACATAGATGACCTCTATCATAATTTTACTACAACCCTCTCATATTCTATTAACAAGTTCTCAATTGAAGTCTCAAGTAATAAAAGAAATAGCAAAACCAACCAATGGTATGACAAAGATTGTAAAAGTGCGAGGAGAGCAATTAAGAAAGTTGTTGATGAATCTCTCAAAATTGACAAGACAAAAATCTAAAAAGCCCTAACTAAAAGGAAAAAAAAGAAATATATTCATAAAAGACAAGAGAATCTCTTACACCTCTCTAAGGTGGCTCCTAAGAAATTCTAGAGGCGGATTCTAACTAGGAAAACTAAAGATAATAATAAAATTTATTTACAAGACTGGAATTCCTATCTTAAAAAGCTTTATGAATATCCAAATGCCAGGGATTTTGAAACCCTTCTCACAATGGAAGAAGTTTTCTCATTAGAAGACATTGATTTTGGGGTTAAATGGTTGGAAAATGGGAAAGCTAAAGATATTGAAGGTTACCAGGCGGAAATCTTTAAAATTGGAGGTCCTATCCTCAGCCCCCACATCCACAAGCTTTTCAACCAAGTGGTCAAGCAAGGGTTCCCTAAACCTTGGACTCGGAGCCTCTTTATCCCTATTTTTAAAAGTGGGGATACAAATAACTCCTCGAATTATCGGACAATTATGATCAACCCTCTCTTAGCCAAGTTATATGGTATTATTTTGGAAAAGAAGTTGAGCATTTGGCTTGAAAGTGAAGGTAAGTGGGCTAAAGGCCAAGCAGGTTTTAGAAGGCAGCACTCAACAACGAACCACCTCGTTACACTTAGGATCATTGTGGAGGAATGCCGCAATGATAAATCCAATCTCTTCTGTTGCTATGTGGACTTTAGAAAGGCTTTCGATACGGTTCCTAGAAAAAACCTATGGAATAGATTAGAAGAGTTAAATGTTCCTTTCGAACTAAGAGTGGCCGCTATAAGGTTATACGAGAATGTAATTTCCAAGTTAAAGAGCAATGAGGGGTGGTCGAAAGATATTAAGTGTAATATCGGAGTTAAACAAGGTTGCCCCCTCTCCCCTACCCTATTTGGAATTTACATCGACAAGCTAGAAGGTTGTTTAGAGGAAGCAGGATGTGCTGGCACGATCTTAGTTGGGATAGTCATCATCCTTCTTCTCTATGCTGACGATATTGTTCTTCTCGCAAGGTGCCCATCTGATCTTGATAAGCAACTTAGACTTCTTAAGGATTTCTGCTCTACCATGGGTATGTCTGTTAACACTGACAAAACAAAAGTTATGATTATCAAATCCAAGAAGGACACTTACGCTAATTTTATGTATGACAATAGTAACTTGGAGGAAGTGTCTTCTGACAAGTACCTAGGAATTGATATTCATCACAAGCTCAACTGGAACTATAGCATTCAGAAAAGGATTAATAAGGGGTGGAAAGCTTATTTTGGTCTTGAAAATAATTGTAAAACAACAAACCTTGTAATGTGGGATAGAAAGAATTTCCTCTTTGAAACTTTAGTCACTCCTGTTATCTTATATGGATGTGAGGTTTGGGGTTGCATCATCTCTAGAGAATCCTGGAGAAAGATTGAGCAAATCCAAAAGCGTTTTATAACTTATAACCTTAAAATTAAAACCAATACACCATATCCTATTCTCCTTATAGAAGTGGGTCTTTCCCCTATCAAGAGCCTAGCTATGAATAGGCTTCTGTTGTACAAACACAAACTCAATAGTATAGGAGACCATAGAATTCCTAAGCTAGCTTTAAATTCCAACCAAAACCACCTAAGGCTTAAACGAGGTTGGTATAAAGACACCAGGGCCTGGTTAAACCATTGGGAGATCAACGAGATTGTTGCATTGCAAAACATTAATAACATTAAAAAAATTGTTACTTCTAAGTTCAAAGAAAAAATGTGGTGGGAGAAAGATCTAGCAGCTAAAGAAAAATAAGATATTATAAGGAGGTCATCAACCCCACCCTAGAAGATAAAAAATATCTATCTGTTTTAACTAGCTCAAAGAAGAAAATTAATATAGCCAAGATTAGAATGAACTCTCATGAGCTCCATAATGGAGCAGGTCATTGGACGGTTCCTAAAACACCATGGATGGAAAGGATCTACCATCTCTGTTAGAATATGAACATCGAGGATGAAAATCACTTCCTCTTAGAGTGCCCCACGTACAACCGCAATAGAGCTCAATTTCATAATCTTTGTTGCAATACTGACCTTCCTAACCTTTTAAGATGTCAAAATTATAGTGAGCTCAGGAGGCTTCTCTCCAATCTTTTTGAGCATAGGAATAAAATCTTAAATCAAACTAAATAACTATTTTCTTTAGGTCCGATAGACCAAAGATTGGTCTCAGTAGACGTTAACCACCACCACCACCATCATCACCATCATCATCATCATCATATTTTTAAAAATAATCAATTACAAATACAGTTTTTCTCAACAATAAAATATGAAGTGATGAATACAGTATCCAAACGATGTACAAGAAACAAATGAATACATCTTGACACTCAAACACATTGCCAGAACTGTTTTTGTTACAATTGCTAAACAATTCAAAGATTAAATGATAAGTGTGTAGCCACTAAATTAAAAAATAGCAGCTAATTATGCAGATGATAAGACGATAAGTTTGATATGAAACTATTATTTTTAATTATTTACAATAATTATTTTTACAAAGTTTAATAAAAATAAAATAATAATATGCATATATTTTAAATAAAATAATAATTTATTATAAAAATCTTATAATGACTAAATAATGTAATATATATATTGAGTAAAATGAGATGAATCATTTTATTTATTTAAATAATAATATTAGTTTAATAAATTTTATTAATATAGTAAATTAAATTTAAAAATAAATTAATGTTAGTATGTAAATTTTTACAGTTAAGAATATAATGATAAAAATGTTGATCATAAAAATGTTGAAACATAACGGCATGATTTTTAAGATAAACAATTCACTCATCTTCAAAGACAAGTTTATTTGATAAAGTGAAAAGTGCTAGATCAAGTTTGTTGAATTCTTAAATTATATTTAATACTATTATCAGTGTGCATAATTAATATAAAGTTTTTTGGAATGGTATGAATATAAAGATTATAAGTATTTAATATGAATAGGAATTCATTTGATAAAGTGAAAAGTGCTATATAAAATTTGTTGAATCCTTAAATCATATTTAATATTAGTGCACACTTTATCATTATTATTTGTGAGTGTAAGTAATGTAAAGTTTTTTGGAGTAACATGCATAAAATATTTAAAAGTATTTAATATGGTTAGGAACATTTTTATTTTTAAAGATAATTTTATAAATAAGTAAATACATTATAGATATTAGAATTTAATTATGTTTATATGTGTTTATTTTTGACATAGAATTTTTAAATATTCAATTTAATTATCAATAATTAATTATATTTATGTGTGAACAATATGATTTATGAAATATTCATGGAAATTAGAATACATGACTAATAACCAAAAAAAAATCTATAGTTTATTGCAAGACATAATTTTAACTAAAACAATGTATATGACAAACATTTTTATTTTTGAAAATTCTCTCATAATAATTCAGCACATCTAGCTAAAAGATAAACACAACATTAAGTGAAATGATTTGTGCCAAAGTAAGAACTATGAGCAATGAATTGAGGCTAGTCGGTAGTGTTTGTGATAAGAGTGAGCAATTTGACGCGCACGGTGGAAATGGTGACAAAGTTCCTTTTGTTTTTCATGTAAATGACTCAAGTATGATGCAATGTAGGGAGAGTGAGTGAGATATTTTAAGTTTAGTTTATATATGGAAAAGTTTAATTTAGTGTGAGTTTGTATAAATAAGTTATTTAAAATTGAGTTAAGTTTAGTTAATGCTTGTCAAAAATGTATAATTAGTAATCGTGGTTTTTATATATTTGGAATTGGGTCAGAAAATTATATAGTCATAAAAGCTAAAAACCGAGTGAATGAGAGAGATTTATGAATACTGCTTTTAATTGAGCACCTTAACAAAGGTACTGGTTTAAATCTCGGAAACATGGGGTCTTGGTTGGATAGGATCATATTGCTTCGCAAGACTTTTTCTGATATACACTTTAAACATATTTATCGGGAGAAAAATTGTATGGTTGACAGTATATCTAAAAAAGGCTTACAGGGTGACTTTGGGTTCATGCACTATGAGTTACATGACTCGGGAGGTAGGGGTGCTACTGGGACTGTTAATTTTCTCTAAGGAGATACTATTAGTTACTACAGTTTTAGTCATTTTGGTATACATTAGAGTTTTTGCTAATGTTTTATGTTATTTCTTAGTGCTACAGTCGATCCGAGTGGACATTGGTGGTCACCCACCTATTCCACTTGAGGCCCCACCATTTTCTCTTTCAGTTTTTCAGTTTTAGAACAACTTACTATTTTTAGCATTTTTTCGGGTCCTGAACTTTCAGAGCCGTTTTGAGGCCCTAAACGACATTTTTTGGGAAAACCAGGAGGATCCATGTTTCTCACTCAAAATTTGTAGTCCTCGGATAGATCTTTCGAACGAGTTATGATTCACGTCAAACAGAGATCGTATGCCCAAGTTACATCCCCGGGAAGTTGAAACACCAATTTACCCAAACGAGGCCCATATTTTTGGCACTTCATCTCCTAGGGTTAGGGTTTTGGATGTTTAAGGTTTTTCATTGTTTCTAAATAATAAATAGGCTCTCGAGCCTCATTGTAACTCAGTTGAGAGGCCTGTAGCCGCCACATCTCTTCTCAGAGATAGCTACCAGCACCCTAGCTAGTTTATTCCCATTCTGTCTGTAAGAAAATTTCAGTTCTTTTATATTAATGAAATGAAGTGATTTTTCAGATACATCTTTGCATTTATGGTTATATGTTTATTCTGTTGCGTTCCTTCATAAATCCATATCAGTGGTATCAGAGCGGTCTGCTTTTTCTCGATCCTTCTTTGCATGTCACCAACGAGGTCGGGGTATAAGGATTTAGAGCTCGATCTGGTGGAACCTTTGCAGGATCAGCCTCGCAAACACCAACGGACGCCCATGGGGGATGAAAAGAAAGATGATGGAGTAGGAGATACTATCAAAATATTGCTCGAGGAGGCCCTCGAAAAACAAAGGAATGCGATGATGGATAACTTTGCCCAGAACCTTCAACGGCTGCCCACCGGCGACGCATCTGCATCCAATAGCCACTCTAGAGGTGCGACTCCTTTTAAGGTACAAGTAAATTTTTACATTCCCATATTTGAGGGTCAAATAGATGTAGATGCCATAGATAGATGGTTGAATCTATTAGAAAGATATTTCTCGGTTCATGACTTTTCTGACTGGGAGAAGATTAATTTTGCACTCCTTAAAGCCACCCCCCATGTCAAGGGCTGGTGGGAAACCTACTGTGAGAACAAGGACCAGACAGAACCCTCTCTGTTCTTGGTCGTACCAACTTGGAATTCTTTTCGAGACGACATCAAGGAACAGTATTATCCCATGGGGAGCTATGAGGACAAGTACATACAATGGACCATGCTGCAACAACAAAGGGATCAAGATGTGCATGAGTTGACGAATCTGTTCCATACCTTGCACACAAAGTTGGGTATCAAAGATTCAGAGAAACATCTAGTGCTAAAGTATCGTAGTTGTTTGCACAGATACATTCAGGAGGAAATGCAGTTCCTCGACATCTCTTCGCTTGGTACGACATACCGGTATGCTGCCAAGATTGAACAAAAATTCAAACAGAAGAAGCGAAACTTTGGATCTACGAATCAAAAGCAAGGGAGAGGAGCTCCCAAACTATAGAAGAAAGGATAGAGCCAAGGCATGGTGACTCAAGACAACCTGTCAAAGCCACAAGCAAAGAACAACACTGCAAAGCCAAATAAGGACACGGGAAAGTGGTGTGAGTTCCATAAGAGCTCCACTCACAACACAAGTGAGTGTCGGGCCAAGCAGTCGCTAGTGGCCGAGATGAGGGCTTCTGAGTCAGATGCATGCTCCGACTCTGAATCAGAACCTGACAAGGGGAATGAAAAAGGGAAAAATATTATTGATGCGGAGCCCAACGCCATTGTTGCCACTGCGAAGATCCAGAAGGAGGAACCAGATGACCCAGAGGAGGAGGAATGTCTCTTCCACTCCCAGATGTGGGTAAAAAGCTCCCCGGTACAATTCATTGTCGACAATGGGAGCCAAAAGAACCTCATTTCAGCAGACGTCGTGAAGCGGTTGGGATTGCCGAACACAACTCACCCACATCTATACACCATCAGGTGGCTTCACTAAGGACGAGATCTTCGCGTCAGCCAGTAGTGCCGCCTTCCCTATAGCATCAAGCCCTTCACGGATGAGGTATTATGTGACATTGCTCCTATTGATGTTTCTGATGTATTATTAGGACAACCATACTTGTGGAAGCATCATGCTGTGTATGAGTCTCGTCTTCGCACTGTTATTGTTACTTTGGGAAATAAGTTGTACAGGATACTAGAGGTACCACCTCTTGCCGCTATCTCTTTGGTTACTGCAAAACAATGCAATAAGCTCATTTCCCAAACCAGGAAATTCGTTTTCCTGATGATCCACCCCCAAGGCAAGAAGAAGACTGTGGCCACGACCTCCATACAGGACTCCTCTGCACAACAACAACAAATGGACAAGGCTGTGGTGGAGTACGAGGACATATTCACCTCACCCACAGGGGTTCCTCTGCACTCACCCCAGGTGCGCCACTACCCAATGGATCAATCTATCAGCACTCTGTTCTGGAGAACGACGAAATCAAGAGGCAGATTCAGGAGCTACTACAGAAAGGTCACATCCGACCAAGTTCATCGCCCTGTGGGAGCCCGATTGTGTTGGTACAGAAGAAGGATGGGACGTGGAGACTCTGTACTGACTATTGGGTGCTGAAAAAATCACTGTTTGGAATAGGTACCCGATCCCACGGATTGATGACCTTCTGGACCAACTCAAAGGGGCGAAATATTTTAGCAAGATTGACTTGAAGTCTGGGTATCACCAGGAACCAATTGAACCCTCCGATGTGTGGAAGACTGCCTTCAAAGCCAAGGAAGGAATTTTTGAATGGCTGGTCATGCCTTTCGGGTTGACGAATGCTCCCGCAACCTTCATGAGGTTGTTGGATGACATCTTGCGGCCATTCACCAACTCATTTGTAGTGGTGTACTTGGATGACATTCTGATCTTCAACCAGACTTGGGAACAGCACCTCCACCACATCTGACAAGTCCTCCAAACACTACGACAATGCAAGTTGTGTGCCAATTTGGAGAAGTGCACTTTTGGCATGACCCAGGTTCAATATCTGGGATACATTGTTGATGAAATGGGGGTGCATGTGGATCCAACCAAGATCCAAGTCATTCAGGATTGGCGAGCCCCAACCACTATAATAGAGCTTCGCATCTTTTTGGGTCTTGCTAATTTCTACCGTAGGTTCGTGTTGGGATTCTCTCATATCACTTGGCCCTTGAGTCAAGTCACCAAGGGAGGAGTGAGAGAAAAATTATTTTGGTCAGAATCTCAACAGAAGGTGTTTACGGAATTGAAAACTGCCTTTGTTCTGCCCTAGTGCTCACATTACCATACTTGCAAGAGCCATCTGAGATCGAGATAGATGCCTCTGACTATGCTATTGGGGCAGTTCTTACTCAACAGGGACATCCAGTGGCATATCACAGTGAGACATTGTCTGACGCAGTTCACAAGTACCCCACTTACGACAAAGAAACGTATTCCATTGTGCAAGCTTGTCGAAAATGGAAGCATTACATTTTGGGGAAGGAAACAATCATCCACACAGACCACCAGCCCTTGCAGTTCATACGGACACAAGGGAAGTTGCAGAATGATCGCCATCAGAAGTGGTCCACATATCTGCAACAGTTTCATTTGAACATCAAGTACAAGAAGGGTGGCACCAATAATGTTGGAGACTGTCTCAGGCGACCACCGATTGTGGCGCTCACCACTGTTCCCAACTCTTGTGGGCACGAGACTTATGATTGGCTACTTCTCTACGAAAGCGACCTAGAATTCGGTCACACATACAAGGCACTCTTGGGGGGTGCGCAAGTTCCAAATTTTCACCTTGTTGTGGAGGTAAATCCCCTCTGCAGACAGAGGCGATCCCTACTAGCCCAGACCGGGTCTAGCAACAATCGTCACACACTATAATGCAGGTTCTTAATTGCAAATAAACCAACTAGCGATGAAGGCTTACCTGGAATCCAACGCTGTCGTTCGTAGAGAAAGTAGCGCTCCCGTTCCTTAGCTCTGGCAGATCACAATCCTCACGATCTTCGTGATCGGACACCTGTACATGCCAGAAACAAAATAAACGCAAGCATAAAATCCAGTACGTACAACTATATGTCAGTCAGAGAAGACATAACTCATGATCATCATCAAGAACAAGAGTGGAACCATAACCAGTAGTCGCTTATCATTAATTCATCAAAGGAAGAATACAACCATAGCTCTGACGCTGAATTCTCCTTCGGAGGGTCATCAGCAGAACGTGTCTCGATAAAGCCTGTCAGGGATGGGACAAACCTCTCTCTCCGAATGTCTCGACAATAATATCCTTGCTTGGATTTGGCCTTAAGGGAATGAATCAAGGCTCTTACAGCATAAGGCTCTTGGGAACTTGGAGACTAGCTTGCAAAGGAGATGAGCAAGCTTTTATAGATGGAGGAAGGGGAGTTGGGATCCCTATAATCATGGGATTGGCCCTATCCTCAAGGAAGCTTCCATGAGAGGTGGCAAACCACTTCCTCTACATGGAGATCCATAGCCAAACCTCCCAACTCAAGATAGATACCAGTTTAGGAATTGGTTAGGACGAAACTTCTGCCATTTATTTTTAAAAAACACTCCTTCAAATGGCTGGCGCGGGTGCGACTCTGCAACAGAGCGCCAATTGGCGTGCCCTCTTTGGCGGATTTTCCCCCTTGGCGCGAGGGCTAAACTGGGTACCCGCGCCAATGCAAAAAGAGTTGTTTTTAGGGTTTTTCACAAGGAGTTGTCTTCAGGGCATTGAAAGTACATGTTTAGGGGAATGCCATGAAAGTGTTTTCAAGTTATGTTACTGCTCACAGGTCACAGAATGAGCCCTCCAATGTGCAGGACGGAGATTGCAGGGATGGTGACGAATTTCTGTGTAACAGATGCCCCCTAAAGCATGAGGCCCGAGAGAGAGAGAGAGGGGTGAAATGATTTACGAGAACTTGTCCAACTAAAAAAACCGCCGTCGAAAAACCTACGTAGAGAAGTACAACTGATATCTCAAATACATGATATATATGTGGTATGGGAACAACCATCCATAACAGAGTATGTAATAATCCAGATCCAAGGCATGGACGCAGCCATCCAGTGAGGATTGGTAAATAGACTCAGGTATGGTCGCAGCCATCCAATCAGTGAGTCATGTAACTAATCATAATAATCCACAAAATCGTAGCCTGGATTATAACAGGCAGAATCCAGGGTCTTGCGCTCCATCTCGACCCAAACAAAGTACAAGTTCAAGCATGCGAATAAGTGAGATGAAGTCAAACATGCAATAACATCGTCTGATTACCAGCCAATGATGAAAGTTGTTAACAGACGCGTGAGGTACCACCATTAAGGCCAATGGTCCTCAAGGTACTACAGGTACAATCTACAGCATGTGAACAATAAGCTAACGTCGAACACTCGCAGAATCACTCGATCGGAGGCCAATGATGAAAACCTCACGTCGAATGCGAAGAACCTGCCATTGAGGCATGCAGGCTCCAAGGTACCAGAAGGGAGTCTCTAGATCAGCTTCCTGGATAATGAGCTAAAGTCGACAGGAAGTGACCTTGATCGAAGGTGGGCCATAGTGTTTCCCACATCATCGATGTGAGACTAAGGAACATAATGTCTTTGTGAATCAGGATCAGATGAGAATCAGAGGAAGGTTGATACTTGCAGAGGTCAACTTCTCTTGAACATATAAATGGCACGACAGTGGACTTGGCAGTATTTGGCATCAAAATATCAGAGGTCATAGTGACGAGGCAAAGAGAAAATGAGAGGTCAAGAGGGATTACCCAAACCCACAGAGGCAAGTGAACAAACAAGATGAGATATCCCCAACCCGACACGAATGCAGACAAGTGCCATGTTCAAGAGCGACATACTGCCGACACGACAATGATGTTGGTTCCATTTTCCCCATCATTCCTGGCGAGTACCTCTTTATTTTTACACAAGGTTGAAGAGGATACCATGTGCTTTCTGTATAAGTCCATCCTAGTACATTTAGCGAGCCCTAGGAAGGAGAGACTCGAATGACGTCATTATGACTGAATTCGATGTCATCAGGGTTTAACGAGTCTGACAAAGGAAGAACTCAGCATCTTTTCATGTTTAGAGAGTTTGAAAAGACAGCGGAAAAGTAAACTCCAACGGTCCCTTTTCGTAAATAGTTCCTCAGATCCGAAAAGGTAGAAAACTATGTCTGAGAAAACCTCCTAGTCGCAATACGCTAGGGTATTCCTTTTTCGTAAATAATCCATCCCAGCCCGAAAAAGGGGTAAATGTATACTGGGTAGATGTTGTTTCGTGGCCACTTTAACGAGATCGAAACGACAAGGGCCTCAGCAATCTTTTCATGTTTAGAGAGTCAGAAAAGAGCTGAAAGATGACTCCAAAATGACTTTTTCATGTATTTACCGAGTCCGAAAAAGTATAAAATACAACTCATGTCACCGTTTAAGTTGCGTAAAACCTGTTGCTACACACAAAGGCAAGTGTAAAATCCATTTTTTACAAAATATATCAAAATATTAATAAAAATGACTTTTAAAACCCAATTAGATTTCAAAAAGTTGTAAATATGTCTCAAATGGTAAAAACAAAATTACTTTTACTATTTACCTCATTGGAGAGCAACAGTGGTCCATTGGTGTGCAAACTTCTGACGGCGACTGCGACTGATCCGGGCTACCATTCAGATCCCCGTTTGTTCCAGGTAAGAGGTGCTTCCTTGAACTCCATTTTGATCCATTTTTAAGAGATTTCCATTACGGATTAGAATTATGTGGAATATTTTTAAAATTTTAGGGCTCTGCTCATTGGCGCGGGTATCGGGCACGGACCCGCGCCAATGGCCTTTTGCATACAAAGGGGTCGCGCCAATGGCGTAACGCAGTTTTCCGTTTTAAATTTCCAAACAGAGAACGATCCAATTGATTTTTTCATGTAACAGAGGCCTAATTAAGGGTTTTTGATCATGTTGATGCAGGCAACCAAGCACAATGGTTATCGAATGGAAAGAGAGGGAGCACGGGGAAGAGGATGAAATGGCTATGGAGAATGAAGCCTGTATGAATGTACTTAAGAACTGTGGACTCAAAAAGTTCTTCTTGATGCCCTGCTTACGAGCTCAACCTGAGCTCCTACAGTACTTGGTCAGTATTTGGGACGAAAATGAAGAAGTGTTCAAACTTCAGGACCAAGCGCTGGAACTGGAGGTTTCCGATGTATACTTCATAACTGGACTGTCGTGCAGAGGTTCGGTGCCCATCTTGATAGGTAGCAGACCATCTGGGGATAAGATGGAGCAAGTAATGGTGAGGGTGTGCCCAAGGGCACGGATCGGATCAGGAAGTGGGAAGGTGGACATCCACACTGTCGAGGATCTAGCACTCAGAGTAGTGCTGCACACCATTACACGAGATGCGGGATCGCAGGCTCCACATGAGGCAACCAAAGCCCAACTCCTATTAGCCTCTGAGTGTATGAATCCTACACTGTTTGATTGGGCTACATTGGTGACAACCAATATCAAGAGGCAGCTTACAAAGTGAAAGCAAGCCAAACTGAAACAGTTTGGCTACGGTTCCATTTTGGTATCGTTCATCCTGGAACGACTACCTATCTTTCAGGGCCAAGGGGCCATAGTTGCTGAGCCGATACCAAGAGAGCCAAGGATGGCTCGCTGGGCAGCACTTATGCCCAGATCAGGAGGAGGCCAACAGATGTCTTGGAGGCCGAAGTTTTTTGGATGGTTGCGACGTCAGTTGATTGTGGTCGAGGATTGGCCTTATGCTGGGACCGATTTCACCAGAGACCCAGACCTTCCGCTCCTGGAGGGAGATGACTGGGACGAGGAGTTGGGTATGACCTCTCTTTTTTTTATTTTTTATGTTTTATGATTTTTTTTGGCAATACATGTCCGTTCTAATAACAGTTTTTATGTGTATGCAGACGTCGGCCCAGAGAGACCCGTGGGCATGTCGCCCATTGCGCGGAGAACCCATGTTGATCATGACCCTCAGGCTGAGGGTGGTGAGGGAGGTGAACTGATTCAGAACCTGGAGGGCATCGCCCGGGGGATCCCGGACTATGCACGGCTAGCAGATGTTCCGCTAGTATACTAGCAAGACACTGTGGGGGTGCCCAGTCGCCTCCATCGACTATTGAGACGCCTAGTGCGCGCGGTAGCATGTTACCATGAGCACCATGCGGACTAGGTGCCTAGGGCTTCTTTCATGCAAATTTTTTGAGAGACATGTCGTCTCCGGCTGTATTAAGACGAACATGTATATTTTGTTTTTATGTGATGCACACTATGTAAACTTTTCGACACATATATATATATAACTTATTTCTGGATGGATCTTCTACATATGATGATGTTTTGTTTATAAATTGCGCAAATGTCTATCTGGAACCAAATTAGCTACTGCATCCGTTAATGTATTCATTTGTCTGGGTATGTGTTGATATGTAATATAGTCAAAATTTCTTTCCAGCAGACGAATACGCAGATACAGACGTAAAATGGATGGGTTTCTAACTGAATAATGCCCGTTAAGCTGTGACACTACAAGTTGTGAGTCCAGATATACAAGTAATTCACGGATACCAAGGTTTACAGCCTCGGTTAATAATTCTAACACATCACTATATTCCACGATATTATTTGTAATACACCCCAGACACACACCTTGCAGGTTGACCAACTCACCAGCAGGATCGTAGATTACCCAGGCTGCCGAAGACAGACTCCTGGTACTACGGGAGGCACCATCCGCGAAGCCCACAAACGGAGTAATGGACATCTGCACAATCAGGAAGACCCAATCAGCAGAAAGATGTTTACATCGCACACCACACCACACATGCACACAAATGAATATACACACCTATGTACACACACCACACTAAAAATAACTTCAAGCGTAGTATTTCTTAAGGTACAACCCATTTCTAGGCTGCGCCAATGGAACTCCTTCATAATCAATGAGCTCATAAGCCCCATTTTTCAATACTAGTTTTACTATATAGGGCCCATGCCACATGGGTTGGAGCTTTCCTGCCCTGAGTTTGTCGTGCGCTTGGTCGTATAGGAGGATAAGGTCCCCTTCAACAAAGGAACGTGGAGAGACTGATTGATCAAAGTATGCTTTGACCCGCTTTTTCTGTGCCTCAATGACTAAGGCAGCCAAGCGGTGGGTTTCATCCAACCGTTCCAAATACAAGAGACGCTCTTCTTTAGGCGAAGTGTCGGGTAAAAGTTCCACATCCAACTTTAATGAAGGAATTTCGCACTCAACCGGAAGAGTTGCTTCCAGACCATACACCAATTGGAATGGTGTGAATCCGGTTGCACTCTTTGCTAATGTCTGGTATGCCCATAGAGCTAAGAATAGTTGGAGATGCCAATTAGATTTATGAATACCAACTGTCCTTTGAAGCATTGTGACCAAAACTTTGTTCACAGCCTCAACGTGGCCATTTGCCTGGGGGTAATATGGCGTTGAGCTATCGTGTCGTAAGCCTAATCTTGATGTCAGCTCGGCCATCATGTAATCTTGAAAGTGAGTACCATGAGCGGTAACAATGGCCTAAGGGACCCCGAAACATGCAATAATATGGTTGAAGATAAATTGGGCAGCTGTCTTACCGTCGGCGACTAGTGTAGGCATCGCTTCGGCCCACTTAGTGAAGTAGTCGACAACGATGATTATATATGCATGCCCCCCGGCCAAATGAGGGTTACACGTCATGAAATCTACGCCCCATTTTGCAAAAGGGCTGACGGTAATGACAGGATGCAGGGGGAGGGGTGGCGCGCGCATCTTGTGCTAAAAAACCTGGCACGCGTGACATTTGCAGACTGCAACAATACAGTCTTTGAATATTAACGGCCAGAAGTAACCCGCACGCAGAATCTTCTGGGCGGTGGCATATGCAGACATGTGACCGCCACAAGCACCACTGTGACAGTCATTTAAGACTCTTTTGGCCTCTTCCAGAGTCAAATACGGACGGAGCATTGAATCTACTCCAACCCGGTATAATGTATCTCCTACAATGCGGTAGGGTTGAGACTGATGCCAAATCCGATGTCGGGCATCTTTGGTCAACTCAGAGAAAAAATTTGACGTCTGAAGATACATAATAATATCACCATACCATGGGTCACGGGTGCTGATAAGGAAGATGGTTTCGTCTGGAATATGTTCTTCAAAATGAGATGGTGGGAGTCTGTCGCGAGGGAGCAAATAAGATCCGCGAAAACCAGTGATTTGGTCGACTTAGTAGTAGTAAAATCTAGGTTGAACTCCTGAAGGATAAAGATCCATTTGGAGCATTTTCCCCCCAGTAATTGTCGAGAAAGAATATATGTCATGGGGTTGTAATCTGAAACCACGGTAACGGTACGCAGCAGGATGTAGTGGCGGAAACGTTGCACAACTTGTACAGCTGCTAAAGCTAGCTTCTCAATGTGAGCGTAACGCATTTCTATGTTGAGAAGGTTCCATGATAGATAATACACAACGTGTTCATTTCCATCATCGTCATCCTGCACCAGAACCATAGATATGGTGCTAAAGGCGGCGACCAAGTATAGAGTGAAATCACGATGATAGTTTGGAGGCCGAAGCAATGGAGCATTAACAAGTAATGTCTTAAGCTTCTCAAAGGATTGTTAAGCAATGTCGTCCCAATGAAAGAGAACGTTCTTCTTTAAAAGACGCGTGAATCCTTTGGCCACTTTTGCGTAGTTCGGTATAAAGCGTCGTAGGAAGTTAGCTTTTCCCTGCAGACTCTGTAATTGATACAACAAAGAGGGTGATGGGAGTTTGAAAATGGCCTCAACCTTTAGGGGATCGAGGCGAATCCTGTCCTTGGAGACTATGAACCCCAAAAGACGACCAGAATCCACGCAAAAGACACGTTTATGAGGATTGAGCCTGATATTATAGCGTCGACAGCGAAGGAAAATCTGGCGGAAGTGTTCTGGGTGGTCCTCTCACTGAGTTGAATGAGCTGGAAAATCATCCAGATAAGGTTGAACGATATGGCGTATGTCGTGGAACGTGTAAGACATAGCACGCTGGAAAGTGGCCCCAGCGTTCTTCAAGCCGAACGGGAGCTTTTTATAGGCAAAAGTACCCCATGGATAGATGAATGCAGTCTTGTGTTGATCGACAGGTAAAATATTTATCTGATTATACCCGGAAAAGCCGTCCATCAAGGAATAGATCTCACTCCCGGCACATTCGTCAATGATTTGATCTATGAAAGGAGTGGGGTAGTTGTCCTTTGGACAGGCCCGATTAATATCTCAGTAATCAACACAAACTCTTATAGTACCCTGTTTCTTATCTACAGGGACAATGTTGGAGACCCATTCTATGAGGGGAATTGGGTAAATAAAGCCCGCGTTCAGAAGTTTTTCAACTTCTGTTTTAATAGCAGCGGCTTTGCGAGGGTGCACCGGGCGTAGGCATTGGCGCACGGGTTTCACACCAGGATAGGTAGGAATCTCGTACACTACTATGCTGGGATCAATCCTGGGCATTTCCTCATAGGACCAAGCGAACACGTCTCTGAATTCTTGAAAAAGATCAGTATAGACTCGTATCTCATCAGGAGAAAAACTCACTCCCACGTGTATGTTCTCAACTATCCCCGGTTTAATGGAGATGTCGATCAGAATAGTTTGAGTTATGTTGCTCAGGTTTCCCTCTGAAAGCACCTCATGTGTCAATATCGGCGTCTGGAGAGGTGGAGTGGGAACTTGAGATGCAAAACGCTTTAGAAAATCTGACATTGCCCCCAGGCTAGGCATAAAGGAGGAACGATGATGAGTATCGGTCCAAGGCAGCTCTTCAAGAGACATTGTTTCAACAATGGCTTCGTCAAAAGGAAAAATCTCTTTAAGAGGATCAGGCGAGTTGGCCTCGTTGAGCCAGGGGGATTGAGAATAGATTTCTAAAGCCATGCTCGAAGGAGCATGCTGAGGAGGAGGAGGATCAGATGCGGCAACGATTTCATAGTAGTTAATCTCTACTGGAGTTAAAGGCATCGATTCTCCAAACTCAATCACGTGCTCAGGCGAAGGGATGAGCCATGGGTCGTCAGACCTAGAGATCATATTAACTTGAGCAGTGTGCGGTGGCGGCGCGGGAAAAATACCCATGAGGATGGGGTCTTTGAAGAGACCAGGTCCTACACTGTCAGGGGGATTTGGGATCTGATCCTCGTACGGAACGTTGTTCTCGGAGGTGGAGGTGAAGAAAGACAACTGATCCACCGTAACGATTTTGCCCTCGTGAGGGAACTTAAGAAGTCGAAAGAGGGTGAACGGCACGCATAGCATGGCCGATAATTATATTGTAGTTAAGCTTGGCGTCAAACACTTCTACTTCTACATTGACTGTCTTCCCCTGTAACATAATCGGTAAAATCTCGAGAACACCCAGGGGTTTGGATTCCCGACCATCGAATGCCTCTAGGGAATTGGGAGATGAAGAAAGATCCAGAGAGCCAATGGCCTTCTAGCAGGCGGACGACATGACACAGGTGGAGGCACCTTCATCCACAACGACCCTATGGATGTTAAGACCGTTGATCCTGACTTGAATAATGAGAGCGATCTGATGTGGAAGTCGGGGGGTGAAGTTCTCTAAGTCAAAGGTGAGAAGATTAGAATTAGTGGGATCGATCCCACCGATTGCAGACAACAAAGCTTTCCGTTGCGATGGGAAACTTTGAAGAACTTCCAATGTAGACATGGCAGAAGGCGCCTGTGCCAAATCCTCAATAATACTGTAGTGCTGAGTGGCACAGGCATTTGGATTGTAGGAAGACCTTTGTAGAACACCTTTAGAAGGTGGCTTCACAACAGGTTCAGCAGTAGGCTTCTCAATTTCCAAAGAACCGGAGACAGGTGGGGAAGGTGGGCCATCCACAACTCCTTTCCCAGGTGCCTGACATGATTCGTCGTAATCCTTCGAACATGTAGCAATAGAGAAAGGTGCAGCACCATTCATCATAAAGACCTGGGACCCAAATGGTGCAGATGGTGAAGGCTGTTCAACCATCTGGGTCTGCTGAGATGGGAACGATTCTTTAAGGACTGCTGGAGTCCCTTTGGAGCCTTTGAGAAGTTGACTAACTTCAGATCGTTGTGGACAATCCTTGGTATAATGATCTCCTTCACAAATGAGGCGGGGGTACTTCGGTTTACGTTGGGAACCGTCCTTGGTACGAGGTTTGGACTCTGGCTTTGGGGTGTCGGATTTAGATTTTCCTTTGCCCTTCTTTTTCCCTTTGGAGGCTTTTTCCGTAGGATTAGCCTGAATGGCGTTAACCTCCGCAGTTTTTCCAGAATCGGGAGGGGCGGGAGGAGCAGAATTATTGGATGAGTTGGACTTCTGCTTCCCATTCGAAGATTTTTTCGAATTGTGAGACACGGAACCAATAACACCATCCATCACCGGGGTAGGTGGAGCTTTAGAGGTTCCAGACCGTGGAGCATCAGGTAAAATATCATAAAGCGTGCCGGACTGAGAGTACACCAGATCTAGATATTGGGCATGCGCTATGGCTTGTTCTTCAGTCACACACGCTCCCATAGAAATATCTTGGGCGATTTTGTTAACGAAGGAGGTGGTGAACCAATGAGTTAGTATCTGATCAGGTATATGGAACTTGATCAGTCTACGACGACGTTGCCACTCATGAATGTGATCAAAAATGTGGGTGGCTTTGTCCTGCTTCAAAGAAGTTAGGAGGTGCGTCCCGGCTTCGTAGCGAACCGGTAACTGAAAGTGAGTCAGAAAAGCCATGGCTAACGTATTGAAATCTTGAAAGATGCCACGGGATAATTCAATATACCACTTAGCTGCAGCACCAGTCAGAGTGCGCTGGAAGAGGCGTAGACGAATTGAATCATCCAACCAAGAGTTGGACGAACACCAAAGATGGTAAGTCATCACATGAGCTTGGGGATCCTCCCCAGCTTTACCGTCAAACTTGGGGCAATCACCGGGCACCTTGGTAGGAACCAGAGGCCAATAAGGATTGTGAAAAATCAGATCATTGGTTAATTTTGAAACATCCGGTAGTTCCAAGGTAGCCAAGAACGGCAATGGAAAATTGGACGGCATGCCTGGCCCGTGATAAGGACCAGTACCTATACTCCACACTGGTTGAGAATATCCTTGCCCCCAGGGGTTCTGTCCAGTAGGATTCTTACTGTACGGGGTATAGGGTGTATAACCAGCCTAATTCGGTTGCTGGTAACCAGCGTACGGGGCTTGATAACCAGAGTATGGACCCTGATTATATGTCGGCCCTATGTGAGCAGTCTGCGGATTTGGCTGCTGAGTATTGGTGTAGCCGGGTTGTTGAGATTAATAGTTAGAACCTTGAGGCTGGCTATAATTCGGTCGGTATTGACCATGAGAATAGTAACCGCCTTGAGGTTGAGTGAGCTGCTGATAGGTGGGACCCTGCTGAGCCTGATAATTAGGGTGCAGCAGTTGATTTGGCTGCGACATCGAATAAGTCGGCTATTGGGCAGGGTTGACAGGATGTGCAGGCTGGCCCGGTTGAGCAGGCTGACCTGGCTGAGCGGGATGCCCTGGTTGAACAGGGTGGCCCGGATGAACAGGTTGTGCTGGTTGTGTAGGCTGTCGTGGCTGTTGAGGAACACCAGGTTGTGCCGGATGGGCCGGTTGGCCTAGTGGAGGGACACCAGGTTGTGCCAGATTGGTCGGCTGGCCTAGTGGCGGGATACCAGGTTGTGCCGGATAGGCCGGTTGACCTGGTAGCGGAATGGAGCCAGGTGGTTGCTGATAACCGGTTTGACCTGCAACAGGACCATAAGATGGTCCTGGCTGATGTGAAATGTTGGGACCAAGAGGATACTGCAGTTGCATAGGTTGAGAAGGTTGGACTTGCCCCCCAGGACCATATATCGGCCCTGGTTAGTACCCCGGTTGACCTGTGAGTCCTTGAGGTTGCCCAGGTGGGACTCCAGGGAGAGGCTGCACGAGTTGACTGGAAGGGTTGTAATACTGTCCTTGTGGACCGTATAATGGCCCTTGCTGGCCCAGAGGGTAGCCCTGTATGGGCTGTCCCTGCGGGTCATAAGGATAGCCAGGCTGGCCCGAAGGTTGGCCTTGAAAAGGTTGTCCTTGTCGGTTATAAGGTTGTCCAGCCTGGTTATACGGTAAAACCTGAGCATGAAGTTGAGCCTCAGGAGCAGGTAAACGTAAAGGGTTCCCATGCTCATCGTATTGATATGGAAAAACGTACATGGGTGTACCATCCTGTGCATAATGCGAAAAATACGAGCGGTTGGGATCTTGAGAGGACTGTCCGACCTCGGGGTTCGATTGTTGCAAGGACAATCGATACTCCTCTGGAGAAATGTTCTCCGACATAGCAGATGCTATATAGACGTCTTTAGGGAGTGATGTGGTCCTTACGGACTGGGTAGTAACAGCGGGTGCAGATGCGGCCACACAGACAGTGGGCATGGAGGGTATAGAAGTGACCTGAGGGGATGACGTAATGGGTGTCTTAGGAGACATCCCCAAAGAAGGAACAACCGGCCTCGTAGAAGGATCTAATACCCCCATAGAGGCAGCGGCGGCAATAATCTGACCCAAGGATCTATACCCTGCTGGTAATGAGGGACCGGGTGATGACATAACAGCTGGTTCAGGGTTGTCTCCTGGAAATAATCTCCGAGGAAATAACTGGTAATCTTCACCGGACGTGGGAATTTCCTCGCTGGATTCACTTATGTTTGAGCCTGCCGCTAGATCTCATAATAGACGGCGAGGACTAGGAGGAATAACAACAGCTATAAAAGGTGAACCTGATGTAAGAGAAGGGAAGTGATCCCCTACTCCCAATCCGAACCAAGGGTCGGAAAAGGGCCAATGAAACTCAACTGGTCCTCCAAAGGGAAGCTCAGACAGAACTGGTCCCCCGTCGAGAAACCTAGAAACGATGGGCTGCTGTGGTTCAGCAAAGGATTGAGAAACCTCTGATGAATCGTCCGTATATGGACTACTAGTAGATGAAACAGGAGGTTCCGCCACTGTGGTAGTAACGACAAGAGAAAAAGATCAAACACACACACTGGCTGAAAAAGAGTCAAGGCACACAATCAAATGGCCAACAAGAAAAATCTAACAGGGCACGTGATCACGGGTGATTTATTTTACCACATTGAAACTTAGAAACTTCACCGTTTCATGTTTTAAGAGTCGAGAAACAGATAAAAGGTGACTCTATCTCTTTCAGTTTTGAAGCAAGCGTGAAAGGACAAGCACTTGGTGATCCTTTCAAATTTAAGGAGTCAGAAAAGATCAAATGACTGCTCAGGAATACCAGGCAAAGGGTGTACCAAATAACCGTGAACTGCAATATACACCTTGGTTTCAAAATGAAAGAGAAATCAACCAAGGACTTAACGTACGTGCAGGCAATCTCCCCGAATGCTGTGTCCGGTGTATCACGGGTATAGGGCGGTAGACTCGGCTTCTTGTGGATAAAGGATGGTAACCTAGTGGGGTCTCCCTTTATATACGCAATGGTACGGGGAGCACAAGTCCGTACTAGAGCTGTCTAAAGCCAAGAGGCGAACGACAGCTACTAGGTTTAAAGACGCCGGAACACGTCTCTAGCCTAGACCTCTAAATGTGTTTCGTTAGATTTCAATGCTCCCTTAGTGTAAATTGAGTAAATTTTAATATTTATCTTCAATTACGTTTCAGTTTTCAGGCCCTAGCAAATGTAATGTCTCAAAATCTCCTAAATGCAAACTACATGCCACAGTATATCATTTCATTCGATGAAAGCTAGTTACAAGAGAGTTAAGAGCTTTTCACACAACAACAAAATTATCAGAAAACAACCAATGATATCTCTAATGCAGCTAATGGAAACCAAAAACTTTTCTCTCAAAGTCTTTAATCACTAATAACACCGAAAAGATTTTAATTTTCACTAATTAGTCGAAAGCAAAAGAGATTTTTTGTATTTTCAATGTTTAATAGCAAAAGTGCACTAAACAAAATGAAAACTAATGAAAAGAGAAATTTGAGAAGTGATGAGGAAAGAGCAAAACACACAAATTTCACTCAACGCAAACACACAATTAGATCTCCAAATTGACAAAACAGTCCCTCAAAACCAAGAGAATCCCAAAGACTCAAATGGACCATGTAATCTAGGCCCAAAACGAGGCAAAGCAAAATTCGAATGAAGAAGAGAAAAAACACTCAAATAACGCAATAAAATGATAAACAATTGCCAAACGAATGCAAAGGAGCAATCAAAAGGTTGACTAAACAAATAGATACCCAAAACTCCCAAGGGAGGCTTGACACACAAGAGCACCTAGATGCCATAGGGCTAGAAAGTGAAATCGATGGAAACGGGCAAATAACCAAAGGACGAAGGTCACAGCCAGTCAAACAAGGCTCCAGAACACTCAAGCAGATGAAAAAACAAGGCCAAAATCACAAATCAGTCTCAGAAAGCTCAAAACACAGAAACCCTAATACCTTACAGGATTGGCACGACTGTGAGGTTGAAATTAGCGCCAGAATGGAATTGGCATGGGTGATACACAAGCAACCTATGCCAATGGGCGTGACTGTCAAGCTAAAAAGCGCGCCAGTCGAGTTAACTATGAAAAAAATAAAAAAGAGCAATCCTAGACCTAGACCAGTGATGACAAGGCTAAACAAAATCCAAACAAACAGAAAAACAAGCCCAAAGAGCTGACCAAGCAAGCAAGGCCAAGAATCAACCAAAAAGACAAGAGAACACTCCAAGTCGTTAAGTTCATAAAATAAACCGAAGATTGACTGAAGCAGCGTTGATCTACTTTGCTAATGCAGAGCAAAGCGTTTCGAAGGCTATCTGGCTAACTTTAGGCTCCGTCTGTAGTTTACAAAGCAGAACAACAACAAGCTAGACGATCGCCAGTGGAGTCGCCAATTTGTTGTGGAGGTAAATCCCCTCTGCGTACAGAGGCGATCCCTACTAGCCCAGACCGGGTCTAGCAAAAATCGTCACACGCTATAGTGCAAGTTCCTAATTGCAAATAAACCAACTAGAGATGAAGGCTTACCTGGAATCCAACGCTATCGTTCGTAGAGAAAGTAGCGCTCTCGTTCCTTAGCTCTGGCAAATCACAATCCTCACGATCTTCGTGGTCGGACACCTGCACACGCCAGAAACAAAATAAACGCAAGCGTAAAATCCAGTACGTACAACTATATGTCAGTCAGAGAAGACATAACTCATGATCATCATCAAGAACAAGAGTGGAACCATAACCAATAGTCTCTTATCATTAATTCATCAAAGGAAGAATACAACCATAGCTCTAACGCTGAATTCTCCTTCAGAGGGTCGTCAGCAGAACGTGTCTCGAGAAAGCCTGTTAGGGATGGGACAAACCTCTCTCTCCGGATGTCTCGACAATAATCTCCTTGCTTGGATTTGGCCTTAAGGGAGTGAATCAAGGCTCTTACAGCATAAGGCTCTTGGGAACTTGGAGACTAGCTTGCAAAGGAGATGAGCAAGCTTTTATAGATGGAGGAAGGGGAGTTGGGATCCCTATAGTCATGGGATTGGCCCTATCCTCAAGGAAGCTTCCATGAGAGGTGGCAAACCACTTCCTCTACATGGAGATCCGTAGCCAAAGCTCCCAACTCAAGATAGATACCAGTTTAGGAATTGGTTAGGACGAAAATTCCGCCATTTGTTTTTAAAAAACACTCTTTAAAATGGTTGGCGCGAGTGTGAATCTGTGACAGAGCGCCAATTGGCGCTCCCTCTTTAGAGGATTTGCCCCCTTGGCACGAGGGCTAAACTGGGTACCCGCACCAATGCAAAAAGAGTTGTTTTTAGGGTTTTTCACAAGGAGTTGTCTTCAGGGAAATGAAAGTACATGTTTAGGGGAATTCCATGAAAGTGTTTTCAAGTTATGTTACTGCTCATAGGTCATGGAATGAGCCCTCCAATGTGTGGGATGGAGATTGCAGGGACAATGACAAATTGTTGTGTAACACACCTCCAAGATGCACTTTTATGTCACCTGGGACACCTTTGTGTTCCTTCAAGCGAGCGCGCCAAGATGATATGGGAAGCACACTACAGTCGTGTCGCTGGGCATTTCGGGGTCGAGAAAACATTAGCAGTACTACAGAAGTATTTCTATTGGCCCAACCTTCAAAAGGATGTTGGGAAGCACATCATATCCTGCACTGCTTGTGCCATTGCCAAACCAACCATCAAGAAGCAAGGCCTATATACTCCGCTACCTACCCCTAGTCAACCTTGGGAATCCATCTCCATGGATTACATGTCGGGCCTGCCTTCTACTAAGCATGGAAATGACTATGTTTTCATGGTCGTCGACAGATTCTCGAAGATTGCCGTTATGGTGGCCTGCAAGAAGAATATCACAGCAAAAGCCACTGCTAAACTCTTCTTTGAATGAGTGTGGGTGCACTTTGGGATCCCACAGTCTATCATATCAGATCGGGATAGCAGGTTCCTCAGCACATTTTGGTCCAACCTCTAGTCAATGCTAGACACCAAGCTCACCAAGTCCACAGCTTTCCATCCCCAAACAGATAGCCAGACAGAGGTCATCAACAGAATGATTGTACACATTCTGTGCATGTACAATTCCAAGCATCCATGCACATGGGATGAGTGCCTTCCCTATGTACAACACAGTCATAACCGAGCTCTCCACAGCTCAATCATCCACAGCCCCTTTCAGGTCGGCTTGGGATTCCAACCACTATGTCCCATTGACGTAGCCATGCCATTTGCGGCTACTCAGGCTGATTCGGCTCTTGTCCAGTCGAAAGTTGACAAAGCAAATAGCTTCATTGAGCGCATTCAACACATCCGCCAACAGGTTCATGACATATTGGAAGAGCTAATGCTAAGTACAAGCAACGCCATGATCAACATCGGGTGCCACATGACTTCTAGGTGGGCGACAAAGTGTGGCTACATTTGTAGAAGGAGCGCCTCACTGGACCCCACTGCAAGCTTCGCTTGCTCCGATACGGGCCGTACACTATCAGCAAGGTTGTAGGGAACAATGAATTCAAGCTCAGTATTCCACCATTCCTTGGTCTGCACCCAGTATTCAATGTGGACCTCCTTCGTCCTTACTTCCCACCTCTACTGGACACCTATGACATTGCAGAACAACTCACACCAATAAAGTTAAACCCAGAATGCATGGAACATGCCACCACAGATTGTATCATGGACATGCAAATCAAGAACACTCGCCAACAGAAGATCCAATTATATCAGGTTGTCAAAGCTGGCCAACTCCTGCACCAAGGAAAGTGGTTCACCAGGGACCAAGTTCAGCAGAAATTTCCTCATCTCATGGAGGAACTTAACGCAATGGGGACCATTGCTTCTTAAGGGGGGAGGAATTATCCAGGTGGATATTGGTGGGTCACCCACCTATTCCACCTGGGGCCTCACCATTGTCTTTTCGCCTTTTTCACTTACAACTTACTATTTTTAAGGGCTTTTTCTCGCTAGCAACTTCTGAAGCCATTTTGAGGCCCTAAATGACGTTTTTTGGGAAAACCGGGAGTGACATTTTTTGGGAAAATCTCGCAAACCATCCACAACGTTATCTCCTGAAAGTTCTATAGCAGGTATCATTCTACCCCCAGCATGATAGAATCCCATAAATCTCTACACATCCTGACATCATTTCTCCATAGAAAATAAACCATAAGGTCCTCATATCCGACCGTTTTTATCATCACCTCACCCTCCACATGATAAACAACTGTGTTGGTCAGTAGAGCCTCCCCTCCATGGTGCCCATCACCCACAGTAGACCATATAACACAACATAAGTTACGCCATGGCCATACCACTTCAGTTTGGGAAGCACCTCATGCCCATCCATTCATCACGCATAAGGTCAAGGTTACCATACAAGCTGAAACCCCCTTCCACAATGACCAGGTTGTACAAGAATATAAATAGTGCACCACCATACCTTGCATTTGGCCCACCATACCTCCACCAGCATAATCCCAACTACGATACCTTTACATCCGCTTCATCAACCCCACACATGAGTCCAACCAATGGGACCCCCAACCCCAGAAAAACACCTTCCCCACGCCATCAGTGAGAGAACACTTTCATGTTTTGGGGTACCCGTCTCTGTGTTTTATACAAACCAAACCCCATTATTTTGGTATGTGTACAAAGACCACAAATGGTGCACTTCGTCCCTTCACCCTCTCATTTCATCTTTTCTCCCATGGCAGTCGTCCCTGAACACCCTTGGTAGGAGTATTTCACCCCCCATGCACAAACCATCATGACATTCATAGTTGGTTTACACCCGCCCTGGACGTCCTACCGACTCCAGGGATTTCCCCTTCAGAAATAGCTATGACTGCTGCCAAGCTGCTTAAGTATACTCCAACCTCGAGCCACTGAATCCCATCATCAATTTTCAGTCACCTCTCGCCAACATGCCTATGTTAAAACCACCACATCTAGGTCCTCGGTCCCTTCTATCGGAAACCCCTCATTCGGTTGAGGATTCCTTTTTTGTCGACTTCAACACCCATATTCCAAAAAGGAAGCGATACCTTGGATCACCCTTCTCCATACAAAGGGGCATCGTCGGGTGGCACTGTGGGAGACATCATTGTCCACAAATGTCACCGATCCTGTTGACATTCAAATATGAAAAAATGTTTCATGTCAAGATGGTATCGTACCTTACAACCATTGCACTTTGATTAGATCCGTCGAAGACCCGTTCCTCCATATGCGTCTCTGTCAACAATTCTTACATGGGAAGGTCCCAGCAAGCACCTATGTGTCCATTGTGCACCTATATGCCATACCAAGTTTACGCATATGGGTACCACATTCCACCTATTTTCAAAAGAAAAAACGCCCCTGAGGGTAGTAGCAACCGTTGTCAACAACCTCCAGAATCACTACCATAGTAGTGACACAGACAGAACATATATCTGTCAATTTTGTTTAACTAGCCATAACTTTACGAGCATGGGACATGCCCACCTCATTGAAATTTTGTATATGTATTGTAAATTGTATTTGCTTATAGGGATCCCTTAGGCCATGGTCATTCTTGGAAACGGTGCAGGGTGTTTTCAATCCCAAGGCTTCATACAAGTCTCTCTCTCTCTCTCTCTATCTCTCTCTCTCGATGCACGATACATAAAAGAAACTATAATGTATTTTTGCTATATAGTTCTTCCTAGACCTCACACATTAGGCGGCAACTGTTAACACTGGAAAATCGTACAACAGAAGATGACATTAATTAATGTCAAGCCAAAGGATTTACAAGGATGGAAGATATTACAGAATCTGGAAAGTATTTAAAAATCTCAAAGGTTTGAGGAAAATCAAATTTGAACTAGTCCTAAATGTTGTTTGCGCACATTATCCTTCGAGAAGAGCACTTTCTGCGAGCCTTTTTTCCCGATATGCGCACATTCCTAGGAGTGGTGGAATGTCACTATCTGGGACTACACAAAGCAAAGGACAAGTCACTCCTTACTTGAAGTCACCTAAGGACAGTCACCAACGCCTCCTTAGACACTATGTGAGCACACAAAGGAATCATAACCCTCTCTTGGGTCACCATCCTCCATGTACCAAGAGAGGGAAGGAGGATTTGAAATCTCATATATAAAACCACCATGAGATGAATAATGGGTGATCACATTGTTATGTTGGCCAGAATTGTCCAAGAAATACCAGCAGTGTGTGACCTGGAGCTGAAGACAGAGGGGACTCACTTGTTGGCCACCCAACAAGCTCAATCCACATAGTAGAGAGAGAGGGAGATTGCACCGAGGCAAGCTTGGGATAAAAACATCCTTGCATCGGGACCTAGAATCATTGTCTAGGGGCCCTTTGGCAAGAGGGTAAAGTATCACTCTTCTTACTACCATCGCTCAATAAGAGGGGCCTAGAGTCACTTTTTGCATTATTGTGACATTTGACTCGTTTAGAGCTTCTGTTTATTTATGTTTAGTTTTATTTTAGTTTTTAGATTACATTTGCATGCTTTTATTCTATATAGTATGCTCATTGACTCCACTTCTTTCTGCCTGTTACCAATATTCTAAAGGGGTAAACTACACCCCTTAAATTGGTGTGATTTCGTACATACGTGCACCAAACACACCACAACACTTACCCTCAACCAAAATCTGGTACAGGTTTTCATCTGCTTCATTTTCGGTGAAGCCCAGCTTGGTGAAATAGTTGTCTATCCGAGTGTACCAAGCACGAGGTTCTTGCTTTAGCCCATATAGTGCTCACTTGATTCAGCACACATGTAACACTGTTGAAGATCTCAAAACCTTCAATATTCTCTCTGTACACTTCTTCCTCAATGATCCCATTGAGAAACACGGTTTTCACATCCATCTGATGAATGCACCAGCCCATCTGTGCTGAGAGTGCAAGGATTTATCTAATGGAAGAGTAACTTGCAATAGGTGCAAATTATCATCATAATCATTCCCTTCAATCTGTGAGAATCCCCGTGCCACAAATCTAGCCTTGTATTTCTCTAGTAAGTCTTTGTCTGCGTTGTGAAGTAGGGGCTCCTACATTCTCTGTAGCATCAAGTCTCAATCTATCAGCTTCCATGGTGCACCTTCTGCCATTTCTGATGGATGGCTTTGCATGAGTTTTTTCCTCCACTCCATGATACTCTGCATGTGGCTGCTCCACATATGGAGGCTCATCCTTGGGAACCTAGAGTTCCTCCTGTGCATGCAAGTCCATTTCCCTCTCAAGGGAAAAGCACATGGCTTTCTCCTCATCAAATTTTATATCCCGACGCACAACATTCATTACATTTTTTGGAAAATACACACGATAGTTGTGGGTTGTTTCAGTGTACCCAAAAAAAATATTGATCGTAGCTGTTGGTTCTAGCTTCTCGTTGGCATCCTTGGTCGCATGCACATAAACATATGAGCCAAAAATATTAAAGTTTTAAAGACCAGGTTTCTTACTAGTGAAATCCTCTTCAGGTGTACTCATGCCAAGCATCCTATGAGGACAACAGTTCTGCACAAATACCGCAGTGTTGCATGCTTCTGCCCATAGATGCATCGGTAGGCCTTCATTGTACAACACCACTCTTGCTACACCCAAAATTGTTATGTTATTTCTTTCAACAACCCCATTCTGCTGTGGGTTATGAGGCACTATCAGTTCTCTTTGAATTCCTCCTTTGCGACAAAATTTCTCGAATTCGTTAGAGATGTATTCAGCACCATTATCACTCTTCAAAGCCTTCACTTGCTTCCCCGACTCGTACTCCACTAGTTCCTTAAACTCAAGAAAATTGGAGAATGTTTGATCTTTATTCTGCTTGAAGAAGATCCAACACTTACAAGAAAATTCATCAACAAATATCAAATAGTACTTACATTTTGTCGTCGAAGCAATAGAGAATGGTCCACACACGTCTGTGTGAACTCTCTCAAGGATCCTTGAAGCTCGGTTATCCTTCTCATGATGGGTGGCCTTTACATATTTTCCCATAGTACATCCCTTGCATATGTCTGACTGCACAAGTGTACCCTTGGGAAGACCAGCAGAAATTTGTTGCATGAATTTCAAGGCTCCATGGTGAAGATGGCCCAATCTCATGTGCCATAATTCGCCCTCATCCCGGCTCACCACTTTATCTGCCTTGCCCATCAATGCTGCACAACCATCTACATCTAGCTTGTAGATATTCTTAACTCGAATCCCTATCTTCTTGGCTTGTATTGTTGTTTTGTGTCACAGGAAAGCTTTTCCTTCACTAAAACAACATCATAGTCTCTATCCTCCAACATTGCAACTGAGACTAAATTTTTCTTCAGACTTGGTACATGCATTGCATCTTTTAATTGAAAGGGTTCACCTAACTACCTATGGAAGGTAATGGCACCAATCTCGGTAGCACTGTACTGCTCGACATCACCCATTTCAATATGCATATGGAGATCCTTCTCCTCCAAGCTACTAAAAAGTTCTTTGTTTCCCATCATGTGAAAGGAAGCGCCACTATCCAAATACCACACAGATCCCAATGCACTTGGCACTATGAATGCGATCAATGAGAATTCAAGATCAAATTGCGAGGCCAAATCCTCACCAGCTACAAATCCTGCAACCTTCTTATTCTTCTTCTTTTGTGGACAGTTAGTGGCATAATGCCCATGCTTGTGACAGTGAAAACACTTCACCCTGGAAATATCCCGCTTCTTGCCATTTTTGGACTTGGATTTGGAATGGAATTTATTTCCCTTCCCCTTCTTCGCCTTGGCATCCAAAGCACAATATTATTCATATTCATTCTTAGATGAAGATCCATCTCTATTGTTCCATCTTACCTCCTCCTGCACCAAATCCGACCACAGTCGTTCCCAATCTTGCAAATTTTCCCTTCCATTGATAGAGTCTTGATAACTATGCCAACTCTTGGGAAGTCCTAGGAGAGCCAAGCTCACCAAATCATCATCAACAACAGTTATACCAATGCTCCCCATTTCATCCCGACATTGGACAAAATTTTTTAGATATCTTGGTATGGAGTCGCCTTTCTCCATCTTGATCTTCCTAAATTTATTTTTGAGCGCCAATTTCCTATGGTCGTTGCTTCTCTGAAATAGATCTGTCAAAGCCTTCCACATTGCATATGATGTGGCTTTCCCATGGAGGCTTGAGAAAATGTGGTCTCGTACTCCCTCCAATAGGATCCTCCTCGCTTTTTCCAATTTATTTTTCCATGCATCAAGATTTGCAACATCTGTCATAGTGGGTTTAGGAACATCATTGTCAATGAATTCCTTCAAGCCATTTTCTTAGAGTACTGCCTCCATCCTGTCCTTCCAAGCAATATAGTTTGATCTGACCTCGAGTGCATACTCCAACCCCAAGCCATTGAAAGCCATTTCGATCCTAAATCAATTGTAGCACCAAGAAAATCTTTCTGCAAATTCGAATTCTATCCAGCCACAAACTTAGCTCCTCCTTCACAATTATGATTTCCTGTGCTCTGATACCATGTATAAATTATACAAAAAGCATGTGTATCATGGATTCAATCTGATCTAACAATGTAATAAAGTTAAATATTGAATCGCTTCTACAAATATTTTGCGGAAAAAAACACAATCAGTAGTCACATGAAGCAAAGAAGAATCAAACTAGCCACAACACATATAATTTCCTGGGGAAAGCTTGCTATTTTAAAACCCCACTATCTTCTATTATATATTCGTCATGGAATCATGAAACAATTACATACAACTCTTCTCACAAGAGCCCTCATGTACTTAGCTTATTGTCTCACACTGTCACACATAAAACTAACCAATACTTAGCCAATTTACTGCCTCCAGACATCCTGCCTTGCTTGCGCAATCCCTGATGAATGCAATCCCTAAAGAATAAGAATTTTGACCTTCCTTGACTGCGCAAGTATCATGGGAAATCCAATGCATGTTTGGTTGCATGGGTACAACCCAATACTCCTAAAACTGATAATCAACTTCCCTTTCACCTAGATCTCAACTGGGTCTCCACTGGATCTGACATGCATGTAGCTAATAATAGTAAATCCTTAGTTTCATGTGAGATCACTGATTGTGAATTAATTAGTATTTAATTCACTTGATCTCTCACTAATGTATCTAACAATTACAACTAGCACAGCTTAGTTTAACTCACTTAACTGAGGTAAAATGATTACAACTTGTATTAACTAATTCACCACTTCACTTCGAACTCTATTACAACTAGAATTACTTTGCATGCTTCACCAACTACCTCTAACTTGAAATTCATGAGTTAACTGAGCTTATCACACTCAGTTAACTGTTACAAGTTGTTTTGAGATTAGATTACATTTTATTGTCCATCTTAATTAAGGGATAACTAAAATAGACATGCACCAAATTTAGTCTTGTGGCCCACCTTAGTGTAGGTGTTGCTTGGACCTGTGGGTCCCACACTAGGCGTGGGTACTGAAATTTCTTGTTGAATGTCAACAATTAGATTTTTCAATGAAGAAATATGGCAGAAAGAAGATGATGAATATGAAGTGCAAGAAGCAGAGTGAAGTTCACAATTTGAAGATGAATTGTTGTGGCAACAGTCCATGAGTGGAAAAATCTTTAAAGAAGACATTGTAGAAGACGGGCTCAGATTGTTTTTCAAAATAAATACAAGAGAATTCAAAGAAAAATTGCAGTAGAAGCAAGTGAAGAAGTATGAGGCTTACAACAAGAAAGCACAAACGAGAATGAAATAGTTTCAAGAGTATAGAATTTGGAAGAAATGAGAAAGAAAAACCAAGGGTAAAGATATGTTGTAGAAGTCAAACTTAGAACAAATACAAGAGAAGTGAAAGAAAAATTACAACAACAAGAAGTAAAATAAGTATGACATTTACAATAAGAAAGCACAACCAAGGATGAACCAGTTTCGAGGGTATATAATTTGGAAGAAACAAAAAATAAAATCCAACACTGTAAAAGATTTTAGCCATTGTAAACCTAGTTGAGACTTAGACCACTAGGCATGTTTAAGTTATGATTGAGCCAATTTTTATTATAATCCTAGTAGGCATAGTTGAGTCATGTTGAGTCATGATTAAGCTATGGTGAGTTATATGGTCATAATTAAGGGGATGTTGGAAATAGAAAATTACTCTTGTATGCATTCAATGCATGGAGAGTAAGTGTGAGTTAGTTTGAGTTCAGTGTATATTTGGAAAAGTCTAATTTAGTGTGAATTTTCATGAACAAGTTAGTCGGAGTTAAGGCACGTCTAGTTAGAGTCTGTCATGATTCCATAATTAGTAAGTGTGGTCCTTATATACCCATGATTAGGTAATTGTAATGTGGGAAAGAAATGAGGCCAAAAGAGCTAAGAGTCACAACTTGGTGAATGTGTATGTGAGAAAGATTTATGAATAGAAGTTTATTTTTTGTGAATTTTGTTTTTCCTCCTCTTCATTTCTATCACTCTTTCCAGGGGCTATGTAGGTGGAAAAAATGTTTGAAAGGCATATAATTGGTACTGCTACAAAAATTTGATCATGAGCAAACAAGTAAAATAGTAGTTAATTCCTTTTTTAGAGATATGTTCGAATGGAATTTCTTAGAAGAGGAGACATGCAAAAACATAATTTGTCACTTTAAGGAGTTCGAGGCAACTATTAACAAAATTTGGGTTGGAATTGGAGTTGTCATTATGGATCATTAGAGCTTTTCAAGGGACTTGGATATTGTAATGGTGAATTGTATAACCCTTTGGGGTAATAGAACATTGATACCATGTGGGTCATCCAGAGAATCTCATACTACATTGAAACAAAATGATATAATAGTTTTGCATCATAAAAATTTCGAGGAGCAAGAAAAGAAAAAAAATTGTGGCAGGGTGAGTTGCTTAAGTTTTAGTCGCCTTACTTCGATTTTAACTATCGACAACAAACCATCTTCCTCTCTAATTTTGAAGTATATTTTTTTCTTAAAGATGAGACTCTTTATTTGTTAACTTTGATTTGTTGACAAAATAGCTCAAATTGATGAGTTATTAGAAATACTAAATACTTAATAATAGTATCTATTTTTGGTGTACAGTCAAAATCAGAAATTCACTTTTTCCAATATTGAAGCTTGTTTAGAAGATGCAGAGGAGAAGATTGAGTTTTTTCAACTCGAATCACAACTCCAATGTGACGAATTACAACAAAAGAGTCAAGATTTTGTACTAGTTCTTGTTCAAAATAATTCTCCTTTTGAGTTTGAGAAATATTCTTATCCACAGTGAAGACATATATAAAAAGTGACGTCATTTTTGGGGAAAATTTACCTGAATATGTAAAGGTTTTACTTGTGCTTCCCAAACCCGTCATTAGATGTTGGGAAGAAATCATTAGAAAGAAGAGAATTGGTCTTCGGTATGAAAAGAAAGTCTCTTTTTATATTTTGGACTACTTCAAACTCATGTTCACTTGCTCCTCTTCCACAGGAAATTTAGACTCTCAAATTCCAACATTGTAATTAGGTTGGCCATGTGAAAGATCAATATTTTTTTCTTTAACCTTGTGAGAATTGCAAAAAACATAGTCATAATTGAGAGAGATGCTTGATATTTAAGACTCCTACAACAATAAATATTCACCTTAGATAGATCGCTTCTTCGAAATGGTCTTCAAAAACCAATAAAATATATCGATCATACCTCATAGTTCATTCTCAAGTATTAAAAATCTTGTAATAACTCACATTTTATTTGACATTGGGGAATTATTAGTCACTAGCTTCAAAGTCATATTAGACGAGTTTGAGTGACAACCTAAACTAGAACATGTCAGCAAAGCCTAAAGCTAGAGTCAGCCTAGTCAAATTGAGAGTTGTAACCATAAATAAATTCATGTTCCATGATTTTTTTGGTGAGCTACCTTAAACCTTGGTGTTCAAAAGACCATAAAACTTGAATTGAGCTGTCACACAAAATATATTTGTATGTATATTTTATGACTAATATGTATCATATGAGTATCTAAATCTTTTATATATATTTGTATGTATATTTTGTGACTAATATGTATCATTTGATTATCTAAATCTTTTATATATGTGTGTGAGAACACAAACTAACAAGAAAGTGCTAGAAATATCAATGACTTTCATAGTTTTAAATGAATTTAAAAAATAAAAATAGAACTATTTTGGTAAGATCTTGAAGTTGTTTAAAATGTATTTTTGAATGGACTCGAAGTTAACATTCAAAAAATTTCTTACTATATTTTAGCCAAAATTAATAGTTATAGTTTCCCTCAAAAGAGTAAAAACATCTCATGTTTAAAATAGTAAAAATATCTAATGTTTAGACTACAACCAACTTTATTGCAAATTTTTTAAAACAAAATATTTTTGACCTTTCAATCATATTTTTTTTACATTTTGTCCAAAATGATGAGACCTTGTTAGAATGGTATCTAATGTTTAGACTACATCCAACTTTATTGCAATTTTTTTAAAACAAGATACTTTTGACTTTTCTTAATCATATTTTTGAGTACTTTTTGTCCAAAATAATGAGACTTTGTTGGAATGGTATCTAATGTTTAGACTACATCCAACTTTATTGCAACTTTTTTAGAACAATATATAATTGGCCTTTCTTAATCATATTTTTTTGTGCATTTTGTTCAAAATAATGAAACTTTGTTGAAATGATAAGTTTGAATTCTATAATTTTTACAATCCAAATGCTTAACAATACAAAATCCATTTATAAATTTAAATAATTACAAATTAATTCATATATATAATCTTAAAAGACAGTGATCATCATCATAATTAATTAATAAATATCACAATAATTTTATAGCATCATAATTAATTAATAAATGTCAAAATAAGTTTATAAATATTATAATTAATTAATCTCATAAATATCACGTGATGTAGGGCGATTAATAATAATAGCAAGTGATGTCACGTGATGAAGAGTGATTAATAATAACAGCTGGTAGATTCATAAATATTGCAATGTAAAAGAGAATAAAAATAAGAGCAAATGGACTGACCATAAATAATTTTTCTTACTTCAAACATTTGGTAAACCGATTGATATATCCAAGTAAATTAACACAAAATAAAAAATCATATTATATATAAATATATGAATAAAATAATAATTTATTATAAAAATCTTATTCTAACAAAATAACCCGATGACATCAGTAAATAAATCATTTTATCTTTTTATAAATTTGTAATCTAAACTAAAATATTATTATTATTATTATTTGAATATAATTAATTAATAAAATAAATAAAATTAAAACAAAATTCAATCTTCGTATGTAGAATTTTACAATGAAAAATATGATGATAAAATGGTTTATTGATCAAGTGAAAAGTGATATATCATTAAAAATTTTAAACCATATTTAATATTAGTTCAAAGTTCGGGAGTACAAGAAATGTATTTTTTTAAGAATGGTATGTATAAAAAAATTTAAAATTTAAAATATTAGAATTTAATTTAATGTTTGTAGACTTTTTTTTTAATAAATTTTTATAATTTTAATTTAATTATCAATAATTATTAAGTAAATGGTTGTTTAAATTTCTAAGAATTTCTTAATAATAGAGGAAACAAAATTCTTCTTCTAAACACAAAGAGAAATAAAAAAAGACTTTGCAAATGGACTAAAACCTCTATATTTTATTAATCATTCAATTCTTACAAAAAAAAATCTTTGTCTTCACTGCTGTTCTGGATTTACAAAAAAAAACTCTGTTTCTCTACTCTGTTTCAGACGCAGAGTTTTTCTCTGCAGACACACTCTTTGTATTTGTTTCTCACACAGGTAACACTCTACACTTCTTTTATATATATATATATATATATATATATATATATATATATATATATATATATATATATATATATATATATATACAATACATATAAAAATATTATATCATGTAGCGGTATATAAGACCATAAATAAAAAACATTACAAAATGTTGCGATATGTTTTATCGCATCGAAATTTGCACCGAGTGATGTTAGCTTCAATCTGTCAAATAAGTGAACGGGAGAACATTTGCGATGGTTTATTGCATCGTTTCAAGTGCCCACTGACTGGGCATCCAAACCTTGCAATGGTGCACAATTGGTCGACGGGAAGGTGAGCTGGCACTGGTGGGGTCGTGCTATCGTGTGATCGCAGAGGGATGATGACGTATGCACTCGATGGTGCGATACGCATTTGATTGGTCGACAGGAAATGGTGAGTTGGCAGGTGGGACATGCTTGCCACACGTTTGCGAGGAGGGGATGACGTAGACACTAGGGCTTGTGATAAGTGCCCATTGGAATCATAATGGTGGAAAAAATTTGTATTCGAGTCCCCCTCCTTGAGCCAAATCGTTCGACTCTTGAGTTTCCAAGTTAATTCATGTGCCCGAAGGATTTCTTTCTTTTTTTACTCAAAGTTCACCAGTCTCTGCATAGGAAAAACATTTGGGGAACATGTATTCATGGAGTCATATATTCCTTCAATCTCCATGTCTATGGAGCACAGGTCAGATATCATTTCCTTCTTTTTTTGGCATTACCAAATTTTTGTTCTAGCTTTTAGAACCCTGAGTCGATGAGTGAAAGACGATGAGACCTTTCTTCCACGAACCAAATAAACATAGGTCCAAACTTTCTTTACCAACAAGACAAAGTACAGATCTTCCAACCACAACCTATTGAATTTGAAGGTATCACTTTTTGCATCTGGCTAGAGCACCAGAAAAGGCAGATCGAATGGTGGTCAGACATAGATGATTTTAAGACGGATGAGCGTAGACCCCCAATAATGTCCATAACACTTTCGTGGACCAACACTCGGTCCAATATTTTCCCAATAAAAGCCTCGCCAGCGCGGTGATTAGACCAAGCCTGTGATATGGGGGATGTCTGAATATCTACCATGTGGTGGTCTGCAAAGATTTGGGAAATTCATTCAGCAAGGGGATCATAACGACTGTGAACACCCCAAACTTCCAACACTTCAAGAGTAGCATTAAGATCACCAATGAGATAACGTTTGGGATACTAAGAATATTGCTAGATCGAATGCGATGTTAGAAAGGAGCATAATTGCGATTAGGGGCGTGCATATTAATAAGATGGAAGCAGGAGGAAAGACCTCAAATTCTGCCCAACAATAAAATACGAGCAAAGAAACCGTAGGCATGAAAACTTGCAAACTTCAGATCCCACATGATGACAAGTCCCCCTCAATACCAATCGAATCGATCCTGGCTAGCCGCCAGTCCAGTCGAATAGCAAGGAAATAGGGGACAACCCTTGATACGACACACATTGTTTCTTGGAAAACGACAATTAAGGGAGAGATTTTATAAAACAAGTATTTGAGGCACAAAAACTTGGCATGATCGCCATGTCCACGGAGGTTTAGTGACATGATCTGGTTCATCGCGAAGGAGAGCCGAGCATGCACGCTCTAAGTGCCTGAGGGTCAAAGGATGAAATGATGGGAATGTCACATAGGCCTTCAGAATTGATGAAGAAGAGAGACCAATTTTTTAGGCGACCTCTAAAATGACGACTTTCATTCTTCCCCTATTTCAGAACAATAATATTTCGACCCGACGTTGGTGAGATTTTGGTTGGGGCGACCTTAACACTATTATCATGGACAGTCAGAGCCGCCATGTCCAGCTCAGGATTCTTGAACCAGAATTATAAAAATAATGTAATAATTTATTATAAAAATCTTATTCTAACAAAATAACCCGATGATGATAAAATGGTTTATTGATCAAGTGAAAAGTGATATATCATTAAAAATTTTAAACCATATTTAATATTAGTTCAAACTGTGTGAGTATAAGTAATGTAATTTTTTTAGAATGGTATGCATAAAAAATTTCAAATTTAAATATTATAATTTAATTTAATGTTTATGGATTTATTTATTTTTAAATAAATTTTTAGAATTTTAATTTAATTATCAATAATTATTAAGTACATGGTTATTTGAATTTCTAAGAATTTCTTAATAATAGAGGAAACAAAATTTCTCTTCTAAACAAAGAGAGCAATAAAAAAAGACTCTGCAAATGGAGCAAAAACTCTCTATTTTATTAATCATTCAATTCTTACAAAAAAACAATCTTTGTCTTCACTATTGTTTTGGATTTACAAAAAAAACTCTGCTCCTCTACTCTGTTTCAGACACAGAGTTTTGCTCTGCAGACACACTCTGTGTATTTGTTTCTCACACAGGTAACACTCTACACTTCTTATATATATATATATATATATATATATATTATCCTAAGTTTAATATTTTATAAAGATAAATTATATCACGCGGCGGTATGTAAGACCATAAATAAAAAACATTAGAAAATGTTGTGATATGTTTTATCTGATCGAACTTTGCGCTGGGTGATGTCAGCTTCAATCTGTGCGATAAGTGAACGGGAAAACATTTGTGATGGTTTATCGCATCGTTTAAAGTGCCCTCTGACTGGGCATCAAAACCTTGCGACGGTGCGCAATTGGTCGACGGGAAGGTGAGATGGCACTGGTGGGGTCTCGCTATCGTGCGATCACGAAGGGAGGATGACATAGGTGCTGGATGGTGTGATACACATTTGATTGGTTGGCGGGAAATGGTGAGTTGACAAGTGGGACATGCTTCCCGCGTGTTTGCGAGGAGGGGATGACATAGACGCTAGGGCTTGCGATAAGTGCCCATTGGAATCACAATGGTGGAAAAACTTTGTATTCGAGTCCCCCTCCTTGAGCCAAATTGTTCGGCTCTTGAGTTTCTAGGTTAATTCATGTGCCCGAAGGATTTCTTTCTTTTTTTACTCAAGGTTCACCAGTCTCTGCATAGGGAAAAAACTTGGGGAACATGTATTCATGGAGTCATATATTCCTTCAATCTCCTTGTCTATGGAGCGCAGGTCAGATATCATTTCCTTCCTTTTTTGGTGTTACCAACTATTCGTTCTAACTTTTTAGAACCCCGAGTCGATGAGTGAAAGACGATGAGACCTTTCTTCCACGAACCAAATCAAAATAGGTCCAAAATTCCTTTACCAACAAGACAAAGTACATATCTTCCAACCACAACCTATTGAATTTGAAGGTATCCCTTTTTGCATCTCGCCAGAGCACCAGAAAAGGCAGATCAGATGGTGGTCCGACATAGATGATTTTAAGACAGATGAGCGTAGACCCCCAATAATGTCCATAACACTTTCGTGGAACAACGCTTGGTCCAATATTTTCCCAATAAAAGCCTCGCCAGAGAGGTGATTAGACCAAGTCTGTGATATGGGGGATGTCTGAATATCTACCATGTGGTGGTCTGCAAGGATTTGGGAAATTCATTCAGCAAGGGGATCATAACGACTGTGAACACCCCAAACTTCCAACACTTCAAGAGTAGCATTGAGATCACCAATGAGATAACGTTTGGGATACTAAGAATATTGCTAGAGCGAATGCGATGTTAGAAAGAAGCATAGTTGCGATTAGGGGCGTGCATATTAATAAGATGGAAGCGGGAGGAAAGACCTCAAATTCTGCCTGACAATAAAATACAAGCAAAGAAACCATAGGCATGAAAACTTGCAAACTTCGGATCCCACATGATGACAAGTGCCCCCCGATACCAATTGAATCGATCTTGGCTAGTCGCCAGTCCGGTCGAATAGCAAGGAAATAGGGGACAACCCTTGATACGACGCACATTGTTTCTTGGAAAACGACAATTAAGGGAGAGATTTTATAAAACAAGTATTTGACGCACAAAAACTTGGCATGATCGCCATGTCCACAGAGGTTTAATGACATGATTTGGTTCATGGCAAAGGAGAGCCGGGCATGCATGCTCTAAGTGCCCGAGGGTCAAAGGATGAAATGATGGGAATGTCACATAGGCCTTCAGAATTGACGAAGAAGAGAGACCAATTTTTTAGGCGACCTCTAAAATGACGACTTTCATTCTTCCCCTTTTTCAGAACAATAATATTCCGACCCGACATAGGTGAGATTTTGGTTGGGGCGACCTTAACACTATTATCATGGACAGTCAGAGCCGCCATGTCCAGCTCAGGATTCTTGAACAAGAATTCGAAGTCACTTCCTATAGAGCTGTGAGGAGAATTCGGTATCGAGGGGTTGTTAGCCAGCCAAACAGGAGGAGGGGAGGCTATTTCTAGAGATGACATGGATGGAGAAACTCCAATTGCAACAGGTTGGTGAAGAGGGGGGTTGGACGAGGGGACAGGGGTGAGATTTGCAGTGACATGGATATGTGGATCCCCATCCCGCAGTGCCACATGACCAGATTTAATGTGAGGACCATCATAAGGGCAAAGGAGGAGGATGTAAGGACTCGAGGAAATTGCAGAGAGGAATGCGTCGGGGAGACCTATGACGGACCTTTGCATGGATGAAAATAAATTCAAGAATGGATAGCAAGGACCATACCCTTCACCTGAATAGGCCTAGTTTCTTTCCTTGTATGAAATATAAATATAGAAGGGTTTTGAGCAGTTTCTTTCCCCGTATGCATCTTGTGTTGTGCTATTGATAATTTCTTTCTCTTACTTGTTATGCGATTGTGCGATCATAATTGATTTCTGCAATTTGTAGAAGGATTCAGTATTGTGTTTTAGTACATGGTACAAGATCAGTTGAATCTTTTCCCATTTAATTAAAATGCTTAATTAAAAACAAATCATATAAACAAATGTCATATAAAAATTGATTATGTCTTTTGAACATGTGGAATTGATAAGCCATGGTATTGGCCCATGATATTCTAACAAAACATACTAATGTCTTGATATATCCTATAGATTGATATCTATTATAAATTTACTAATTAGTCAATTAATTTATATGATTCTAAAAAAAATTCACACATAGACATATAAATTCAAATAGACCATTAAAAAAAATAAAAATCAACAACACTTTTGAATTTGATTTCATTTAATTAAATCGAAAACCCAGTTTTAAATTTGATTTGATTCCATATAGCGTGAAACGCACCTATTTAATTACAATGTAAATGTAAAGTGGTAAAATGTAAAAGTAAATATTACACTGTAAACAGAATCACGGCAAATAGAATCAGCATAAATAAGTTTTCCCGAATTTTTTTTTTCTCTGACTCAAACATTTACTAAATCGATGGATACACCCAATTCAAGTGTTTAGGGAAACCATGAGAGGAATTTGTGATGATAGTTGACTGCCTCGACCATGAAACTTACAACACTTGCAGCAGAATTCAACAAAACCAATATTCAGATCTGACAGCACTGTCAGTCACCTGAGTTTGGCTTTCAACCCATTTGCAACTATTTCCAGATTTTTGTTGGAAGTTCCTCCTTTCTTTACTTCCATCTGTACAATATCTCTCATTCTCTCCGCCGCCCTCCTTATCTCCTCCCCTTCCATCAATCTCCTTATCTTTTCTGTTATTTCTTCCCTCCCAATAACCTTTTCATTATCATTGCTGCTCTTCAATCTCAGTCCAATCTTCCATTCATCGGCTAGGAATTTGCAGTTGGTGTATTGGTCCATCCCCAGAGGGAATCCCAGCAGGGGAATGCCCGACGAGATGCTCTCTAAAACGGAGTTCCACCCGCAGTGGCTCAAAAACCCGCCGATGGAGGGATGAGAGAGCACTTTCAGCTGTGAGCACCATGGAACAACCACTCCTCGCTCTTTTGTTTCGTCCAGAAAGCCGTCCGGCAGCATTGCGGCGACTTCCGTGTTCTCCGGGCCGGGATTTCGAAGCACCCACATAAAACAGTAACCGCTCTCCTTCAAACCGATTGATATTTCTGCTAGCTGGCTTGTCGACACCGGGATTAAACTGCCAAACGAAACGTATATGACCGACTTAGGAGTCTGGCCGTCCAACCACTTTGTGCAGTCGATTTCTACGCGAGAGCTGGTCCCCACAACGGAGTCGCGAGAGTGTGAGTGGTCATTGAGGTAGGCCGAAGGCAGCAATGGGCCAACACAGAGTATCTGCAATTTCTCTGACAAAGCTTCCACTACATCACCTTCTAACGCTTCGAAGGAATTGGCTACTACCCAATCTGCTTCTCTGGCTCTTTCATAACACTGAACAAAAGTAGCTCCCATATTTGGGCTGTATGGAGATTCCACCTGGAACGTGAACTACCGATCCCGCCGCCTGACGGTGGACTGCAAAGCAACAGGAAAAACAAATCATTACAATATTCATAAGAAAATAGGAATGATGAGTGGATAAGGGTTAAAAGGGCAGTTAACCCAGTGGTGTGACTCATTGGCCAGCGAAGGTGTTCGTAATGCCGTACAGTTATAAACGTAATCCTCGTCTTACCAGTGAACTGTGCAGTTGCATCTGGACATAAGTGTTACAGAGAGAAGAAATAATCACCTAATTCGGAATGGTAAAAGATGGAAAACATTGAGATACCCTGCGTCCAGAAAGAAATGGATAGCAAGCTGAGCTTCTTGGCGAGAGGCACTGCCCAACCGAGACGGGCGTTACATTGGGTTGCCGAAGAATATCGTGGATGAGCTCCTCCACAGGACCTTCCATGTTACCCAACGACCGATAAAACTGTTGGATCTTATTCCATCTCTCGAACTCGCCAGGCACGCAATCGGGTATCGCCACCAGCCGAATGTTGAGGCCAAGATTTCGAGCGTGGGCGAATGCATCCACATGACCGTGCCCCAAATGGGCCTCTGTGATGATTTGATGCCACGAGTGTGTGAGGACAAATGTGATGGAAATTCCCATGGAGGCAAGCTTCTTTGCGAACTGCATCATAGGATTGATATGTCCTTGCCCCGGAAGCGGGACGACGACGGCGTGAAAGCTGCAACCATTCCCTGTGCTCTCCATAGCCGGACTATTACTTCCTTTGGATTCAACCTTTTGAATATATTGCTTGGGTTTATGAACAACTCAGAGAGCCGTATTGAACAAAGATGTGCAGGTACTGTAGTTAGTCAAAGATGCATATCATTCCGGTGGATTCTTTCCAACTATCTTCACACATGAGCGCAGATATCTAAACCCTAAACATGCTCGGCATTCTTGACCGAATGCATTTCGGAGTTCTTTTGTCGTCTCCTTAATTTTTAATTTTCTAAATTTTGGAATATTTTGGAATTTTGACCCATAAAAGTGAAATTCATTTCAAGATATGCAAAACTCCTAAATTCTACATTGATACATAGATTTCTTACACCCTAATTGTCATCGGACAATTTCATGTAATAATTTTATACAATTTAAACTTGAATCTCTCTAATTTTGATAATAACAACCCGTAAAACCTGCGATTATACACAGATTTCTAAAACCCTAATTGTACTGTAACAACTCTACATTGTAATTTTATACATTTCAAACGTGAAATACGCAGTGGGTACCACTGGAACGGAGCGTGTCCCTTTCTCCATAATGATTCGACTTTTCAAATCCCGAAAGGTCAGAGAAACAAATTGAAGTCAGAAAAACGTGTCCTAGTAGGAATAGTGCGCGTGGGATTTTGTCTTCATCTATCTTCGTTCAAAGCAGGAGTGTCACGAGGTGAATTTGGGCATGTGAGGGCGGATTATTTTGGAAGATTCTTCCTGAAATTAAATTTGGTGAATGAGCGGAAAATCTGTAGTTTTAAGAAAGTCCAATTTGTAGAATCTAATTATTTTATAAAAATCATTTTCAATTAAAAAATAAAAATTTAACCAACGATAAAGTATTATCTTATCAGAAATCCTGAATCCTCTCCTTACACCAAACCGCATTCAGATCCTATCAGCGACCTGCGCTATACAGACCTCCTATCATCGTGTGTAATCTCATGGTGGAATGTAAGTACGTAGTCACTAAATAAAAAGTAGCAGCTAATTATATTTTTACTGTTAAACGAATTGGCAATAGAGACGAGCTTGAGGTAAATTTAGATGTCAATGATATTTTTTTAAAATAAATTTAGTCAACAGAAAATAAACAAACATTATCAATAATATATATATATATATATATATATATATATATAAACCAATGACATGTTTATAGAAAATAAAATAATATGAATTATTTTATAGGTTTTTATACAATTGTAATCTCAACCAAAAATATTATTATTTTAAAAAAGTTTAATAATTTTTTTTTTTTTAAATTTAATCTTTCTATTAATTCAAAATCTGAAGATTACATTTTGATTTTCAGTTTCTAAAAAATATGTAGCTTTCACTTTTACTAGATTTATTAGCCAACAGTGACATCTCTAGATGCATGGAAAATTTGCTAAAAGATATCTATTTGCATGAGTTTCCAAGCAAGGCATGCCAAAACAAACAAAATAAACAAAAATTACCAACATAAATCTAACTTTATCATGAACCAAGAGGTGGTGGATGACCAACCCTCCATGCATATGACCCTCCATGCGAGCAAGACATGTGTCCATGCACTCTAACTGATCCAAGATTCACAATTTCCCTCTCCAAAGATTAACCATTCGGTTGTGCAAATCCCATAAGTTGTGCTCGATATGGTGCATGAAATCAATTGTGTTGTTGTGTCCATCTTGTCGGTTTTGATTTTAACTAGTCAAAAGACTCACCAAAGAATTGGACTGCACTGACACGGTCTTCTAGCACTGGGGGTGTTGGCTTTGGGTGTCTTGACCCAGGTTCAGTTTCAAGGTTTGCCAACAAACCTCGTACTACTGGCCCTTTCGGCAATGGCCTGCTTGCAGAGGTCAAGGTTTCACCCAAAGTAGTATGGGATGGTGCTGGAACCAAGTTTCGCACCCTGAGAGAGAGAAAGTTAATTGAAGTGGGTCCTTCCAGGTCTAACAGATCTGCGTTGGAGAAACTCTAACACATAAACGCTTAACAATATATCTGCAGAATATCTTCAACAAGCTCATAAATCATCAAATAGAAGGTTATAGAAGCAAGGCGATTACATCTAATAGGATCTATACTTCCATACTCTCGCATCCACGTGCATATCAATAAATGATCAGTAATCAACAACCACGTATAGATTTTAGAAATATCACAAATCATAGTCAATAATCATAACAAAGAAGTACTCGATCTATCGCAACAGTCTTCTCATTCATTAATATCCAGATCCAATCTTACAGACTCTATTTACTAGCCCACGCACACAGCTAGTAGGGTTCGCACACAGTAGGAATTAGGGTCTCCGCGCACACAGCCAGTAGGAGCCCTTACTTAGACAATCGACCAAAAATATCCACACGTTTGTATCCAAGCTTTATCCAAAACTTAACCTCTCTCTAGACTCGGTTTATCCATATATTTATAGCATGCTAGCCTGCACTATCATATGGTCCGAAAACTGTGGTTTGCGGACCCTTGGTCTACCCTTTGACCCATTACAATTCATTAGGGGTTTGGACCCGCCCCAGACCCCCTGCACTAGACTAAATATTATAAATATTACAAAACTGAACAAAATTGTGGTTAGGGAACCTCGTTCCAACAGTCCCCCAACACAATCTTATGACTCGTCCTGAGTCACAATGCCGATGGGCTCTTCAACATTTCCTTGAGCCGCTCAATTGCGGCAGTTAACGAAGGTAGAACATGAAGGCTTTGCGCGGCAATAGTCTGCGCAATGTCCACCAGATTCTACGAAGTTGGTCCTTCCGTTGCAGCGGTGACACTATCTAAGGTCTGGTTCAACTATCGCACAACCCCTTCTAATTCCTGTGAAAGCTTGAGAGCTTCATCAGCCTAGGGTGTCAGATGGTCGCTAAGTATCTGCTTCTTATGCCGGAGCCCCACAATTTCACTGCGAAGCACATGGTTGGTTCGAAGAGGGGCTAATCACTAGGTTGGTCATCGTGGCTTCCATATGTTCAAAATCTTGTTCCTTCGGGTGCAACTCTTGATCGATTTGTCGGATGAGAGGGTCGTGCTGTACCTAGGACCATAATTCCATAGCAGTTTCAAACAGAGTGACGCCCTGACTCATCTGCGTCGTAATAGTGGTCATTGCTTCTGTAACCAATGCCGCTCACTGTGCGCATACTTACGGGGGGAGTCTCAGGTTGGAGCTTGGCATGCAATGATGTGATCTGAAGTTTGAAATCAGCCTTGACAACCTGTACCTTAGTTAGAGACACCTTCAAGGAAGCGACCAAGCCCTCGACCTTAAACTGCGGCTCAGTGGAGGCAGGAATTACTTCCGGCATGTCTTCACAGAGCCTGTTGATCAACTACTCTAATGCAGCTTGCTGTACGATGGTGGCGATGTGCGTTGTTTGGACCTGGGCGGCTTTGGCTACTTGAGTTGCAATAGTCTGCTCCGGCCTTGCTGAGATGCTGATGCGAGCAGAGTTCTTGGTGCTGAAGTTCGCTCGTGACGGTGGTAAATAACTCATGCAGCTGCGCACCTGCCAATTGACCAACATCCAGGTCGACTGATGAGCATGCCCGAATTTGGTTGCATAATTCAGCAGGTTCCACTGTAAAAGAAGTACCGAGGAGATGGAAAATTCGGTTGTCCGTGACGGTGGTCAGGGCTGTAACTGGCGTTGGTTGGCCCATGTTAATCTATCTCGCTTGATCCTCGCTCGCTTGACTCTACCTCGCTTGATCCACGTTCGCCTGAAGGGTGTCCACTTTGAGCAGAAGTGCCTGTAGCTCTGCTTGCAAGACTTCTACTATGGCCTTGTGTTGTTATTCCCAAGTAGTCCACCGATCGGAAAATGTAGTGGTGACAACATCAACATTCTGGTCAAGGTCATCCTTTGTCAAAGTAACCTTTGTGTTGGTTCTGGGCTTACTAGCCTTATGTTTCTTCCTAGATCCCTTAGGCAGCACGCGGGTATGCTTGAGACTATGCGGGAATGACGTATTTGTGTCATCAAGATCGTTAATGTTCTGGTCCATCGGGGATTCTGGTTCTTGGTTTGTGGTAGTGATTTTGGGGGTCGCCTGCTGTGTGGAGGCAGGAATCGCTAAATCCGTTGTTGGTTCGGGTGGAGTTGAAGCTTTTAACACTGCGTTGTGGCCAGATGTGCTTCTTGCATCTAGGCCGGTCAGCTGAGCTGCGACCTTACATGCCGATGGCCAAGTGGCAATTATCTGTTCGATCTCGGCTTTGGTGTTCATATACGGAAGGTTATGCCAGGTGTGATATTTATGGGCCCAGATTTGCACATTGTGCATGGTCACTTGAAATTATGTGATATGCTTATATTTGCTGTAGACCATTGCAGACAAGTGTGGCTTAGAATGAGTGGCTGCAGATATGGCCTGATCGTAGAGTACCCAAAGGAACTTATTCTCCTCAACCCGCTTGGGGTCCTTTGATTCCCATAGGTTGGAAAATTGCGCCCCCTCGCACATGCCAGGCTCGAGAGGGGGGAAGACCACTTCTTTAGGAGTCTCCCATGCAACTAAGATGATTAACAGTATCAATCAAGAGTAGTAGAAAGCTTTTCCCTGATCTTGAGCCTCGCACACATTTTCGAGGAATTCGTCAACCAAGTACTGTGACCAATTAAAATAGACTCCCTTTTCGCATTTTCCAGCAAGTTGAATTACATGGGCAAGGGCATTTGTCACCTGGAATTTTCACATCAATTTGCAGGAAAGAAGTAAGGTACCCATGCGTGTCCCTGAATCACTGATTGTATCAATATGAAAGCCCCGTTTGTTGCATGTGACATGGTACCTTTCCTGGATATCTTCAGCAATATGGTGCTCGAATATCTTGCCAGCACCCTCCCTAGGATCGGGTCCATGCATAGGAAGGTCGGTGATTCGGTGAATTAGAGCAACATCAACTAGTATGAGGCCATGAAGCCATAAGCACCCATCATGAACCAGTGCCAGCAACCGGAGAACAACTAGGTTGGTGATGTTGTATCGAGCAAAGTGGGGGAGGCGCAGCAGGTTCAAGGTACTCGATTCGACTAATACTTTGACCCAAGCCATTGGCTCCACCATTAGTACTTTCTATTACTAATAAGTAATAGAAAGCTAACAAAATTTCTCACAAATTTTATTTTTATCGCAAAATGAAATTCTACACAGAAAAATTGTTATAGTTTGCAGAAAGTTGAAGAACCGAAAAAATGAAAATTTTTTCTCAAAAAAGGGCAAAAAGTGTAACCCAGCTTCACATTTTCACCCATGAGTTAACTGAGTTTATCACACCCATTTAACCATTACAAGTTGTTTTGAGATTATATTACATTTTATTGTCCATCTTAATTAAGGGATAACTAAAATAGACATGCACCAAATTTAGTCTTGTGGTCCATCTTAGCGTAGGTGTTGCTTGGACCTGTGGGTCCCACACTAGGCGTGGGTACTGAAATTTCTTGTTGAATCTCAACAATTAGATTTTTCTATGAAGAAATATGGCAGAAAGAAGATGATGAATATGAAGTGCAAGAAGCAGAGTGAAGTTCACAATTTGAAGATGAAGAGTTGTGGCAACAATCCATGGTGGAAAAATCTTTAAAGAAGAAGTTGTAGAAGATAGGCTCAGATTACTTTTCAAAATAAATACAAGAGAATTCAAAGAAAAATTGCAGTAGAAGCAAGTGAAGAAGTATGAGGCTTACAACAAGAAAGCGAAACCGAGAATGAAATAGTTTCAAGAATATAGAATTTGGAAGAAATGAGAAAGAAAAACAAAGGGTAAAGAGATTTTGTAGAAGACAAACTTAGAACAAATACAAGAGAAGTGAAAGAAAAATTACAACAACAAGAAGTAAAATAAGTATGACATTTACAACAAGAAAGCACAACCAAGGATGAACTAGTTTCGAAGGTATATAATTTGGAAGAAACAAAAAATAAAATCCAACACTGTAAAATATTTTAGCCATTGTAAACCTAGTTGAGGCTTAGACCACTAGGCATGTTTAAGTTATGATTGAGCAAATTTTTATTATAATCCTAGTATGCATAGTTGAGTCATGTTGAGTCATGATTAAGTTATGTTGAGTTATATGGTCGTAATTAAGGGATGTTGGAGATAGAAAATTACTCTTGTATGCATTCAATGCATGGAGAGCAAGTGTGAATTAGTTTGAGTTCAGTCTATATTTGGAAAAGTATAATTTGGTGTGAATTTTCATGAACAAGTTAGTCGGAGTTGAGGCACATCTAGTTAGAGTCTGTCATGATTCCATAATTAGTAAGTGTGGTCCTTATATACCCATGATTAGTTAATTGTAATGTGGGAAAGAAATGAGGCCAAAAGAGCTAAGAGTCACAACTCGGTGAATGTGTATGTGAGAAAGATTTATGAATAGAAGTTTATTTTTTGTGAATTGTGTTTTTTCTCCTCTTCCTTTCTATCACTCTTGCCAGGGGCTATGCATGTGGAAAAAATGTTTGAAAGGCATATAATTGGTACTGCTACAAAAAATTGATCATGAGAAAACAAGTAAAATAGTAGTTAATTCCTTTTTTAGAGATATGTTCGAATGGAATTTCTTAGAAGAGGAGACATGCGAAAACATGATTTGTCACTTTAAGGAGTTTGAGGCAACTATTAACAAAATTTGGGTTGGAATTGGAGTTGTCATTATGGATCATTAGAGCTTTTCAAGGGACTTGGATATTGTAATGGTGAATTGCATTTAACCCTTTGGGGCAATAGAAAATTGATACCATGTGGGTCATTTAGAGAATCTCGTACTACATTGAAACAAAATGATATAATAGTTTTGCATCATACAAATTTCGGGGAGCAAGAAAAGAAAAAAAGTTGTGGAAGGGTGAGTTGCTTAAGTTTTAGTCACCTTACTTCGATTTTAACTATCAACAACAAACCATCTTCCTCTCTAATTTTGAAGTATATTTTTTTTCTTAAACATGAAATTCTTTATTTGTTAACTTTGATTTGTTGAAAAAATATCTCAAATTGATGAGTTATTAGAAATACTAAATACTTGATACAAACAAGTTTTTACATTCACCGTTTTATCAATGCTTCTATCCCAAGCTTCCTCCTCAATGAACTGTACATCTTTGCTTATCATAAAATTCTTCGTAGATGGGTTATACAATCTATATACCTTTGATTCATCACTATATCCAACAAATATGCACTTCTCCCCCTTATTGTCCAACTTCTTCCTTAGTTGATTTGGAATATGTGCATAAGCCACACATCCAAACACTCTCATATGGGTGACAAATTGCTTTATGCCACTCCATGCTTCTTTTGGAACTCTGTTCATCACACCCTTTGTTGGGCATCTATTCAAAACATATACTGCACAATTTACATCTTCAGCCCAATATTCATTTGGCAAATGTTTTACCTTCAACATACTTCTTACCATGTCCATGATGGTTCAATTTTTCCTTTCAGCAATTCCATTTTGCTGTGGTGTATACCTTGCTGTAAATTTCTTATGAATTCCATTTTCTCTGCAAAAACGCAAGAAATATTTGAAGATATATTCTCCTCCTCTATCAGTTCTGAGAACTTTTATATGATGCCCACTTTGATTCTTAACAAGAGCTTTAAAGTGGCAGAACTTCTCAAATACTTCACTCTTCATCTTCAAGAAATACACCCATGTTTTTCTTGTGTAATCATCAATAAAGGTCAACATATAGTGGTTGCATGCTAATGATGGTGTTTGTATTGGTCCATACATCAGAATGGACTATTTCTAAGGGTGCTTTTTCCCTTATGCTCTTTCCTGATGGAAATCTTTCTCTGTGTTGTTTGCCCAAGATGCAACCTTCACATAGGCTGTTTGGTTTTTCAATCAATGGTAATCCCTTTACCATACCTTTTTTGTGCAAAAAATTTAGGCCTCCAAAGTTGAGATGTCCAAATCTCAAATGCCATAACCAATTTTCATCATTTTCTTCCTTTTTGAATGTCTCTTGTGCTACAACTGCCATTGCAACTCCTTTCTTCAAATCTTCTCTCATTTTGAGAGGAAACATTTTGTTTCTTATCATCTTCACTTGTGCAATATTTTGATTGCTTGGTGGTATGTCCATGATGGTACATACATCATATTCAAAAAATACATTGTAGCCCTTTTGAATGAATTTTCCAATGCTTAAAAGGTTACACTTCATACCAGGTACATAGTATACATCTGATATGGATTTCCTTTCTCCTTTTCTTGTCAAAACACTTACTCTGCCTTTCCCCATGACAGAGACTTTGTTGTCTATTCCCAATGTTACTTGTGACTTCACATTTTCATCCAATATGGAAAACATAGAGATGTTTCCAGTCATATGGTTGCTACATCCTGAATCTAGAAACCATATATCTTCATTCTTCTCTTCAGCCGTATTACATGTTAAAAAAAAAAATTCTTGACTCCGAGTTTCTTTAATAAAGTTAGCACTGGATCTATTACCCATGTCACTCTGTTTCTTTCTACATTCATTGACATAGTGCCCATACTTGTTACAGTAATGACATTGGACTTGGGATTTGTCATACCTTTGTCCATGTGTCTGATTTTGTCCACCTTGTTGGCTGTTGCCTTGGCTTTGATTCTGAATTTGGTTTCTACCCCTTCCACTTGTACTTGCAGGGTTGTTTCTTCCTCTGTTATGGCTTCTTCCTCTACCTCTTCCTCTGTAGTTTGATTTGCCTTGACCTCTTCCTCTTCCAAAGGACATTTGGGTCTTGAAGGTATGCTCTAGAGATGAGTTTGCTATTCTGTTTAGCCTTTCTTCATGTGTCATCAAAGATGCATGAAGCTCATCAACTATAAAGCTTGAGAGATCCTTTGTGTCTTCAATGGTAGTGACTATCACATTGAATCTTAAGGGTAAGCTTCTTAATACTTTCTCCACCCAATCAATTGTGTGAATAATGAGTCTAAGCTATCAGACTCTTTCTTGCAAATAACTTCAAACTCTCTTCTCATTACTTGAAGATTTGTTGTCTTTACTTTCTCCATACCTTGATAGGCTTTCTAGAGGGTATCCTATGTCTCCTTAGACTTCTTTGCTGCTGCAATTATTGGAAATATGCTTTCATGCACTACTTGATAGAGATAGAAGAGGGCTTTTGAGTCCTTATTCTTATTACTCTTCATCAAATCCTTTTATGCATGTGTTAAGGCATTATACTCATTTCGATAAGCTGGTTCTTCAAATCCATCTTCAACCAGTTCCCATAAGTATTGAGATGCAAACATGGTTCTTATTGTGATTGCCTAATAATCATAGGTCTTCCCATTGAACTGTGGGAGTTGATTATTTTCTATACTCGTGCTTGTGCTAGCTCCTGCCATTGCTAACTATGTTAAAACTTGATTGTGTATTTAAAACAAACTTTCTCACTGCTGGAGAGTTATCCTCTGTCTCTAAAGACTTCCTTTTACATCTCTCTGGACTGTAATCTTAAAAAAAAAAACAAAAAATAACTATGTTTTGTAAATACCTGACTTGCTGAACCTTCACTATGCTAAAGACATGCTTCAACAATCTTCTTCTTCCTTTTCCTTCAGCTTCTTCAGCAACTGCTGAGAGCCTGGACTAGCTCTGATACCATGTTTGAATTTCTGAGAATTCCTTAACAACAGAGGAAACAAAATTCCTCTTCTAAACACAGAGAGAGAAATAAAAAAAATAATCTGCAGATGGAGCAAAAAATCTATATTTCATTAACCATTCAACTCTTACAAAAAACAATCTTTGTCTTCAGAACTGTTGTTCTGGATTTACAAAAAAAACTTTTCTTCTCTACTCTGTTTCGGACATAGTCTTGCTTTGCAGACACACTCTGTGTATTTGTTTCTCACACAGTCGACACTCTACACTTTTTTGTCTTATGTATTGTAAACATATATATATGTTTACAATAGATATAAAAATATTATCTTAAGTTTAATATTTTATAAAGTAAAACTATATCACGTGGTGGTATATAAGACCATAAATCAAAAACATTATAAAATGTCGCAATATGTTTTATCGTATCGAACTTTGCGCCTAGTGACGTTAGCTTCAATCTGTGTGATAAGTGAACGGGAGAGCATTTGCGATGGTTTATTGAATAGTTTAAAGTGCCCGCTGATTGGGCATCCAAACCTTGCGACGGTGTGCAATTGGTTGAAGGGAAGGTGCACTGGCACTGGTGGGGTCGCGCTATCACGCAACCGCGAAGGGAGGATGACGTAGGCGTTGGATGGTGCGATACACATTTTATTGGTCGATGGGAAATGGTGAGTAGGCAAGTGGGACATGCTTATTGCGCGTTTGCGAGAAGGGGATGACGTTGATGCTAGGGCTTGCGATAAGCGCCCATTGGTCAATGGTGGTGTGACGTGGACTGGTGGGGTCCACCAAAAATTTACGTGGAGTGTTTGAATTCAAAACAAAAGGTGCGACATTAAAGTGGTTGGGTGAATGATTTATGGCGCGGGGGTTTTGTGGTGTGGACCACGATTTACAAATCAGAAAAAGGGCTACGACAAGGCTGTTGTTGCAGAGGTTTAAAGACAAAATTCAATGCACAGGTAGAGTACAAAATCAAAAACGAAATTTGCTATTACTGTGTCCTTCTCTTCAGAGAAAAATTGATGGTTTCCATCCTGCTATTTCAAGTTGTAATCAGGTTTAATTTCCAACAATGATAAGATTTTTTAGTATAGAAAAGTAAGTGCTCCTTTATAATAATTGAAAAAATGATATCAAGATATTCATAAAATTAACATACATAACCAATAATCAAATAAAAATGCATAATTTATTACAAAACCTAGCTAAAAGCCATGCATGTGACAAACATTTGTATAAAAGCAATTAGCCCCACCAAAAAGTGCACGCATGTGCTATGTATATGTATTTTTGGTTTATTTTGATATATATATATATATACCCACTGCAAAGTATCAATTTAGAGAAATGGTGTCCCTTTCTCCAGAAATGTCAGAGAAAAAAATTAAACACGGAAAAACGTGTCCAAATAATAATAAAAAATACCCACTGCAAAGTATCAATTTAGAGAAATGGTGTCTGTTTCTCCAAAAATGTCAGAGAAAAAAATTAAACACGGAAAAACGTGTCCCAATAGGAATATGGCTCATCGGGTTTTGTCTCCATCTCTCCACGTTCAAAGCAGGTGTAACGAGGTGAATTTTGGCATTTTGAGGGCGGATTGAAATTGGGTTTGAAATTTGGTTTAAAGAAAATCAAGTGCGTATAATTAATTATTTTTTGAATTTTATAAAATTTAAGTTTAATTAAAATATATAATTTAAAAAAAAATATTTATTATTTCTGAGATTTGAAACTTATTCCGTATGAATTAAGTTGAAATTCTTAAGATTTATTGCACAATGTTTCTTTATCAATATTTCTAGCCAACAACATATATGGTTCATTATCGAGTTGAATGTAAAATGAGAAAGATTAATCGAACAAAAGAGATCAGAGTTTCTTTTCACTACGGATTTCTACAACTTTATCCATTCCATATAAGAGAAATATATAGGACAACTTTCTTTTTCTTACACTAAACCACATTCAAATCCTATCAGTGACCTCCTTAATACAGGCCTCCTATCATCCTATATAATCTCATCGTACAGGCCTCCTATCATCTCATCGTCTGGTGCGTAACTGTAATTAACAAAAAAAACAAAAACAAAGAAGCATACTTCACTAGGGTGCAGTTTATCTGTTTTATGTTATAACTTTTTAAATTTTTCTTTGTTGAATCTTTATATATAATCAACATATTTTAAATAACAAAGATTTTACCAAAAAAATTGATTAAATTCCAACTAAAACTCTAAAACATAGAATATTTAAACAAAACAATTCTTTTTGTGAATGCTTCGTTCAAAAACAATACACATCCATTACTATGTGCTTTCGTGTTCTCTGCCTCTTCAGGCCGTGGAGAATTCGAAACCACTCCAGTTATTATGGAATGTAAGTACGTAGTCACTGAATGAAAGTCGCATTTAATGCTAAATAAATTAGTAATAGGCTCCAGCGCTGTAAATTTAAAGAAAGAATATATATATATATATATATCATTTAAAATAAATTTAATCAATATAAAAATAAACAAGTTATTATTTATTTATATATATGAATTTGTTAATATCAATTAAAAATTATATATTATATTATAAATTTGAGATAAAATATTTTTATAGGTTTTTATAAATATATATAAAAAAACTGAAAAATATTATTATTTTAAATTTTTTAATAAAAATAATTAATATAATAAATTAAATTAAATTCATAAAAAAAATCAATATTTTAGTTAAGCTGGTATTTAAAACTAAAATTATAATTATAATAATATTTAAAAGACACTTATTCTCAAATATAATAATATCTGGAAGATAAAGCTCATTCTCAATGGTATCCAAAGGACAGGGAATTGAAATCGGCAGTGAATATTCATGATATTGATCATCCAATGGAAACACTGAAAGTTTCAGTGAAACAGAAACTGGGGATTGTTTAATTAGATGAACTCTTGGCTATTTTCAAATAAATTAGGTGATATGATTATTGATTATATTACACAATTTTGCTATTTAATTTGTACTTCTAATGTAACCAAATGATACAAGTGTATTGAAATTTTTAAAAATATTTCAATTATATAATTTAAATAATTTAAAATTTTACATTTTCTAATTCAATTTCACCCCAACCAAATCTTAAAAAAGAAAAACAATAATATTTGAAAAACAAGTATTACATTACAAATGTAATTTTGCTTCATATTAATATCCTTTACAAATTTGCAAAAGGAAAAGCATAAATCCAAAGGATTGCAACATAACCAAATACACTACACAGTTTACAAAAATTAGAGATGATCCACAAAAATTAGAGATGATCCACAAAAATGAATCGACATAATTAGAGCTGCATCAGAGGAGAGATGCCTCTTGACAAGCATAAGAGATATAAGATCAATAACAGAGGGTCCATATCCATGGATGCAAAAAGGATCGGCTTGTCCCAAAAGAGAAACAGGCTCACTTGAGAAGAAATAGCCCCGCCTGACTGCATCATAGGATTGATATGTCCTTGCCCCGGAAGCGGGACGACGATGGCGTGAAAGCTGCCACCATTCCCTGTGCTCTCCATAGCCAGACTATTACTTCCTTTCGATTCAACGTTTATGAACAACTCAGAGAGCCGTCTTGAACAAAGATGTGAGAACAAAGTTAGTCAAAGATGCACACCATTCTGGTGGATCCTTTCCACCTATCTTCACACATTAGCGCAGATATGTAAACCCTAAACGTGCTCGCCATTCTTGACCGAGTTCTTTTGTCGTCAGTTAATTTTTTATTTTCAAAATTTTGGAATTCTGACCCATAAAAATGAAATTCATTAATTATTGATATCAATAAATGTTTCAATATGTTTCAACATATGCAAAACTTCTAAATTCTAGATTGATACATAGATTTCTTACACCCTAATTGTCATCGGACAATTTCATGTAATAATTTTATACCATTTAAACTTGAATCTCTCTAATTTTGATAATGACAACCCGTAAAACCTGCGAATATACACAGATTTCTCAAACCCTAATTGTACTGTAACAACTCTACATTGTAATTTTAGGAGTTGTCTACCGAGGCCGCGTTTTGGCCCGGACGGCAGAAATCCGCCGGAATCCGGTCAACTAAATTTGCAAAAATCAGGTAGTTGCAGTGCTTGGAATCCATTTTTGATAGTGGAAATGGATTCAGCACTATCAAAAACCCCTGGGGCACTCAAAATACTAATGTTTAACAACTATAAACAAGTTTCTGGTCAAATCTTTGCCAGATTTTCTAAAAATCGTGGCCAGATTTTGGATCAAAACGCGGCCTCTTTAGACTACGCTGTAATTTTATACATTTCAAACGTGAAATACGCAGTGGGTACCACTGCAACGGAGCGTGTCCCTTTCTCCATAATGATTCGACTTTTCCAATCCCGAAAGGTCAGAGAAACAAATTGAAGTCAGAAAAACGTGTCCTAGTAGGAATAGTGCGCGTGGGATTTTAAGAAAGTCCAATTTGTAGAATCTATTTATTTTATAAAAGTCATTTTTAATTAAAAAATAAAAATTTAACCAACGATAAAGTATTATCTTAATCAGAAATCCCGAATCCTCTCCTTACACCAAACCGCATTCAGATCCTATCAGCGACCTGCGCTATACAGACCTCCTATCATCGTGTGGAATCTCATGGTGGAATGTAAGTATGTAGCCACTAAATGAAAAGTAGCAGCTAATTATATTTTTACTGTTAAACGAATTGGCAATAGAGATGAGCTTGAGGTAAATTTAGATGTCAATGATATTTTTTTTAAATAAATTTAGTCAACAGAAAATAAACAAAACATTATCAATCAATTATATATATATATATATATATATGAATGATCCAATGACATCTTTATAGATGAATTATTTTATAAGTCTTTATACAATTATAAGATGAATTATTTTATAGGCTTTTATAAAATTAATCTAAACTAAAAATATTATTATTTAAAAAAAGTTTAATCATTTTTTTAAATTTTTAATTTAATCTTTCTATTAATTCAAAATCTGAAGATTACATTTTGATTTTCAGTTTCTAAAAAATATGTAGCTTTCACTCTTACTAGATTTATTAGCCAATAGTAATATCTCTAGATACATGGAAAATTTGCTAAAAGGTATCTATTTGCATGAATTTCCAAGCAAGGCATGCCAAAACAAACAAAATAAACAAAAATTACCAACATACATCAAACTTTATCATGAACCAAGAGGTGGTGGATGACCAACCCTCCATGCACATGACCCTCCATGCGAGCAAGACATGTGTCCATGCACTCTAACTGATCCAAGATTCACAATTTCCCTCTCCAAAGATTAACCATTCGGTTGTGAAAATCCCATAAGTTGTGCTTGCTATGGTGCATGAAATCGATTGTGTTGTTGTGGCCATCTTATCGGTTTTGATTTTAACTAGTCGAAAGACTCACCGAAGAATTGGACTGCACTGACATGGTCTTATAGCACTGGGGGTGTTGGCTTTGGGTGTTTCAACCCAGGTTCGGTTTCAAGGTTTGCCAACAAACCTCATACTACTGGCCTTTTCGACAATGGCATGCTTGCGGAGGTCAAGGTTTCACCCGAAGTAGTATGGGAGGGTGCTAGAACCAAGTTTTTGCAACCTGAGAGAGAGAAAGTTAATTGAAGTGCGTCCTTCTAGGTCTAACAGATCTACGCTGGAGAAACTCTAACACAGAAACACTTAACAGTATATCTGCAGAATATCTTCAGCAAGCTCATAAATCATCAAATAGCAGGTTAACAAAAGCAAGGCGATTACATCTAATAGGATCTATACTTCCATACTCTCGCATCCATGTGCGTATCAATAAATGCTCAGTAATCAACAACCACATATAGATTTTAGAAATATCACAAATCACAGTCAATAATCAAAACACAAAAGTACTCGATTTATTGCAACAGTATTCTCATTCATTAATATCCAAATCCAATCTTACAGACTCTATTTACTAGCCCGCGCAAACAGCCAACGGGGTCCGCACACAGCAGGAGTCAGGGTCTCCGCACACACAGCCAGTGGGAGCCCTTACTCAGACAATCGACCAAAAAGATCCACACATTCGTATCCAAGCTTTATCCAAAACTTAGCCTCTCTCTAGACTAAGTTTATCCATATATTTATATCATGCTAGCCTGCGTTATCATATGGTCCGAAAACCATGGTTTGCGGACCCTTGGTCTACCCTTTGACCCATTACAATTAATTAAGGGTTTTGATCCACCCCAAACCCCCTGCGCTAGACTAAATATTACAAAATATTACAAAACTGGACAAAATTGTGGTTAGGGAACCTCGTTCCAATAGTCCCCTAACACAATCTTATGACTCGTCCCGAGTCACAACGTCGGCGAGGTCTTCAACATTTCCTTGAGCTACTCAATTGTGGCAGTTAACGGAGGTAGAACACGAAGGCTCTGCGCGGCAACAGTCTGCGCAATGTCCACCAGCTTCTATGAAGTTGGTCCTTCTGTTGCAGCGGTGACACTATCTAAGGTCTGGTTCAACTGTCGCACAACCCCTTCTAATTCCTGTGAAAGCTTGAGACTCTATTTACTAGCCCGCGCACACAGCCAGCAGGATTCGCACACAACAAGACTCAGGGTCTCCGCGCACACAGCCAGTAGGAGCCCTTACTTAGACAATCGACCAAAAATATCCACACGTTTGTATCCAAGCTTTATCCAAAACTTAACCTCTCTCTAGACTCGGTTTATCCATATATTTATAGCATGCTAGCCTGCACTATCATATGGTCCGAAAACTGTGGTTTGCGGAGCCTTGGTCTACCCTTTAACCCATTACAATTCATTAGGGGTTTTGAACTGCCCCAAACCCCCTGCACTAGACTAAATATTATAAATATTACAAAACTGAACAAAATTGTGGTTAGGGAACCTCGTTCCAACAGTCCCCCAACACAATCTTATGACTCATCCTGAGTCAAAATGCCGACAGGCTCTTCAACATTTCCTTGAGCTGCTCAATTGCGGCAGTTAACGAAGGTAGAACATGAAGGCTCTGCACGACAGTAGTCTATGTAATGTCCACCAGCTTCTGCGAAGTTGGTCCTTCCGTTGCAGCGGCGACACTATCTAAGGTCTGGTTCAACTGTCGCACAACCCCTTCTAATTCTTGTGAAAGCTTGAGAGCTTCGTCAGCACAGGGTGTTAGATGGTCGTTAAGTATCTGCTTCTTATGCCGGAGCTCCACAATTTCACTGCAAAGCACGTGGCTGGTTCGAAGACGGGCTAATCACTCGGCTGGAACAAGGGTGGTCATCGTGGCTTCCATATGTTCAAAATCTTGTTCCTTCGGGTACAACTCTTGATCGATTTGTCGGATGAGAGGGTCGTGCTGTACCTGGGACCATAATTCCATAGCAGTTTCAAACAGAGTGACGCCTTGACTCATCTGCGTCGTAATAGTGGTCATTTCTTTTGTAACCAATGCCACTCACTGTGCGCACACTTCCAGGGGGGGGTCTCAGGTTGGAGCTTGGCATGCAATGATGTGATCTGAAGTTTGAAATCAGCCTTGACAACCTGTACCTTAGTTAGAGACGCCTTCAAGGAAGCGACCAAGCCCTCGACCTTAACTTGCGGCTCAGTGGAGGCAGGAATTACTTCCGGCATGTCTTCAAAGAGCCTGTTGATCAACTGCTCTAATGCAACTTGCTATGCGATGGTGGTGATGTGTGTTGCTTGGACCTGGGCGGCTTTGGCTGCTTGAGTTGCAATAGTCTGCTTCGGCCTTGTTGAGATGCTGATGCACGCAAAGTTCTTGGTGCTGAAGTTCACTCGTGACGGTGGTAAATAACTCATGCAGCTACACACCTGCCAATCGACCAACATCCAGGTCGACTGACGAGCATGCCCGGATTTGGTTGCATAATTCAGTAGGTTCCGTTGTAAAAGAAGTACTAGGGAGATGGAAAATTCGGCTGTCCGTGACGGTGGTCAGGGCTGTAACGGGAGTTGGTTGGCCCATGTTAATCTATCTCGCTTGATCCTCGCTCGCTTGACTCTACCTCGCTTGATCCACGTTCGCCTGAAGGGTGTCCACTTTGAGCAGAAGTGCCTGTAGCTCTGCTTGCAAGACTTCTACTGTGGCCTTGCGTTGTTATTCCCAAGTAGTCCACCGATCGGCAAACATAGTGGTGACAACATCAACAATCTGGTCAAAGTCATCCTTTGTCAAAGTAACCTTTGTGTTGGTTCTGGGCTTACTAGCCTTATGTTTCTTCCTAGATCCCTTAGGCAGCGCGCGGGTATGCTTGAGACTATGCGGGAATGACGTATTTGTGTCATCAAGATCGTTAATGTTTTGGTCCGTCGGGGATTCTGGTTCTTGTTGTGTGGTAGTGATTTTGGGGGTCGCCTGCTGCGTGGAGGCAGGAATTGCCCAATCCGTTGTTGGGCTGGGTGGAGTTGAAGCTTTTAACACTGCGTTGTGGCCAGATGTGCTTCCTGCATCTAGGTCGGTCAGCTGGGTTGCGACCTTACATGTCGGTGGCCAAGTGGCAATTATCTGTTCGATCTCGGCTTTGGTGGTCATATATGGAAGGTTATGCCAGGTGTGATATTTATGGGCCCGGATTTGCACATTGTGCATGGTCACTTGAAATGATGTGATATGCTTATATTTGTTGTAGACCGTTGCAGACAAGTGTGGCTCAAAATGAGTGGCTGCAGATATGGCCCAATCGTAGAGTACCCAAAGGAACTTATTCTCCTCAACCCGCTTGGGGTCCTTTGATTCCCATAGGTTGGAAAATTGCGCCCCCTCGCACATGCCAGGCTTGAGAGGGGGGAAGACCGCTTCTTTAGGAGTCTCCCATGCAACTAAGATGATTAACAGTATCAACCAAGAGTAGTAGAAAGCTTTTCCCTGATCTTTAGCCTCGCACACATTTTCGAGGAATTCGTCAACCAGGTACTGTGACCAATTAAAATAGACTCCCTATTCGCATTTTCTAGCAAGTTGAATTACATGGGCAGGGGCATTTGTCGCCTAGAATTTTCACATCAATTTGTAGGAAAGAAGTAAGGTACCCATGCGTGTCCCTGAATCACTGATTGTATCAATCTGAAAGCCCTGTTTGTTGCGTGTGACATGGTACCTTTCCTGGATATCTTCAGCAATATGGTGCTCGAATTTCTTGCCAACACCCTCCCTAGGATCGGGTCCGTGCATAGGAAGGTTGGTGATTTAGTGAATTAGAGCAACATCAATTGGTATGAGGCCATGGAGCCATAAGTACCCATCATGAACCAGTGCCAGCAACTGGAGAACAACTAGACTGGTGATGTTGTATCGAGCAAAGTGGGGGAGGCGTAACAGGTTCAAGGTACTCGATTCGACTAATACTTTGACCCAATCCATTGGCTCCACCATTAGTACATCGTCTTCGAGTACCCGTTCCAGGTATAGCTTTGGGGCTAACGAAGGGAAGGCGTCTAGGTTCCCCACATCATGGTCATCGAATTTTATATGGGGTAGGTGACCGAACATTCCTCCCAACTAGGGTACTTCTTTTGGGACCAGGGACATCTGAAGGTAGGCACGGACGATATGAACATTGGGGGTGCATGATAATGTCTTGCGTGGCCTAACATATGGTGGTAACCAAGTCAACGGAGTCACTTGCAGGCTTTTTGCTATGAGCGCCATTAGGTGCTGGGATGCAGCAAGGTGATCGCCCCTTAGATGCTTTCTGAGGGGAAAACACAATCCGAGGGGATGTACGAGGCTTCCCGCCATGCCACTTTGCCTGTTTTACTTTCTCTTTTCCTTTCCGTTTTTCCGGGGTAGAGACAATATACACCTTGGTTTCAAAATGAAAGAGAAATCAAAGAGAAATCAAAGAGAAATCAACCAAGGACTTAACCGTGAACTGCAATATACACCTTGGTTTCAAAATGAAAGAGAAATCAACCAAGGACTTAACGTACGTGCAGGCAATCTCCTCGAATGTTGTGTCCGGTGTATCACGGGTATAGGGCAGTAGACTTGGCTTCCTGTGGATAAAGGATGGTAACCTAGTGGGGTCTCCCTTTATATACGCGATGGTACAGGGAGCACAAGTTCGTACTAGCACTGTCTAAAGCCAAGAGGCGAATGACAGCTACTAGGTTTAAAGACGCCGGAATACGTCTCTAGCCTAGACCTCTAAATGTGTTTCGTTAGATTTCAATGTTGCCTTAGTGTAAATTGAGTAAATTTTAATGTTTATCTTCAATTACGTTTCAGTTTTTAGGCCCTAGCAAATGTAATGTCTCAAAATCTCCTAAATGCAAACTACATGCCACAGTATATCATTTCATTCGATGAAAGCTAGTTACAAGAGAGTTAAGAGATTTTCACACAAAAACAAAATTATCAGAAAACAACCAATGATATCTCTAATGCAGCTAATGGAAACCAAAAACTTTTCTCTCAAAGTCTTTAATCACTAATAACACCGAAAAGATTTTAATTTGCACTAACTAGTCGAAAGCAAAAGAGATTTTTTGTATTTTCAATGTTTAATAGAAAAAGTGCACTAAACAAAATGAAAACTAATGAAAAGAGAAATTTGAGAAGTGATGAGGAAAGAGAAAAACACACAAATTTCACTCAACGCAAACACACAATCAGATCTCCAAATTGACAAAACAGTCCCTCAAAACCAAGAGAATCCCAAAGACTCAAATGGACCATGTAATCTAGGCCCAAAACGAGGCAAAGCAAAATTCGAATGAAGAAGAGAAAAAACACTCAAATAACACAATAAAATGATAAACAATCGCCAAACAAATGCAAAGGAGCAATCAAAAGGTTGACTAAACAAATACAGACCCAAAACTCCCAAGGGAGGCTCGACACACAAGAGCACCTAGATGCCCTAGGGCTAGAACGTGAAATCTATGGAAACGGGCAAACAACCAAAGGACGAAGTTCACAGCCAGTCAAACAAGGCTCCAGAACACTCAAGCAGACGAAAAAACAAGGCCAAAATCACAAATCAGTCTCAGAAAGCTCAAAACACAGAAAACCCTAATACCTCACAGGATTGGCACGACTGTGAGGCTGAAATTAGCGCTAGAATGGAATTGGCATGGGTGATACACACGCAACCTACGCCAATGGGCGCGACTGTCAAGCTGAAAAGCGCACCAGTCGAGTTAACTATGCAAAAAATAAAAAAGAGCAATCCCAGACCCAGACCAGTGAATACAAGGCTAAACAAAAGCCAAACAAACAGAAAAACAAGCCCAAAGAGCTGACCAAGCAAGCAAGGCCAAGAATCAACCGAAAAGACAAGAGAACACTCCAAGTCGTTAAGTTCATAAACTAAACCGGAGATTGACTGAAGCAGCGTTGATCTACTTTGCTAATGCAGAGAAAAAGCGTTTCGAAGGCTATCTGGCTAACTTTAGGCTCCGTTTGTAGTTTACAAAGCAGAACAACAACAAGCTATACTATCCCCAGTGGAGTCGCCAATTTGTTGTGGAGGTAAATCCCCTCTGCGGATAGAGGCGATCCCTACTAGCCCAGACTGGGTCTAGCAAAATCGTCACACGCTATAGTGCAGGTTCCTAATTGCAAATAAACCAACTAGCGATGAAGGCTTACCTGGAATCCAACGCTGTCGTTCATAGAGAAAGTAGTGCTCCCGTTCCTTAGCTCTGGCAGATCACAATCCTCACGATCTTTGTGATCGGACACCTGCACACTCCAGAAACAAAATAAACGCAAGCGTAAAATCCAGTACGTACAACTATATGTCAGTCAGAGAAGACATAACTCATGATCATCATCAAGAACAAGAGTGGAACCATAACCAATAGTCCCTTATCATTAATTCATCAAAGGAAGAATACAACCATAGCTCTAACGCTGAATTCTCCTTCGGAGGGTCGTCAGCAGAACGTGTCTCGATAAAGCCTGTCAGGGATGGGACAAACCTCTCTCTCCGGATGTCTCGAAAATAATCTCCTTGCTTGGATTTGGCCTTAAGGGAATGAATCAAGGCTCTTACAGCATAAGGCTCTTGGGAACTTGGAGACTAGCTTGCAAAGGAGATGAGCAAGCTTTTATAGATGCAGGAAGGGGAGTTGGGATCCCTATAATCATGGGATTGGCCCTATCCTCAAGGAAGCTTCCATGAGAGGTGGCAAACCACTTCCTCTACATGGAGATCCGTAGCCAAAGCTCCCAACTCAAGATAGATACCAGTTTAGGAATTGGTTAGGACGAAAATTCTGCCATTTGTTTTTAAAAAACACTCCTTAAAATGGCCGGCGCGAGTGCGACTCTGTGACATAGCGCCAATTGGCGTGCCCTCTTTGGAGGATTTCCCCCCTTGGCGCGAGGGCTAAACTGGGTACCTGCGCCAATGCAAAAAGAGTTGTTTTTAGGGTTTTTCACAAGGAGTTGTCTTCAGGGAAATGAAAGTACATGTTTAGGGGAATGCCATGAAAGTGTTTTCGAGTTATGTTACTGCTCATAGGTCATGGAATGAGCCGTCCAATGTGTGGGACGAAGATTGCAGGGACGGTGACAAATTTTTGTGTAACACACCTCCAAGATGCACTTTTATGTCACCTGGGATACCTTTGTGTTCCTTCAAGCGAGTGCGCCAAGATGATATGGGAAGCACACTATAGTCGAGTCGCTGGGCATTTCGGGGTCGAGAAAACATTAGCAGTACTACAGAAGTATTTCTATTGGCCGAACCTTCAAAAGGATGTTGGGAAGCACATCATATCCTGCACTTCTTGTGCCATTGCCAAACCAACCATCAAGAAACAAGGCCTATATACTCCGCTACCTACCCCTAGTCAACCTTGGGAATCCATCTCCATGGATTACATGTCGGGCCTGCCTTCTACTAAGCATGGAAATGACTGTGTTTTCGTGGTCGTCGACAGATTCTCGAAGATTGCCGTTATGGCGGCCTGCAAGAAGAATATCACAGCAAAAGCCACTGCTAAACTCTTCTTTGAATGAGTGTGGGTGCACTTTGGGATCCCACAGTCTATCATATCAGATCGGGATAGCAGGTTCCTCAGCACATTTTGGTCCAGCCTCTGGTCAATGCTAGACACCAAGCTCACCAAGTCCACAGCTTTCCATCCCCAAACAAATGGCCAGACAGAGGTCATCAACAGAATTATTGTACACATTCTGCGCATGTACAATTCCAAGCATCCATGCACATGGGACGAGTGCCTTCCCTATGTACAACACAGTCATAACCGAGCTCTCCACAGCTCAATCGGCTACAACCCCTTTCAGGTCGGCTTGGGATTCCAGCCACTATGTCCCATTGACGTAGCCATGCCATTTGCGGCTACTCAGGCCGATTCGGCTCTTGTCCAGTCGAAAGTTGACAAAGAAAATAGCTTCATTGAGCGCATTCAACACATCCGCCAACAGGTTCATGACATATTGGAAGAGCTAATGCTAAGTACAAGCAACGCCATGATCAGCATCGGGTGCCACATGACTTCTAGGTGGGCGACAAAGTGTGGCTACATTTGTAGAAGGAGCGCCTCACTGGACCCCACTGCAAGCTTCGCTCGCTCCGATACAGGCCGTACACTATCAGCAAGGTTGTAGGGAACAATGAATTCAAGCTCAATATTCCACCATTCCTTGGTCTACACCCAGTATTCAATGTGGACCTCCTTCGTCCTTACTTCCCTCCTCTACTGGACACCTATGACATTGCAGAACAACTCACACCAATAGAGTTAAACCCAGAATGCATGGAACAGGCCACCACAGATTGTATCATGGACATGCAAATCAAGAACACTCGCCAACAGAAGATCCAGTTGTATCAGGTTGTCAAAGCTGGCCAACTCTTTTGAGAAAAGTGGTTCACCGAGACCAAGTTCAACGAGAATTTCCTCATCTCATGGAGGAACTTAACAATGGGGAACATTGCTTCCTAAGGAGGAATGATCCAGGTGGATATTGGTGGTCACCCACCTATTCCACTTGGGGCCCCACCATTGTCTCTTTCAGTTTTTCAGTTTCGGCACAACTTACTATTTTTAGCAGTTTTTCGGGTCCTGAACTTCTGGAGCCATTTTGAGGTCCTAAATGCCTTTTTTTGGGAAAACCGGGAGCGACATTTTTTGGGAAAATCTCGCAAACCATCCACAACGTTATCTCCTGAAATTTCCAGAGCAGGTATCATTCTACCCCTAGCATGATAGAGTCCCAAAAATCTCTACACATCCTGAAATCATTTCTCCATCAGAAATAAACCATAAGGTCCTCATATCCGACCGTTTTTATCATCACCTCACCCTCCACATGATAAACAACTGTGTTGGTCGGTAGAGCCTCCCCTCCATGTTGCCCATCACCCACAGTAGAACATATAACACAACATAAGTTACGCCATGGCCATACCACTTCAGTTCGGGAAGCACCTCATGCCCATCCATTCATCACGCATAAGGTCAAGGTTACCATACAAGCTGAAACCCCCTTCCACAATGACCAGGTTGTACAAGAATATAAATAGCGCACCACCACACCTTGCATTTGGCCCACCATACCTCCACCAGCATAATCCCAACTATGATACCTTTACATCCGCTTTATCAACCCCACACATGAGTCCAACCAATGGGACCCCCAACCCCAGAAAAACACCTTCCCCACGCCATCAGTGAGCGAACACTTTCATGTTTTGGGGTACCCGTCTTTGTGTTTTATACAAACCAAACCCCATTATTTTGGTAAGTGTACAAAGACCGCAAACGATGCACTTCGTCCCTTCACCCTCTCATTTCATCTTTTTTCCCATGGCAGTCGTCCCTGAACACCCTTGGTAGGAGTATTTCACCCCCCATGCACAAACCATCATGACATTCATAGCCGGTTTACACCCGCCCTGGAAGTCCTACTGACTCCAGGGATTTCCCCTTCAGAAATAGCTATGACTGCTGCCAAGCTGCTTAAGTATACTCCAACCTCGAGCCACTGAATCCCATCATCAATTTTCAGTCACCTCTCGCCAACATGCCTATGTTAAACCCACCACGTCTAGGTCCTCGGTCCCTTCTATCGGAAACCCCTCATTCGGTTTAGGATTCCTTTTTTGTCGACTTCAACACCCATATTCCAAAAAGGAAGCGATACCTTGGATCACCCTTCTCCATACAAAGGGGCATCGTCGGGTGGCACTGTGGGAGACATCATTGTCCACAAATGTCACCGATCCTGTTGACATTCAACTATGAAAAAATATTTCATGTCAAGATGGTATCGTACCTTACAACCATTTCACTTTGATTAGATCCGTTGAAGACCCATTCTTCCATATGCATCTCTGTCAACAATGCTTACACGGGAAGGTCCCAGCAAGCACCTATGTGTACATTGTGCACCTATATGCCATACCAAGTTTACGCATATGGGTACCACATTCCACCTATTTTCAAAAGAAAAAATGCCCCTGAGGGTAGTAGAAACCATTGTCAACAACCTCCAGAATCACTACCATAGTAGTGACATAGACAGAACATATATCTGTCAATTTTGTTTAACTAGCCATAACTTTACGAGCATGGGACATGCCCACCTCATTGAAATTTTGTATATGTATTGTAAATTGTATTTGCTTATAGGGATCCCTTAGGCCATGGTCATTCTTGGAAACGGTGCAGGGTGTTTTCAATCCCAAGGCTTCATACAGGTCTCTCTCTCTCTCTCTCTCTCTCTCGATGCACGATACATAAAAGAAACTATAATGTATTTTGGCTATACAGTTCTTCCTAGACCTCACACATTAGGAGGCAACTGTTAACACTGGAAAATCGTACAACAGAAGATGACATTAATTAATGTCAAGCCAAAGGATTTACAAGGATGGAAGACATTACAAAATCTGGAAAGTATTTAAAAATCTCAAAGGTTTGAGGAAAATCAAATTTGAACTAGTCCTAAATGTTGTTTGCGCACATTATCCTTCGAGAAGAGCACTTTCTGCGAGCCTTTTTTCCCGATATGCGCACATTCCTAGGAGTGGTGGAATGTCACTATCTGGGACTACACAAAGCAAAGGACAAGTCACTCCTTACTTGAAGTCACCTAAGGACAGCCACCAACACCTCCTTAGACACTGTGTGAGCACAAAATGGAATATTTGGAGCACACAAAGGAATCATAACCCTCTCTTGGGTCACCATCCTCCATGTACCAAGAGAGGGAAGGAGGATTTGAAATCTCATATATAAAACCACCATGAGATGAATAATGGGTGATCACATTGTTATGTTGGCCAGAATTGTCCAAGAAATACCAGCAGTGTGTGACCTGGAGCTGAAGACAGAGGGGACTCACTTGTTGGCCACCCAACAAGCTCAGTCCACATAGTAGAGAGAGAGGGAGATTGCACTGAGGCAAGCTTGGGATAAAAACATCCTTGCATCGGGACCTATAATCATTGTCTAGGGGCCCTTTGGCAAGAGGGTAAAGTATCACTCTTCTTACTACCATCGCTCAATAAGAGGGGCCTAGAGTCACTTTTGGCATTATTGTGACATTTGACTCGTTCAGAGCTTCTGTTTATTTACGTTTAGTTTTAGTTTAGTTTTTAGATTACATTTGCATGCTTTTCTTCTATATAGTATGCTCATTGACTCCACTTCTTTCTGCCTGTTACCAATATTCTAAAGGGGTAAACTACACCCCTTAAATTGGTGTGATTTCGTACATACATGCACCAAACACACCACGACACTTACCCTCAACCACAATCTGGTACAGGTTTTCATCTGCTTCATTTTCGGTGAAGCCCAGTCTGGTGAAATAGTTGTCTATCCGAGTGTACCAAGCACGAGGTTCTTGCTTTAGCCCATATAGTGCTCACTTGAGTCAGCACACATGTAACACTGTTGAAGATCTCGAAACCTTCAATATTCTCTATGTACACTTCTTCCTCAATGATCCCATTGAGAAACACAGTTTTCACATCCATCTGATGAATGCACCAACCCATCTGTGCTGAGAGTGCAAGGATGGATCTAATGGAAGAGTACCTTGCAACAGGTGCAAATTATCATCATAATCATTCCCTTCAATCTGTGATAATCCCCGTGCCACAAATCTAGCCTTGTATTTCTCTAGTAAGTCTTTGTCTGCATTGTGAAGTAGGGGCTCCTACATTCTCTGTAGCATCAAGTCTCAATCTATCAGCTTCCATGGTGCACCTTCTGCCATTTCTGATGGATGGCTTTGCATGAGTTTTTTCCTCCACTCCATGATACTCTGCATGTGGCTGCTCCACATATGGAGGCTCATCCTTGGGAACCTAGAGTTCCTCCTCTGCATGCAAGTCCATTTCCCTCTCAAAAGAAAAACACATGGCTTTCTCCTCATCAAATTTTATATCCCATCGCACAACAGTCATTACGTTTTTTGGAAAATACACACGATAGTTGTGGGGTGTTTCAGTGTACCCAAAAAAAATATTGATCGTAGCTGTTGGTTCTAGCTTCTCCTTGGTATCCTTGGTCGCATGCACATAAACATATGAGCCAAAAATATTAAAGTGTTAAACACCAGGTTTCTTACCAGTGAAATCCTCTTCAGGTGTACTCATGCCAAGCATCCTATGAGGACAACAGTTCTACAAAAATACCGCAGTGTTGCATGCTTCTACCCATAGATGCATCGGTAGGCCTTGATTGTGCAACACCACTCTTGCTGCACCCAAAATTGTTATGTTATTTCTTTCAACGACCCCATTCTGTTGTGGGTTATGAGGCACTATCATTTCTCTTCGAATTTCTCCTTTGCGACAAAATTTCTCGAATTCGTTAGAGATGTATTCACCACCATTATCACTCCTCAAAGCCTTCACTTGCTTCCCCGACTCTTTCTCCACCAATTCCTTAAACTCACGAAAATTGGAGAATGTTTGATCTTTATTCTGCTTGAAGAAGATCCAGCACTTACAAGAAAATTCATCAACAAATATCAAATAGTACTTACATTTTGTCGTCGAAGCAATAGAGAATGGTCCACACACGTCTGTGTGAACTCTCTCAAGGATCCTTGAAGCTCGGTTCTCCTTCTCATGATGGGTGGCCTTTACATATTTTCCCATAGTACATCCCTTGCATGTGTCTGACTGCACATGTGTACCCTTGGGAAGACCAGCAGAAATTTGTTGCATGACTTTCAAGGCTCCATGGTGAAGACAGCCCAATCTCATGTGCCATAATTTGCCCTCATCCCGGCTCACCACTTTATCCGCCTTGCCCATCAATGTTGCACAACCATCTACATCTAGCTTGTAGAGATTCTTAACTCGAATCCCTATCTTCTTGGCTTGTCTTGTTGTTTTGTGTCACAGGAAAGCTTTTCCTTCACTAAAACAACATCATAGTCTCTATCCTCCAACATTGCAACTGAGACTAAATTTTTCTTCAAACTTGGTACATGCATTGCATCTTTTAATTGAAAGGGTTTACCTAACTACCTATGGAAGGTAATGGCACCAATCTCGGTAGCACTGTACTGCCCGACATCACCCATTTCAATATGCATATGGAGATCCTTCTCCTCCAAGCTACTAAAAAGTTCTTTGTTTCCCGTCATGTGAAAGGAAGCGCCACTATCCAAATACCACACAGATCCCAATGCACTTGGCACTATGCATGCGATCAATGAGAATTCAAGATCAAATTGCGAGGCCAAATCCTCACCAGCTACAAATCCTGCAACATTCTTATTCTTCTTCTTTTGTGGACAGTTAGTGGCATAATGCCCATGCTTGTGACAGTGAAAACACTTCACCCTGGAAATATCCCGCTTCTTGCCATCTTTGGACTTGGATTTGGAATGGAATTTATTCCCCTTCCCCTTCTTCGCCTTGGCATCCAAAGCACAATATTATTCATATTCATTCTTAGATGAAGATCCATCTCTGTTGTTCCGTCTTACCTCCTCCTGCACCAAATCCGACCACAGTCGTTCCCAATCTTGCAACTTCTCCCTTCCATTGATAGAGTCTTGATAACTATGCCAACTCTTGGGAAGTCCTAGGAGAGCCAAGCTCACCAAATCATCATCAACAACAGTTATACCAATGCTCCCCATTTCATCCCGACATTGGACAAACTTTGTTAGATATCTTGGTATGGAGTCGCCTTTCTCCATCTTGATCTTCCTAAGTTTATCTTTGAGCGCCAATTTCCTATGGTCGTTGCTTCTCTGAAATAGATCCGTCAAAGCCTTCCACATTGCATATGATGTGGCTTTCCCATGGAGGCTTGAGAAAATGTGGTCTCGTACTCCCTCCAATAGGATCCTCCTCGCTTTTTCCACTTTATTTTTCCTTGCATCAAGATTTGCAACATCTGTCATAGTGGGTTTAGGAACATCATTGTCAATGAATTCCTTCAAGCCATTTTCTTAGAGTACTGCCTCCATCCTGTCCTTCCAAGCAATATAGCTTGATTTTCCCTCGAGTGCATACTCCAACCCCAAGCCATTGAAAGCCATTTCGATCCTAAATCAGTTGTAGCACCAAGAAAATCTTTCTGCAAATTCGAATTCTATCCAGCCACAAACTTAGCTCCTCCTTCACAATTATGATTTCCTGTGCTCTGATACCATGTATAAATTATACAAAAAGCATGTGTATCATGGATTCAATCTGATCTAACAATGTAATAAAGTTAAATATTGAATCGCTTCTACAAATATTTTGCGGAAAAAAACACAATCACCAGTCACATGAAGCAAAGAAGAATCAAACTAGCCACAACACATATAATTTCCTGGGGAAAGCTTGCTATTTTAAAACCCCACTATCTTCTATTATATATTCGTCATGGAATCATGAAACAATTACATACAACTCTTCTCACAAGAGCCCTCCTGTACTTAGCTTATTGTCTCACACTGTCACACATAAAACTGACCAATACTTAGCCAATTTAATGCCTCCAGACATCCTGCCTTGCTTGCGCAATCCCTGATGAATGCAATCCCTAAAGAATAAGAATTTTGACCTTCCTTGACTGCGCAAGTATCATGGGAAATCCAATGGGTGTTTGGTTGCATGGGTACAACCCAATAATCCTGCAACTGATAATCAACTTCCCTCTCACCTAGATCTCAACTGGGTCTCCACTGGATCTGACATGCATGCAACTAATAATAGTAAATCCTTATTTGCATGTGAGATCACTGATTGTGAATTAATTAATATTTAATTCACTTGATCTCTCACTAGTGTACCTAACAATTACAACTAGCACAACTTAGTTTAACTCACTTAACTGAGGTAAAATGATTACAACCCGTATTAACTAATTCACCACTTCACTTCGAACTCTGTTACAACTAGAATTACTCTGCATGCCTCACCAACTACCTCTAACTCGAAATTCATGAGTTAACTGAGTTTATCACACTCAGTTAACTGTTACAAGTTGTTTTGAGATTAGATTACATTTTATTGTCCATCTTAATTAAGGGATAACTAAAATAGACATGCACCAAAATTAGTCTTGTGGCCCACCTTAGTGTAGGTGTTGCTTGGACCTGTGGGTCCCACACTAGGTGTGGGTACTGAAATTTCTTGTTGAATGTCAACAATTAGATTTTTCAATGAAGAAATATGGCAGAAAGAAGATGATGAATATGAAGTGCAAGAAGCAGAGTGAAGTTCACAATTTGAAGATGAAGAGTTGTGGCAATAGTCCATGAGTGGAAAAATATTTAAAGAAGAAGTTGTAGAAGACGGGCTTAGATTGTTTTTCAAAATAAATACAAGAGAATTCAAAGAAAAATTGCAGTAGAAGCAAGTGAAGAAAAATGAGGCTAACAACAAGAAAGCGCAAACGAGAATGAAATAGTTTCAAGAGTATAGAATTTGGAAGAAATGAGAAAGAAAAACCAAGGGTAAAGATATGTTGTAGAAGTCAAACTTAGAACAAATACAAGAGAAGTGAAAGAAAAATTACAACAACAAGAAGTAAAATAAGTATGACATTTACAATAAGAAAGCACAACCAAGGATGAACCAGTTTCGAGGGTATATAATTTGGAAGAAACAAAAAATAAAATCCAACACTGTAAAAGATTTTAGCCATTGTAAACCTAGTTGAGACTTAGACCACTAGGCATGTTTAAGTTATGATTGAGCCAATTTTTATTATAATCCTAGTAGGCATAGTTGAGTCATGTTGAGTCATGATTAAGCTATGGTGAGTTATATGGTCATAATTAAGGGGATGTTGGAAATAGAAAATTACTCTTGTATGCATTCAATGCATGGAGAGTAAGTGTGAGTTAGTTTGAGTTTAGTATATATTTGGAAAAGTCTAATTTAGTGTGAATTTTCATGAACAAGTTAGTCGGAGTTAAGGCACGTCTAGTTAGAGTCTGTCATGATTCCATAATTAGTAAGTGTGGTCCTCATATACCCATGATTAGGTAATTGTAATGTGGGAAAGAAATGAGGCCAAAAGAGCTAAGAGTCACAACTCGGTGAATGTGTATGTGAGAAAGATTTATAAATAGAAGTTTATTTTTTTTGAATTGTGTTTTTCCTCCTCTTCATTTCTATCACTCTTTCCAGGGGCTATGTAGGTGGAAAAAATGTTTGAAAGGCATATAATTGGTACTGCTACAAAAATTTGATCATGAGAAAACAAGTAAAATAGTAGTTAATTCCTTTTTTAGAGATATGTTCTAATGGAATTTCTTAGAAGAGGAGACATGCAAAAACATAATTTGTCACTTTAAGGAGTTCGAGGCAACTATTAACAAAATTTGGGTTGGAATTGGAGTTGTCATTATGGATCATTAGAGCTTTTCAAGGGACTTGGATATTGTAATGGTGAATTGTATAACCCTTTGGGGTAATAGAAAATTGATACCATGTGGGTCATCCAGAGAATCTCATACTACATTGAAACAAAATGATATAATATTTTTGCATCATACAAATTTCGAGGAGCAAGAAAAGAAAAGAAATTGTGGCAGGGTGAGTTGCTTAAGTTTTAGTCGCCTTACTTCGATTTTAACTATCGACAACAAACCATCTTCCTCTCTAATTTTGAAGTATATTTTTTTCTTAAAGATGAGACTCTTTATTTGTTAACTTTGATTTGTTGACAAAATAGCTCAAATTGATGAGTTATTAGAAATTCTAAATACTTAATAATAATATCTATTTTTGGTGTACAGTCAAAATCAGAAATTCACTTTTTCCAATATTGAAGCTTGTTTAGAAGATGCAGAGGAAAAGATTGAGTTTTTTCAACTCGAATCACAACTCCAATGTGATGAATTACAACAAAAGAGTCAAGATTTTGTACTAGTTCTTGTTCAAAATAATTCTCCTTTTGAGTTTGAGAAATATTCTTATCCACAGTCAAGACATATATAAAAAGTGACGTCATTTTTGGGGAAAATTTACCTGAATATGTAAAGGTTTTACTTGTGCTTCCCAAACCCGTCATTAGATGTTGGGAAGAAATCATTAGCAAGAAGAGAATTGGTCTTCGGTATGAAAAGAAAGTCTCTTTTTATATTTTGGACTACTTCAAACTCATGTTCACTTGCTCCTCTTCCACAGGAAATTTAGACTCTCAAATTCCAACATTGTAATTAGGTTGGCCATGTGAAAGATCAATATTTTTTTCTTTAACCTTGTGAGAATTGCAAAAAACATAGTCATAATTGAGAGAGATGCTTGATATTTAAGACTCCTACAACAATAAATATTCACCTTAGATAGATCGCTTCTTCGAAATGGTCTTCAAAAACCAATAAAATATATCGATCATACCTCATAGTTCATTCTCAAGTATTAAAAATCTTGTAATAACTCACATTTTATTTGACATTGGGGAATTATTAGTCACTAGCTTCAAAGTCATATTAGACGAGTTTGAGTGACAACCTAAACTAGAACATGTCGACAAAGCCTAAAGCTAGAGTCAGCCTAGTCAAATTGAGAGTTGTAACCATAAATAAATTCATGTTCCATGATTTGTTTGGTGAGCTACCTTAAACCTTGGTGTCCAAAAGACCATAACACTTGAATTGAGCTGTCACACAAAATATATTTGTATGTATATTTTATGACTAATATGTATCATATGATTATCTAAATCTTTTATATATATTTGTATGTATATTTTGTGACTAATATGTATCATTTGATTATCTAAATCTTTTATATATGTGTGAGAACACAAACTAACAAGAAAGTGCTAGAATTATCAATGACTTTCATAGTTTTAAATGAATTTAAAAAATAAAAATAGAACTATTTTGGTAAGATCTTGAAGTTGTTTAAAATGTATTTTTGAAAGGACTCGAACTTAACATTCAAAAAATTTCTTACTATATTTTAGCCAAAATTAATAATTATAGTTTCCCTCAAAAGAGTAAAAACATCTCATGTTTAAAATAGTAAAAATATCTAATGTTTAGACTACATCCAACTTTATTGCAAATTTTTTAAAACAAAATATTTTTGACCTTTCAATCATATTTTTTTGTACATTTTGTCCAAAATGATGAAACGTTGTTAGAATGGTATCTAATGTTTAGACTACATCCAACTTTATTGCAATTTTTTTAAAACAAGATACTTTTGACTTTTCTTAATCATATTTTTTAGTACTTTTTCTCCAAAATGATGAGACTTTGTTGAAATGGTATCTAATGTTTAGACTACATCCAACTTTATTGCAACTTTTTTAGAACAATATATAATTGGCCTTTCTTAATCATATTTTTTTGTGCATTTTGTCCAAAATAACGAAACTTTGTTGAAATGATAAGTTTGAATTCTATAATTTTTACAATCCAAATGCTTAACAATACAAAATCCATTTATAAATTTAAATAATTACAAATTAATTCATATATATAATCTTAAGAGACAGTGATCATCATCATAATTAATTAATAAATATCACAATAATTTTATAGCATCATAATTAATTAATAAATGTCAAAATAAGTTTATAAATATTATAATTAATTAATCTCATAAATATCACGTGATGTAGGGTGATTAATAATAATAGCAAGTGATGTCACGTGATGAAGAGTGATTAATAATAATAGCAGGTAGATTCATAAATATTGCAATGTAAAAGAGAATAAAAATAAGAGCAAATGGACTGACCATAAATAATTTTTCTTACTTCAAACATTTGGTAAACCGATTGATATATCCAAGTAAATTATTTAGGGGAAACAATGAGTTCAGAATTTCTGATGACAATTGACTGCCTCGACCATGAAATTTGAAACAGTTGCAGCAGTATTCTACGAAACCAGATTATAAAGAAATAATATGACTAGCAGTTGAACAAAACCAAATTATAAAGAGGTAATACGATCAACCGTCCACCTAGAGATCGAAATTAGAAAATCAATATCCAGATCTGACAACACTAATATTCGTCACGTGAGTTTGGCTTTTAAACCCATTTGCAACAATTTCCAGATTTTTGTTGGAAGTTCCTCCTTTCTTTACTTCCAATTTCCAAACATGGTGTCCCATTCTCCATAATGATTTGAATTTTTTAACCAAAAATGTCGGAGAAAAAATAGGAAACGTAAAAACGTGTGCCAGTAAGAAGGGTTCACCTAGGATTTTGTCTCCATCTATCCGCGTTCAAAGCAGCAGTGTAACGAGGTGAATTTAGGCATACTGAGGACGGATTATTTTGGAAGATTCTTCCTTAAATTTTGGTGAGAAACGGAAAATTTGTAATTTTAAGAAATTCAAATTTGTATAATCTAATTATTTCTTAAAAAAAATCAAAATTTATTTTTAATTAAAAAAATTATAATTTAAATAACTAAAAAGTATTATCTTAATCCTCTCCTTACACTAAACCGCATTCAAATCGTATCCGCGACCTGGGCGATTCGGGCTTCCAATCATCGTATGTAATCAAATGGTCCGGTGCGTGCTGTTCTCAGAAAAAGACACAGAAACGTACAGGAATTAGCAATCGACGGTAAATTTTGACGTGAATAATATATATTTTTTAATTATTTAGAATAAATTCAATTAACACAAAATAAAAAATCATATTATATGTAAATGAATAAAATAATAATTTATTATAAAAATCTTATTCTAACAAAATAACCCGATGACATCAGTAAAATAAGATAAATCATTTTATCTTTTTATAAATTTGTAATCTAAACTAAAATATTATTATTATTATTATTATTTGAATATAGTTAATTAATAAAATAAATAAAATTAAAACAAAATTCAATCTTAGTATGTAGAATTTTACAATGAAAAATATGATGATAAAATGGTTTATTGATCCAGTGAAAAGTGATATATCATTAAAAATTTTAAACCATATTTAATATTAGTTCAAAGTTCGGGAGTACAAGTAATGTATTTTTTTAAGAATGGTATGCATAAAAAATTAAAAATTTTAAATATTAGAATTTAATTTAATGTTTGTAGATTTTTTTTTTTAATAAATTTTTATAATTTTAATTTAATTATCAATAATTATTAAGTAAATGGTTGTTTAAATTTCTAAGAATTTCTTAATAATAGAGGAAACAAAATTCTTCTTCTAAACACAAAGAGAAATAAAAAAAAGACTCTGAAAATGGAGCAAAACCTCTATATTTTATTAATCATTCAATTCTTACAAAAAACAATTTTTGTCTTCACTGTTGTTCTAGATTTACAAAAAAAACTCTGCTTCTCTACTCTGTTTCAGACACAGAGTTTTGCTCTCCAGACACACTCTTTGTATTTGTTTCTCACACAGGTAACACTCTACACTTCTTTTATATATATATATATATGTTTACAATACATATAAAAATATTATATCATGTAGCGGTATATAAGACCATAAATAAAAAACATTACAAAATGTTGCGATATGTTTTATCGCATCGAACTTTGCACCAAGTGATGTTAGCTTCAATCTGTGGGATAAGTGAATGGGAGAACATTTGCGATGGTTTATTGCATCGTTTCAAGTGCCCACTGACTGGGCATCCAAACCTTGCAATGGTGCACAATTGGTCGACGGGAAGGGGAGCTGGCACTGGTGGGGTCGTGCTATCGTGCAATCGCAGAGGGAGGATGACGTAGGCACTCGATGGTGCGATACACATTTGATTGGTCGACAGGAAATGATGAGTTGGCAGGTGGGACATGCTTACCACACGTTTGCGAGGAGGGGATGACGTAGACACTAGGGCTTGTGATAAGTGCCCATTGGAATCATAATGGTGGAAAAAATTTGTATTCGAGTCCCCCTCCTTGAGCCAAATCTTTCGGCTCTTGAGTTTCCAAGTTAATTCATGTGCCCGAAGGATTTCTTTCTTTTTTTACTCAATGTTCACCAGTCTCTGCATAGGAAAAACATTTGGGGAACATGTATTCATGGAGTCATATATTCCTTCAATCTCCTTGTCTATGGAGCACAGGTCAGATATCATTTCCTTCTTTTTTTGGCATTACCAAATTTTCGTTCTAGCTTTTAGAACCCCGAGTCGATGAGTGAAAGACGATGAGACCTTTCTTCCACGAACCAAATAAACATAGGTCCAAACTTCCTTTACCAACAAGACAAAGTACAGATCTTCCAACCACAACCTATTGAATTTGAAGGTATCGCTTTTTGCATCTGGCCAGAGCACCAGAAAAGGCAGATCGGATGGTGGTCAGACATAGATGATTTTAAGACGGATGAGCGTAGACCCCCAATAATGTCCATAACACTTTCGTGGACCAACGCTCGGTCCAATATTTTCCCAATAAAAGCCTCGCCAGAGCGGTGATTAGACCAAGCCTGTGATATGGGGGATGTCTGAATATCTACCATGTGGTGGTCTGCAAAGATTTGGGAAATTTGTTCAGCAAGGGGATCATAACGACTGTGAACACCCCAAACTTCCAACACTTCAAGAGTAGCATTGAGATCACCAATGAGATAACGTTTGGGATACTAAGAATATTGCTAGAGCGAATGCGATGTTAGAAAGGAGCATAATTGCGATTAGGGGCATGCATATTAATAAGATGGAAGCGGGAGGAGAGACCTCAAATTCTGCCCAACAATAAAATACTAGCAAAGAAACCGTAGGCATGAAAACTTGCAAACTTCAGATCCCACATGATGACAAGTCCCCCTCAATACCAATCGAATCGATCCTGGCTAGCCGCCAGTCCAGTCGAATAGCAAGGAAATAGGGGACAACCCTTGATACGACGCACATTGTTTCTTGGAAAACGATAATTAAGGGAGAGATTTTATAAAACAAGTATTTGAGGCACAAAAACTTGGCATGATCGCCATGTCCACGGAGGTTTAGTGACATGATCTGGTTCATGGCGAAGGAGAGTCGGGCATGCACACTCTAAGTGCCTGAGGGTCAAAGGATGAAATGATGGGAATGTCACATAGGCCTTCAGAATTGATGAAGAAGAGAGACCAATTTTTTAGGTGACCTCTAAAATGATGACTTTCATTCTTCCCCTTTTTCAGAACAATAATATTTCGACCCGAAGTAGGTGAGATTTTGGTTGGGGCGACCTTAACACTATTATCATGGACAGTCAGAGCCGCCATGTCCAGCTCAGGATTCTTGAACCAGAATTTGAAGTCACTTCCTATAGAGTTGTGAGGAGAATTCGGTATCGAGGGGTTGTCAGCCAGCCAAACAGGAGGAGGGGAGGCTATTTCCAGAGACGACATGGATGGAGAAACTCCATTTGCAGCAGGTTGGTGAAGAAGGGGGTTGGACGAGGGGACAGGGGTGAGATTTGCAGTGACATGGATATGTGGATCCCCATCTCGCAGTGGCACATGACCAGATTTAATGTGAGGACCATCATAAGGGCAGAGGAGGATGATGTAAGGACTTGAGGAAATTGCAGAGAGGAATGCGTCGGGGAGACCTATGACGGACCTTTGCATGGATGAAAATAAATTCAAGAATGGATAGCAAGGACCATACCCTTCACCTGAATAGGTCTAGTTTCTTTCCATGTATGAAATATAAATATAGAAGGGTTTTGAGCAGTTTCTTTCCCCATATGCATCTTGTGTTGTGCTATTGATAATTTCTTTCTCTTACTTGTTATGCGATTGTGCGATCATAATTGATTTCTGCAATTTGTAGAAGGATTCAGTATTGTGTTTTAGTATGTGGTACAAGATCAGTTGAATCTTTTCCCATTTAATTAAACTGCTTAATTAAAAACAAATCATATAAACAAATGTCATATAAAAATTAATTATGTCTTTTAAACATGTAGAATTGATAAACCATGGTATTGGCCCATGATATTCTAACAAAACATACTAATATCTTGATATATCCTATAGATTGATATCTATTATAAATTTACTAATTAGTCAATTAATTTATATGAGTCTAAAAAATTCACACATAGACATATAAATTCAAATAGACCATTAAAAAAAAAAAA